>JAMZRA010000008.1:2096514-2147799 GCA_024499935.1 Tyrophagus putrescentiae
GAAGAAGGTGTGAAGTGGGAAGAAGACGTTTTAAGTTGAGCAAGAAGGTGTTTGTTTTAGTTGGGAAGAAGGGACTTTTATAAGTGGGGAAAAAGGGTGTTTTAAGTTGGGAAAAAAGGGGTTTTAATTTTGGGGAAGGGTGTAAGTTGGGAAGAAGGGCGTTTTAATTGGGGGAAAAGGGGGTTAAGTTGGGAAGAAGGACTTTTTAAAGTTTTTTAAGGGGAAGAAGGTGTGAATTTGGGAAGAAGGACGTTTAAGTGGGAAGAAGAGGTTTTAAGTGGGAAAGGGAAGGACTTTTTAAAGTTGGGAAAGAAGGTGTTAAGTTGGGAAAAAGGAAGAAGGGTTTTAAGTTGGGAAGAAGGTGTCGAAGTTGGGAAGAAGGAGTTTAAGTTGAGAAGAAGGGTTTAAGTTGGGAAGAAGGTTTGAATTTGGGGAAAAGAAGGACGTTTTAAGTTGGGAAGAAGGTGTGAATTTGGGGAAGAAGGGTTTAAGTTGGGAAGAAGGTTTTTAATTTGGGGAAAAGAAGGACGTTTTAAGTTGGAAGGGGGGGTTTTTTAAGGGGGAAAGAAGGCGTTTTAAGTTGGGAAGAAGGACGTTTTAAGTTGGGAAGAAGGTGTTGAAGTTGGGAAGAAGGACGTTTTAAGTTGGGAAGAAGGTGTTGAAGTTGGGAAGAAGGTTTTAAGTTGGGAAGAAGGACGTTTTAAGTTGGGAAGAAGGTGTTGAAGTTGGGAAGAAGGACGTTTTAAGTTGGGAAGAAGGTGTCGAAGTTGGGAAGAAGGACGTTTTAAGTTGGGAAGAAGGTGTTGAAGTTGGGAAGAAGGACGTTTTAAGTTGGGAAGAAGGACGTTTTAAGTTGGGAAGAAGGTGTCGAAGTTGGGAAGAAGGACGTTTTAAGTTGGGAAGAAGGTGTCGAAGTTGGGAAGAAGGACGTTTTAAGTTGGGAAGAAGGTGTTTTAAGTTGGGAAGAAGGAGTTTTAAGTTGGGAAGAAGGTGTTTTAAGTTGGGAAGAAGGACGTTTTAATTTGGGGAAAGAAGAAGGTGTTTAATTTGGGAAGAAGGACGTTTTAAGTTGAGAAGAAGGTGTTTTAAGTTGGGAAGAAGGACGTTTTAAGTTGGGAAGAAGGGGTTGTTAAGTTGGGAAGAAGGTGTTGAAGTTGGGAAGAAGGACGTTTTAAGTTGGGAAGAAGGTGTTTTAAGTTGGGAAGAAGGACGTTTTAAGTTGGGAAGAAGGACGTTTTAAGTTGGGAAGAAGGTGTCGAAGTTGGGAAGAAGGACGTTTTAAGTTGGGAAGAAGGTGTCGAAGTTGGGAAGAAGGACGTTTTAAGTTGGGAAGAAGGTGTTTTAAGTTGGGAAGAAGGAGTTTTAAGTTGGGAAGGGGGGTTTAGGGAAGAAGAAGGTGTTTAAGTTGGGAAGAAGGGTTTAAGTTGGGAAGAAGGTGTTGAAGTTGGGAAGAAGGACGTTTTAAGTTGGGAAGAAGGTGTTGAAGTTGGGAAGAAGGACGTTTTAAGTTGGGAAGAAGGTGTTTTAAGTTGGGAAGAAGGACGTTTTAAGTTGGGAAGAAGGTGTCGAAGTTGGGAAGAAGGACGTTTTAAGTTGGGAAGAAGGTGTTTAAGTTGGGAAGAAGGAGTTTTAAGTTGGGAAGAAGGACGTTTTAAGTTGGGAAGAAGGTGTTGAAGTTGGGAAGAAGGACGTTTTAAGTGGGAAGAGGTTTTAAGTGGAAAGAAGGTGTTTTAAGTTGGGAAGAAGGTGTCGAAGTTGGGAAGAAGGACGTTTTAAGTTGGGAAGAAGGTGTTCGAAGTTGGGAAGAAGGACGTTTTAAGTTGGGAAGAAGGTGTTTTAAGTTGGGAAGAAGGGTTTTAAGTTGGGAAGAAGGACGTTTTAAGTTGGGAAGAAGGACGTTTTAAGTTGGGAAGAAGGTGTCGAAGTTGGGAAGAAGGACGTTTTAAGTTGAGAAGAAGGTGTTGAAGTGGAAGAAGGTGTTTTGAAGTTGGGAAGAAGGACGTTTTAAGTTGGAAGAAGGTGTCGTTTAAGTTGGGAAGAAGGACGTTTTAAGTTGGGAAGAAGGTGTTGAAGTTGGGAAGAAGGACGTTTTAAGTTGGGAAGAAGGTGTTGAAGTTGGGAAGAAGGACGTTTTAAGTTAGGAAGAAGGACGTTTTAAGTTGGGAAGAAGGTGTCGAAGTTGGGAAGAAGGACGTTTTAAGTTGGGAAGAAGGTGTTGAAGTTGGGAAGAAGGACGTTTTAAGTTGGGAAGAAGGTGTCGAAGTTGGGAAGAAGGACGTTTTAAGTTGGGAAGAAGGTGTTGAAGTTGGGAAGAAGGACGTTTTAAGTTGGGAAGAAGGTGTTGAAGTTGGGAAGAAGGGTTTTAAGTTGGGAAGAAGGACGTTTTAAGTTGGGAAGAAGGTACGTTTAAGTTGGGAAGAAGGTGTCGAAGTTGGGAAGAAGGACGTTTTAAGTTGGGAAGAAGGTGTTGAAGTTGGGAAGAAGGACGTTTTAAGTTGGGAAGAAGGTGTTTTAAGTTGGAAGAAGGTGTTGAAGTTGGGAAGAAGGACGTTTTAAGTTGGGAAGAAGGTGTCGAAGTTGGGAAGAAGGACGTTTTAAGTTGGGAAGAAGGTGTTTTAAGTTGGGAAGAAGGACGTTTTAAGTTGGGAAGAAGGTGTTGAAGTTGGGAAGAAGGACGTTTTAAGTTGGGAAGAAGGTGTTTTAAGTTGGGAAGAAGGACGTTTAAGTTGGGAAGAAGGTGTTCGAAGTTGGGAAGAAGGACGTTTTAAGTTGGGAAGAAGGACGTTTTAAGTTGGGAAGAAGGTGTTGAAGTTGGGAAGAAGGACGTTTTAAGTTGGGAAGAAGGTGTCGAAGTTGGGAAGAAGGACGTTTTAAGTTGGGAAGAAGGTGTTGAAGTTGGGAAGAAGGACGTTTTAAGTTGGGAAGAAGGTGTCGAAGTTGGGAAGAAGGACGTTTTAAGTTGGAAGAAGGTGTTTTAAGTTGGGAAGAAGGACGTTTTAAGTTGGGAAGAAGGTGTTTTAAGTTGGGAAGAAGGACGTTTTAAGTTGGGAAGAAGGTGTCGAAGTTGGGAAGAAGGACGTTTTAAGTTGGGAAGAAGGTGTTGAAGTTGGGAAGAAGGACGTTTTAAGTTGGGAAGAAGGTGTAAGTTGGGAAGAAGGACGTTTTAAGTTGGAAGAAGGACGTTTTAAGTTGGGAAGAAGGTGTTGAAGTTGGGAAGAAGGACGTTTTAAGTTGGGAAGAAGGTGTCGAAGTTGGGAAGAAGGACGTTTTAAGTTGGGAAGAAGACGTTTTGTTTGTAAGTTGGGAAGAAGGACGTTTTAAGTTGGGAAAGAAGGTGTTGTAAGTTGGGAAGAAGGTGTTTTAAGTTGGGAAGAAGGTGTTGAAGTTGGGAAGAAGGACGTTTTAAGTTGGGAAGAAGGTGTCGAAGTTGGGAAGAAGGACGTTTTAAGTTGGGAAGAAGGCGTTTTAAGTTGGAAGAAGGATGTTTTAAGTTGGGAAGAAGGACGTTTTAAGTTGGGAAGAAGGTGTTGAAGTTGGGAAGAAGGACGTTTTAAGTTGGGAAGAAGGTGTTGAAGTTGGGAAGAAGGACGTTTTAAGTTGGGAAGAAGGTGTTGAAGTTGGGAAGAAGGACGTTTTAAGTTGGGAAGAAGGTGTTTTAAGTTGGGAAGAAGGACGTTTTAAGTTGGGAAGAAGGTGTTTTAAGTTGGGAAGAAGGACGTTTTAAGTTGGGAAGAAGGTGTCGAAGTTGGGAAGAAGGACGTTTTAAGTTGGGAAGAAGGTGTCGAAGTTGGGAAGAAGGACGTTTTAAGTTGAGAAGAAGGTGTTTTAAGTTGGGAAGAAGGACGTTTTAAGTTGGGAAGAAGGACGTTTTAAGTTGGGAAGAAGGGTTTTAAGTTGGGAAGAAGGACGTTTTAAGTTGGGAAGAAGGTGTTGAAGTTGGGAAGAAGGACGTTTTAAGTTGGAGAAGAATGGGGAAAGACGTTTTAAGTTGGGAAGAAGGTGTCGAAGTTGGGAAGAAGGACGTTTTAAGTTGGGAAGAAGGTGTTTTAAGTTGGGAAGAAGGACGTTTTGAAGTTGAGAGAAGAGTTTTAAGTGGAAGAAGGCGTTTTAGTTGGGAAAAGGTGTTGAAGTTGGGAAGAAGGACGTTTTAAGTTGGGAAGAAGGTGTCGAAGTTGGGAAGAAGGACGTTTTAAGTTGGAAGAAGGGTGTTGAAGTTGGGAAGAAGGACGTTTTAAGTTGGGAAGAAGGTGTCGAAGTTGGGAAGAAGGACGTTTTAAGTGGGAAGAAGGTGTTGAAGTTGGGAGAAGGTTGAAGTGGGAAGAAGGGTTTTAAGTTGGAAAAGGTGTTGAAGTTGGGAAGAAGGACGTTTTAAGTTGGGAAGAAGGTGTTGAAGTTGGGAAGAAGGACGTTTTAAGTTGGGAAGAAGGTGTTGAAGTTGGGAAGAAGGACGTTTTAAGTTGGGAAGAAGGTGTCGAAGTTGGGAAGAAGGACGTTTTAAGTTGGGAAGAAGGTGTTGAAGTTGGGAAGAAGGACGTTTTAAGTTGGGAAGAAGGTGTTGAAGTTGGGAAGAAGGTGTCGAAGTTGGGAAGAAGGACGTTTTAAGTTGGGAAGAAGGTGTTGAAGTTGGGAAGAAGGACGTTTTAAGTTGGGAAGAAGGTGTCGAAGTTGGGAAGAAGGACGTTTTAAGTTGGGAAGAAGGAGGTTTTAAGTTAAGTGGAAGAAGAGGTGTAAGTTGGGAAGTAGGAACGTTTTAAGTTGGGAAGAAGGTGTTGAAGTTGGGAAGAAGGACGTTTTAAGTTGGGAAGAAGGACGTTTTAAGTTGGGAAGAAGGTGTTTTAAGTTGGGAAGAAGGACGTTTTAAGTTGGGAAGAAGGTGTTTTGAAGTTGGGAAGAAGGACGTTTTAAGTTGGGAAGAAGGTGTTGAAGTTGGGAAGAAGGACGTTTTAAGTTGGAAGAAGGGTTTTAAGTTGGGAAGAAGAGTTGTTGAAGTTGGGAAAGGACTTTAATGGAAAGGTCGTTTAAGTTGGGAAGAAGGACGTTTTAAGTTGGAAGAAGGAAGTGAAGGACGTTTTAAGTTGGGAAGAAGGTGTTTAAGTTGGGAAGAAGGACGTTGAAGTTGGGAAGAAGGACGTTTTAAGTTGGGAAGAAGGACGTTTTGAAGTTGAGAGAAGGACGTTTTAAGTGGGAAGAAGGTGTTGAAGTTGGGAAGAAGGACGTTTTAAGTTGGGAAGAAGGTGTCGAAGTGGGAAGAAGGACGTTTTAAGTTGGAAGAAGGTGTTTTAAGTTGGGAAGAAGGACGTTTTAAGTTGGGAAGAAGGACGTTTAAGTTGGAAGAGGTGTGAAGTTGGAAGAGGGTTTTAAGTTGGAAAAAGGTGTTGAAGTTGGGAAGAAGGACGTTTTAAGTTGGAAGACGGTTGTGGAAGTTCGTGGAAGAAGGACGTTTTAAGTTGGGAAGAAGGTGTTTGAAGTTGGGAAGAAGGACGTTTTAAGTTGGAAGAAGGTGTTGTAAGTTGGGAAGAAGGAGTTTAGAAAGTGGGAAGAAATAAGTAGAGGAAGTGTTGAAGTTGGGAAGAAGGACGTTTTAAGTTGGAAGAAGGTGTGAAGTTGGGAAGAAGGACGTTTAAGTTGGAAGAAGGAGTTTTAAGTTGGGAAGAAGGTGTTGAAGTTGGGAAGAAGGGTTTTAAGTTGGGAAGAAGGACGTTTTAAGTTGGAAGAAGGCTGTTTAAGTTGGGAAGAAGAGTTTTTAGTGGGAAGAATGTTGGAAAAGGTTTATGGAAGAAGGACGTTTTAAGTTGGGAAGAAGGTGTTTAAGTTGAGAAGAAGGGTCGAAGTTGGGAAGAAGGACGTTTTAAGTTGAGAAGAAGGTGTTTTAAGTTGGGAAGAAGGACGTTTTAGTGAGAAGGACGTTTTAAGTTGGGAAGAAGGTGTTGAAGTTGGGAAGAAGGACGTTTTAAGTTGGGAAGAAGGTGTTGAAGTTGGGAAGAAGGACGTTTTAAGTTGGGAAGAAGGCGTTTTAAGTTGGGAAGAAGGTGTCGAAGTTGGGAAGAAGGACGTTTTAAGTTGGGAAGAAGGTGTTTAAGTTGGGAAGAAGGTGTTGAAGTTGGGAAGAAGGACGTTTTAAGTTGGGAAGAAGGTGTTTTAAGTTGGGAAGAAGGACGTTTTAAGTTGGGAAGAAGGTGTTGAAGTTGGAAGGAATTAGAGAGAAGGTTTGAAGTTGGGAAGAAGACGTTTTATGGAAAAGGGTTTTGAAGAGTTGAAGAGTTGAAGTTGGGAAGAAGGACGTTTTAAGTTGGGAAGAAGGTGTTTTAAGTTGGGAAGAAGGTGTTGAAGTTGGGAAGAAGGACGTTTTAAGTTGGGAAGAAGGTGTTGAAGTTGGGAAGAAGGACGTTTTAAGTTGGGAAGAAGGTGTCGAAGTTGGGAAGAAGGACGTTTTAAGTTGAGGAAGAAGGTGTTTTAAGTTGGGAAGAAGGTGTTGAAGTTGGGAAGAAGGACGTTTTAAGTTGAGGAAGAAGGGTGTTTAAGTTGGGAAGAAGGTGTGAAGTTGGGAAGAAGGACGTTTAAGTGAGAAAGGTGTTAAGTTGGGAAGAAGGTGTTGAAGTTGGGAAGAAGGACGTTTTAAGTTGGGAAGAAGGACGTTTTAAGTTGGGAAGAAGGTGTTGAAGTTGGGAAGAAGGACGTTTTAAGTTGGGAAGAAGGACGTTTTAAGTTGGGAAGAAGGTGTTGAAGTTGGGAAGAAGGACGTTTTAAGTTGGGAAGAAGGACGTTTTAAGTTGGGAAGAAGGTGTTGAAGTTGGGAAGAAGGACGTTTTAAGTTGGGAAGAAGGTGTTGAAGTTGGGAAGAAGGACGTTTTAAGTTGGGAAGAAGGACGTTTTAAGTTGGGAAGAAGGTGTTGAAGTTGGGAAGAAGGACGTTTTAAGTTGGGAAGAAGGTGTCGAAGTTGGGAAGAAGGACGTTTTAAGTTGGGAAGAAGGTGTCGAAGTTGGGAAGAAGGACGTTTTAAGTTGGGAAGAAGGTGTTTTAAGTGGGAAGAAGGTGTTGAAGTTGGGAAGAAGGACGTTTTAAGTTGGGAAGAAGGTGTCGAAGTTGGGAAGAAGGACGTTTTAAGTTGGGAAGAAGGTGTTGAAGTTGGGAAGAAGGACGTTTTAAGTTGGGAAGAAGGTGTTGAAGTTGGGAAGAAGGACGTTTTAAGTTGGGAAGAAGGACGTTTTAAGTTGGGAAGAAGGTGTTGAAGTTGGGAAGAAGGACGTTTTAAGTTGGGAAGAAGGTGTTGAAGTTGGGAAGAAGGACGTTTTAAGTTGGGAAGAAGGTTTTAAGTTGGGAAGAAGGACGTTTTAAGTTGGGAAGAAGGTGTCGAAGTTGGGAAGAAGGACGTTTTAAGTTGGGAAGAAGGTGTTGAAGTTGGGAAGAAGGACGTTTTAAGTTGGGAAGAAGGTGTTGAAGTTGGGAAGAAGGACGTTTTAAGTTGGAAGAAGGACGTTTTAAGTTGGGAAGAAGGACGTTTTAAGTTGGGAAGAAGGTGTTTATTTGGAAAAGTTTAAGTTGGAAGAAGGTTTTAAGTTGGGAAGAAGGACGTTTTAAGTTGGGAAGAAGGACGTTTTAAGTTGGGAAGAAGGACGTTTTAAGTTGGGAAGAAGGTGTTGAAGTTGGGAAGAAGGACGTTTTAAGTTGAGAAGAAGGTGTTTTAAGTTGGGAAGAAGGACGTTTTAAGTTGGGAAGAAGGTGTTGAAGTTGGGAAGAAGGACGTTTTAAGTTGGGAAGAAGGTGTTGAAGTTGGGAAGAAGGAGTTTAAGTTGGGAAGAAGGTGTTAAGTTGGGAAGAAGGTGTTGAAGTTGGGAAGAAGGACGTTTTAAAAGAAGGGTTTAAGTTGGAAGAAGGTGTTGAAGTTGGGAAGAAGGACGTTTTAAGTTGGGAAGAAGGTGTTTTAAGTTGGGAAGAAGGACGTTTTAAGTTGGGAAGAAGGTGTTTTAAGTTGGGAAGAAGGTGTTGAAGTTGGGAAGAAGGACGTTTTAAGTTGGAAGAAGGTGTTGTTAAGTTGGGAAGAAGGACGTTTTAAGTTGGGAAGAAGGTGTCGAAGTTGGGAAGAAGGACGTTTTAAGTTGGGAAGAAGGTGTTGAAGTTGGGAAGAAGGTGTTGAAGTTGGGAAGAAGGACGTTTTAAGTTGGGAAGAAGGTGTCGAAGTTGGGAAGAAGGACGTTTTAAGTTGGGAAGAAGGTGTTGAAGTTGGGAAGAAGGACGTTTTAAGTTGGGAAGAAGGTGTTGAAGTTGGGAGAAGAAGGTTTTGAAGTTGGGAAGAAGGTGTTGAAGTTGGGAAGAAGGACGTTTTTGAAGTTTTGAAAGTTGGGAAGAAGGACGTTTTAAGTTGGGAAGAAGGTGTCGAAGTTGGGAAGAAGGACGTTTTAAGTTGAGAAGAAGGTGTTTTAAGTTGGGAAGAAGGACGTTTTAAGTTGGAAGAAGGACGTTTTGTGGGAAGAAAAGACGTTTTAGTGGAAGAAGGTGTGAAGTTGGGAAGAAGGAGTTTTAAGTTGGAAGAAGAGTAAGTTGGAAGAAGTTTAAGTTGGGAAGAAGGACGTTTTAAGTTGGGAAGAAGGGTTTTAAGTTGGAAGAGGTTAAGTTGGGAAGAAGTGTTAAGTTGGGAAGAAGGACGTTTTAAGTTGGGAAGAAGGTGTTGAAGTTGGGAAGAAGGTGTCGAAGTTGGGAAGAAGGACGTTTTAAGTTGGGAAGAAGGTGTTGAAGTTGGGAAGAAGGACGTTTTAAGTTGGGAAGAAGGTGTCGAAGTTGGGAAGAAGGACGTTTTAAGTTGAGAAGAAGGACGTTTTAAGTTGGAAGAAGGTGTTGAAGTTGGGAAGAAGGACGTTTAAGTTGGAAGAAGGTTGTTGAAGTTGGGAAGAAGGACGTTTTAAGTTGGGAAGAAGGACGTTTTAAGTTGGGAAGAAGGTGTTTTAAGTTGGGAAGAAGGACGTTTTAAGTTGGGAAGAAGGTGTTGAAGTTGGGAAGAAGGACGTTTTAAGTTGGGAAGAAGGACGTTTTAAGTTGGGAAGAAGGTGTCGAAGTTGGGAAGAAGGACGTTTTAAGTTGGGAAGAAGGTGTTAAGTTGGGAAGAAGGACGTTTAAGTGGAGAGTTGAAGTGGAAGAAGGACGTTTTAAGTTGGGAAGAAGGTGTTTTAAGTTGGGAAGAAGGACGTTTAGTTGGAAGAAGTTTGGAAGAAGGTGTTTAAGTTGGGAAGAAGGACGTTTTAAGTTGGGAAGAAGGTGTTGAAGTTGGGAAAAAGGAGTTAAGTGGAAAAGGACGTTTTAAGTTGGGAAGAAGGTGTTGAATTTGGGGAGAGAAGAAGGGGTTTTAAGTTGGGAAGAAGGACGTTTTAAGTTGGGAAGAAGGACGTTTTAGAGAGGTTGAAGTGGAAGAAGGAGTTTTAAGTTGGGAAGAAGGTGTTCGAAGTTGGGAAGAAGGACGTTTTAAGTTGGAAGAAGGTAGTTTTAAGTTGGGAAGAAGGAGTTAAGTGGGAAGAAGCGTTTAAGTTGGGAAGAAGGAGTTTTAAGTTGGGAAAAAGGGTGTTAAGTTGGGAAAGGACGTTTTAAGTTGGGAAGAAGGTGCGTTTAAGTTGGGAAAGAAGAAAGGTAGTTGAAGTTGAGAAGTAGAAGAGGGACGTTTTAAGTTGGGAAGAAGGTGTTTAAGTTGGGAAGAAGGTGTTGAAGTTGGGAAGAAGAGTTTGAAGTTGGAAGAAAGGACGTTTTAAGTTGGAGAAGAAGGTGTTTTAAGTTGGGAAGAAGGTGTGTTGGAAGGTTAGGGAAGAAGGACGTTTTAAGTGGGAAAAGGGTTAAGTGGAAGAAGGCGTTTAAGTTGGGAAGAAGGTACGTTTGAAGTTGGGAAGAAGGTGTTGAAGTTGGGAAGAAGGACGTTTTAAGTTGGGAAGAAGGACGTTTTAAGTTGGGAAGAAGGTGTCGAAGTTGGGAAGAAGGACGTTTTAAGTTGGGAAGAAGGTGTTGAAGTTGGGAAGAAGGACGTTTTAAGTTGGGAAGAAGGTGTTGAAGTTGGGAAGAAGGACGTTTTAAGTTGGGAAGAAGGTGTTGAAGTTGGGAAGAAGGACGTTTTAAGTTGGGAAGAAGGTGTTGAAGTTGGGAAGAAGGTGTTGAAGTTGGGAAGAAGGACGTTTTAAGTTGGGAAGAAGGTGTCGAAGTTGGGAAGAAGGACGTTTTAAGTTGAGAAGAAGGTGTTTTAAGTGGGGAAGAAGGTGTTGAAGTTGGGAAGAAGGACGTTTTAAGTTGGGAAGAAGGTTTTAAGTTGGGAAGAAGGTGTTGAAGTTGGGAAGAAGGACGTTTTAAGTTGGGAAGAAGGTGTTTTAAGTTGGGAAGAAGGACGTTTTAAGTTGGGAAGAAGGTGTCGAAGTTGGGAAGAAGGACGTTTTAAGTTGGGAAAAGGGAAAGGGTTTTAAGTTGGGAAGAAGGTGTCGAAGTTGGGAAGAAGGACGTTTTAAGTTGAGAAGAAGGTGTTTTAAGTTGGGAAGAAGGTGTTGAAGTTGGGAAGAAGGACGTTTTAAGTTGGGAAGAAGGTGTTTGAAGTTGGGAAGAAGGACGTTTTAAGTTGGGAAGAAGGTGTTTAAGTTGGGAGAAGGGTTAAGTTGGAGAGTTTAGTGAAGAAGGTGTTTAAGTTGGGAAGAAGGACGTTTTAAGTTGGAAGAAGGTGTTTAAGTTGGGAAGAAGGACGTTTAAGTTGGGAAGAAGGTGTTAAGTTGGGAAGAAGGGTTTTAAGTTGGGAAGAAGGTGTTTAAGTTGGAAGAAGGACGTTTTAAGTTGGGAAGAAGGGTTTTAAGTTGGGAAGAAGGACGTTTTAAGTTGGGAAGAAGGTGTCGAAGTTGGGAAGAAGGACGTTTTAAGTTGGAAGAAGGTGTTGAAGTTGGGAAGAAGGACGTTTTAAGTTGGGAAGAAGGTGTTGAAGTTGGGAAGAAGAGTTGTTAAGTTGGGAAGAAGGAGTTTGAAGTTGGGAAGAAGGTGTTTTAAGTTGGGAAGAAGGACGTTTTAAGTTGGGAAGAAGGACGTTTTAAGTTGGGAAGAAGGTGTTTAAGTGGGAAGAAGGTGTTGAAGTTGGGAAGAAGGACGTTTTTAAGTTGGGAAGAAGGACGTTTTAAGTTGGGAAGAAGGACGTTTTAAGTTGAGAAGGTGTGAATGAAGTTGGGAAGAAGGACTTTTAAGTTGGGAAGAAGGTGTTGAAGTTGGGAAGAAGGACGTTAAGTTGGGAAGAAGGCGTTTGTTGGGAAGAAGGACGTTTAAGTTGGGAAGAAGGTGTTGAAGTTGGGAAGAAGGACGTTTTAAGTTGGGAAGAAGGTGTCGAAGTTGGGAAGAAGGACGTTTTAAGTTGGGAAGAAGGTGTCGAAGTTGGGAAGAAGGTGTCGAAGTTGGGAAGAAGGACGTTTTAAGTTGGGAAGAAGGACGTTTTAAGTTGGGAAGAAGGTGTCGAAGTTGGGAAGAAGGACGTTTTAAGTTGAGAAGAAGGTGTTTTAAGTTGGGAAGAAGGTGTTGAAGTTGGGAAGAAGGACGTTTTAAGTGGGAAGAAGGTGTTTTAAGTTGGGAAGAAGGTGTTTTAAGTTGGGAAGAAGGACGTTTTAAGTTGGGAAGAAGGTGTCGAAGTTGGGAAGAAGGACGTTTTAAGTTGGGAAGAAGGTGTTTTAAAGTTGGGAAGAAGGAGTTTTAAGTTGGGAAGAAGGTTTTTAAGTTGGGAAGAAGGTGTTTTAAGTTGGGAAGAAGGTGTTGAAGTTGGGAAGAAGGACGTTTTAAGTTGGGAAGAAGGACGTTTTAAGTTGGGAAGAAGGTGTTTGAAGTTGGGAAGAAGGACGTTTTAAGTTGGGAAGAAGGACGTTTTAAGTTGGGAAGAAGGTGTTTTAAGTTGGGAAGAAGGTGTTTTAAGTTGGGAAGAAGGTGTTGAAGTTGGGAAGAAGGACGTTTTAAGTTGGAAGAAGGTGTTTTAAGTTGGGAAGAAGGACGTTTTAAGTTGGGAAGAAGGTGTCGAAGTTGGGAAGAAGGACGTTTTAAGTTGGGAAGAAGGTGTCGAAGTTGGGAAGAAGGACGTTTTAAGTTGGGAAGAAGGTGTTGAAGTTGGGAAGAAGGACGTTTTAAGTTGGGAAGAAGGACGTTTTAAGTTGGGAAGAAGGTGTTGAAGTTGGGAAGAAGGACGTTTTAAGTTGGGAAGAAGGTGTTGAAGTTGGGAAGAAGGACGTTTTAAGTTGGGAAGAAGGTGTTGAAGTTGGGAAGAAGGACGTTTTAAGTTGGGAAGAAGGTGTTGAAGTTGGGAAGAAGGTGTTGAAGTTGGGAAGAAGGACGTTTTAAGTTGGAAGAAGGTGTTTAAGTTGGGAAGAAGGACGTTTTAAGTTGGGAAGAAGGTGTTGAAGTTGGGAAGAAGGTCGTTGAAGTTGGGAAGAAGGACGTTTTAAGTTGGGAAGAAGGTGTTGAAGTTGGGAAGAAGGACGTTTTAAGTTGGGAAGAAGGCGTTTTAAGTTGGGAAGAAGGTGTTGAAGTTGGGAAGAAGGACGTTTTAAGTTGGGAAGAAGGTGTTGAAGTTGGGAAGAAGGACGTTTTAAGTTGGGAAGAAGGACGTTTTAAGTTGGGAAGAAGGTGTTGAAGTTGGGAAGAAGGACGGTTTAAGTTGGGAAGAAGACGTTTAAGTTGGGAAGAGGTGTAAGTGGGAAGAAGGACGTTTTAAGTTGGGAAGAAGGGTTTTAAGTTGGGAAGAAGGACGTTTTAAGTTGAAGGGAAGAAGGACGTTTTAAGTTGGGAAGAAGGTTTGAAGTTGGGAAGAAGGACGTTTTAAGTTGGGAAGAGGTTAGTGGAAGAAGGAGTTTTAAGTTGGAAGAAGGACGTTTTAAGTTGGGAAGAAGACGTTTTAAGTTGGGAAGAAGGTGTTGAAGTTGGGAAGAAGGACGTTTTAAGTTGGGAAGAAGGTGTTTTAAGTGGGAAGAAGGACGTTAAGTTAGACAGAAGGGTTTTAAGTTGGGAAGAAGGGTTTAAGTTGGAAGAAGGTGTTTTAAGTTGGGAAGAAGGACGTTTTAAGTTGGGAAGAAGGACGTTTTAAGTTGGGAAGAAGGTGTTGAAGTTGGGAAGAAGGACGTTTTAAGTTGGGAAGAAGGTGTTGAAGTTGGGAAGAAGGACGTTTTAAGTTGGGAAGAAGGTGTTGAAGTTGGGAAGAAGGAGGTTTGAAGTTGGGAAGAAGGACGTTTTAAGTTGGGAAGAAGGTGTCGAAGTTGGGAAGAAGGACGTTTTAAGTTGAGAAGAAGGTGTTTTAAGTGGGGAAGAAGGTGTTGAAGTTGGGAAGAAGGACGTTTTAAGTTGGGAAGAAGGTGTCGAAGTTGGGAAGAAGGACGTTTTAAGTTGAGAAGAAGGTGTTTTAAGTGGGAAGAAGGAGTTTTTAAGTGGAAGAAGGTGTTGAAGTTGGGAAGAAGGACGTTTTAAGTTGGGAAGAAGGACGTTTTAAGTTGGGAAGAAGGTGTTTTAAGTTGGGAAGAAGGTGTTGAAGTTGGGAAGAAGGACGTTTTAAGTTGAGAAGAAGGTGTTTAAGTTGGGAAGAAGGTGTCGAAGTTGGGAAGAAGGACGTTTTAAGTTGGGAAGAAGGTGTTGAAGTTGGGAAGAAGGACGTTTTAAGTTGGGAAGAAGGTGTTGAAGTTGGGAAGAAGGACGTTTTAAGTTGGGAAGAAGGTGTTTTAAGTTGGGAAGAAGGTGTCGAAGTTGGGAAGAAGGACGTTTTAAGTTGGGAAGAAGGACGTTTTAAGTTGGGAAGAAGGTGTTGAAGTTGGGAAGAAGGACGTTTAATTTGGGGAAAAAAGGGAAGTTTGTCGAAGTTGGGAAGAAGGACGTTTTAAGTTGGAAGAAGGTGTTTTAAGTTGGGAAGAAGGTGTTTTGAAGTTGGGAAGAAGGACGTTTTAAGTTGGGAAGAAGGTGTCGAAGTTGGGAAGAAGGACGTTTTAAGTTGGGAAGAAGGACGTTTTAAGTTGGGAAGAAGGTGTCGAAGTTGGGAAGAAGGACGTTTTAAGTTGGGAAGAAGGTGTTGAAGTTGGGAAGAAGGACGTTTTAAGTTGGGAAGAAGGTGTTGAAGTTGGGAAGAAGGACGTTAGTTGGGAGAGGTGTGAAGTTGGGAAGAAGGACGTTTTAAGTTGGGAGAAGAAGTTTTAAGTTGGGAAGAAGGACGTTTTAAGTTGGGAAGAAGGACGTTTAAGTTGGGAAGAAGGTGTCGAAGTTGGGAAGAAGGACGTTTTAAGTTGGGAAGAAGGACGTTTTAAGTTGGGAAGAAGGTGTCGAAGTTGGGAAGAAGGACGTTTTAAGTTGGAAGAAGGAGTTTTAAGTTGGGAAGAAGGACGTTTTAAGTGGGAAGAGTAAGTTGGGAAGAAGGACGTTTTAAGTTGGGAAGAAGGTGTGAAGTTGGAGAAGCGTTTAAGTTGGGAAGAAGGTGTTTCTAAGTTGGGAAGAAGGAGTTTAAGTTGGGAAGAAGGTGTTGAAGTTGGGGAAGAAAGAAGGACGGTTTTAAGTTGGGAAGAAGGTGTTGAAGTTGGGAAGAAGGACGTTTTAAGTTGGGAAGAAGGACGTTTTAAGTTGGGAAGAAGGTGTCGAAGTTGGGAAGAAGGACGTTTTAAGTTGGGAAGAAGGTGTCGAAGTGGGAGATTTTAGTTGAGAAGAGCGTTGAAGTTGGGAAGAAGGGTGTTGAAGTTGGGAAGAAGGAGTTTAAGTTGGGAAGAAGGCGTTTAAGTTGGGAAGAAGAAGGACGTTTTAAGTTGGGAAGAAGGACGTTTTAAGTTGGGAAGAAGGACGTTTTAAGTTGGAAGAAGGTAGTGGAGAAGAGTTAAGTTGGGAAGAAGGTGTTGAAGTTGGGAAGAAGGAGTTTTAAGTTGGGAAGAAGGTGTTGAAGTTGGGAAGAAGGACGTTGTTAAGTTGAGAAGAGTTTTAAGTTGGGAAGAAGGGGACGTTTTAAGTTGGGAAGAAGGTGTTAAGTTGGGAAGAAGAGTTTTAAGTGGAAGAGGTGTTAAGTTGGGAAGAAGAAGACGTTTTAAGTTGGGAAGAAGGTGTTTAAGTTGGGAAGGAAGTGGGAAGAAGACGTTTTAAGTTGGGAAGAAGGACGTTAAGTTGGGAAAGGTTAAGTGGAAGAAGGCGTTTTAAGTTGGGAAGAAGGTGTTGAAGTTGGGAAGAAGGACGTTTTAAGTTGGGAAGAAGGTGTTGAAGTTGGGAAGAAGGACGTTTTAAGTTGGGAAGAAGGTGTTTTAAGTTGGGAAGAAGGACGTTTTAAGTTGGGAAGAAGGACGTTTTAAGTTGGGAAGAAGGTTTTGAAGTTGGGAAGAAGGTGTTGAAGTTGGGAAGAAGGTGTTGAAGTTGGGAAGAAGGACGTTTTAAGTTGGGAAGAAGGTGTTGAAGTTGGGAAGAAGGACGTTTTAAGTTGGGAAGAAGGACGTTTTAAGTTGGGAAGAAGGTGTTGAAGTTGGGAAGAAGGACGTTTTAAGTTGGGAAGAAGGACGTTTTAAGTTGGGAAGAAGGACGTTTTAAGTTGGGAAGAAGGTGTTGAAGTTGGGAAGAAGGACGTTTTAAGTTGGGAAGAAGGTGTTGAAGTTGGGAAGAAGGACGTTTTAAGTTGGGAAGAAGGACGTTTTAAGTTGGGAAGAAGGTGTTGAAGTTGGGAAGAAGGACGTTTTAAGTTGGAAGAAGGTGTTGAAGTTGGGAAGAAGGTTTTAAGTTGGGAGGGTAAGTGGAAGAGACGTTTTAAGTTGGGAAGAAGGTGTCGAAGTTGGGAAGAAGGACGTTTTAAGTTGGAAGAAGTGCGTTAGGAGTTTTAAGTTGGGAAGAAGGGTTAAGTTGGGAAGAAGGCGTTTTAAGTTGGGAAGGAGAGAGACGTTTTAAGTTGGGAAGAAGGACGTTTTAAGTTGGGAAGAAGGTGTTGAAGTTGGGAAGAAGGAGTTTTAGTTGGAAGAAGGTGTTTTAAGTTGGGAAGAAGGTGTCGAAGTTGGGAAGAAGGACGTTTTAAGTTGGGAAGAAGGTGTTGAAGTTGGGAAGAAGGACGTTTTAAGTTGGGAAGAAGGTGTCGAAGTTGGGAAGAAGGACGTTTTAAGTTGGAAGAAGGACGTTTTAAGTTGGGAAGAAGGTGTTGAAGTTGGGAAGAAGGACGTTTTAAGTTGGGAAGAAGGTGTCGAAGTTGGGAAGAAGGACGTGTTTAAGTTGGAAGAAGGTGTGAAAGGTGTTGAAGTTGGGAAGAAGGACGTTTTAAGTTGGAGAAGAAGGGTTTAAGTTGGGAAGAAGGTGTCGAAGTTGGAAGAGGTGTTTTAAGTTGGGAAGAAGGTGTTGAAGTTGGGAAGAAGGTGTTTTAAGTTGGGAAGAAGGACGTTTTAAGTTGGAAGAAGGTGTTTTAAGTTGGGAAGAAGGTGTCGAAGTTGGGAAGAAGGACGTTTTAAGTTGGGAAGAAGGTGTCGAAGTTGGGAAGAAGGACGTTTTAAGTTGGGAAGAAGGAGTTTGTTGAGAGTGCATTGGAAGAAGGGTTTGGAAAGTTTTAAGTTGGGAAGAAGGACGTTTTAAGTTGGGAAGAAGGTCGTTTTAAGTTGGGAAGAAGGTGTCGAAGTTGGGAAGAAGGACGTTTTAAGTTGGGAAGAAGGAAGTTGGGAAGAAGGACGTTTTAAGTTGGGAAGAAGGTGTTGAAGTTGGGAAGAAGGACGTTGGTCTTCTAGCCCGCCTGTCCTTTCATCCTCTTTCTCTCCTATACAGTGGACTTCAGTTGTGGACGGCACTGCTACCAGCTCGCCTACCAACTGATGGTTATCAATAAAAAGCGATTTTTCTTTCTCAATCCTGAGCTGAACTGGCGGAGAATCGCCCTGAAAATGGGCACTCTCTGGCGGCACAGTGAGCAGTTGGTCAGAGTGACCAGTCAACCTTTGGCGCATTTTCCCTCCGTGCAGACGTCCATTCGCCGGAAAGCACTAGTCCTTTCGGTGGCTCTTGACCTGCTCAACACTGTCTTTCTTCTAGAGCATGCACTGACTGTTGCACTGTGTTTGCTGTACTTCTACCTGAAGACAATTTGGCCAGTCTATCCTCTTGTCAGTGGTCTGGTCATTGCACTTGAAGGCGCCATTATGGGCTACTGTGCCTGGCTCAGTGCCAGAGTTGGCGTCTTTCTAGGTCATTTTAATAACTTGATCATCTTTGTTGAGCGCACTCAGTTAAAAGAGGCAATGAAAAAAGTGGAGCAAAAATAAGGGATATCAAATCAAGAGATTCACACTCTCTAAAGTACCATATTGCTCAAGGCCGACTGGCAAACTTTCTCGGTGGCGTTTACCTTCCTTTGTACAATCGAATATTGAAAGATCTGGATAAAATGAACACTGAGTTGATTTCTTCTTACCTGCTGATTACCCTTCTGGCAATGTTTGGTTTGTAAAAACAAGCTGTTTGTATCTAGAAATCTTATCTAATTTTTTTATTGAAAGGTTTCAACATTTACTGTTTAACGATGTTAAGTTTAAAAGAGTTGTCCACAAAAATCAAAGTAGTGCTCATTGTATTTTGTATTCTCGAAACTTTTTTCATCTTCATCACAATCAAACCAATGTTGGACATTGTTCCAGTAGTTCGACACTTTCGAAAGTACCTCTATCAATCACAAACGTACTTAGGCAACTCACTTGCAAATGTTCGACTGAAATTGATGTTGACAGTAAACTACGACCTGCCCGCGTTTGCCTTCACTGCAGGGGTGTTTGGCAATGTAACCAACAATGGTCTCTTTCAGGTGAGAATTGATGAAACGGATGATTTTAGTTTAATTTAATTTCCCATTTTGCAGTTCTTTTTTGTATACACGTCCTACTTTATGTTCTCTCTGAATCTTGTTCAAAAAACATAGTTGTGTTAAATTAATCAAATTACAAAGTTGCAAGCCTGTAAATTGCTAAACTGTTTTGCACAAGCATTGTTGGGTTTCAGGTATAAACGCGTTACAGTTGTGGTCAAGCACGGATTTGCGGCAATTATTGCCGGTAACTGTGCCACTACATTTTCATGCTCAAGATGTAAATGTTTTAGTTTTTGAAAGTGTACAGCAAAATTTAGTAAATCGCCAAAATAGTCAGAATATGTAAAGTGCTCTAAACGGGCAATCACATTAGAGTTTACGGTTATTGGCAATGAACGGTAGTTTTCAGAAGTAAACAGATTTCTCGCTTTCAGATCAAGTCGTTTTAGAGTAGATAATCGGTTGATTGAATGCAGTATTCGGATGCACAGTTGAGCATCAGGTTTAAAGTAACCACAAAGTGACAGGCTTTCTACAGAATTCTGGCTCAAATATTCCGGCAAATCGGCGTAGTTGCTTGAGTAGTCAAACCACAAAGTTAGATGAATGACGTTGGGAAAAAGCCCTTTTACAACATGACAGTTTTGAGCAATTATAAAATCATCAGTTTTATCAGAGTTTGGTAAGCACTTTAGAGACTCAGCAACAGATCGTTGATGAGGAAATATTTGAATTCGTCTTTTCAGTTTGAACGTTTCTTCAATGGCCTGTTTCCATTTACTGCAGATGATACGAAGTTTTACTTGTTCGGTAAGTGAAAAGTGGTCAAATATGAGAAGTAAACAATCAAAGTTGAGGCCGTTGATGTAAAGCATTGCTTGAGTTATGATACTTTTGGCGTTTGGTGCAAATCAGCTGAGTGTTTGTGTGTAAACAAAACTGGTTGGGAGTTCACTATTTTGATGCAAATCGACGTAAACTTTGGTGGTGTCTCCAGGCAGCGTTACAACAAAGGCAACGGAAATGAGATAAAGCTGTTTCCTCAATTGACATTGTGTTTTACTTTTTTGGATTGTTTTTTGGCCATGTTTGCTTTTAAAATGCAAACAAGATTGTTTTTTATTTAATGCCATTAATAAAGCGGTACCAGTACATCAACAACTCAAAATATAGTAGTAAAAACTTGGCAAAGGAGGCAAAAGAGATGACGCCCAGTGAGATCATTCCGTAGGTGATGCCGTAGCGCTTGTCCGCAGTGTCGTACCGCTCAATGTACAGCGCCAGTCGAAGTGAAACCTTCAGATCAATTCCTTTCCCTCCAAAACTTCCCGAGCTCAAGCTGTAGGCTCGTCCGGAGAAGGACTTGATGGCAGAGGAGAAGAGGGCGGCAAGGGCGTGCAGACCCACAATGACCACCAGCTGAATGGAGACGATGCAGGTGAGGACAAAGGTGGCCATTGCATTGAAACGACCCATCAAGATCAGCAGTGAGTAGTAACTGTTCAGTGGAAGCTGTGTGGCAATGAAGCCGAGTATAAAGCCACCAAAGAGTTTATTGGAGCCAAAGATGAGCACCACTGTTTGACTGTGGTACTGGGTGAAAGTCCGCAGAAGAACTGGTGCAAGGTGGAGTTTGCGTTTTTGTCGCCATTTTACTTTTAAAAGGTCCTTTGCTTGCTTGAGACGAATGAGAGCAATGGTAGTAAAAGAAAACATCAGCTGCCCAACAAGGCCATTGACTGCCATTCCAATGTTCACCTCCAAGAGAATTCCCAGATGGTTGAAGTGCAGAACGAGCAAGTAGAAAACACCCCGAAATCCATTTTGAAAGAACCGTTTCCAGTACTTGACTAGGTAGCCGACGACGCAGAATTCGTAGTGAAAGTTGACAATAAATATGAAGTAGATTATTGACTTGTAGAAGAGTTTAAAGACGATTTGGTACCGGCGGAAAAGTACCATAGTGGAGGTCCCCTTATGAGGACTCCACTTTTTGCAGAGAAAAGTACTGTCTTGCCTAAACAGGAGAACCTGACGTATTAAGTTCAATGGTGGAAAAAAGAGATTTTGCTCAAGAGAAGTTGATTGCCTGGAGCTATCTTTCTGAGAAAGGTAGAACCAGTTGGATTGGTAGAGAACATTGATGATTTCAAAGCACATTGTAGTGTTGAGGAGGTTGATGATTTGTGGTGCAGACCAAAAGAGAGTCACGTCAAAGTTGAGCAACCGGGCAAACTCCGACAGTGGACACCAGCAGAGAAAGGCAAGGTGGGCGGCTTTAAGGAGAAGTAGTCCAATCAGCAGTTGCAGCTTCAACTTTTTTAACGCAAAGTTTTCCTGTTGAACCCTTTGAGTTGTGTAGTCAGCTACAGCTTCCAAGTAAGAGGTAATGTGCTTCTCAAGTTGCCAGAATTTGAACAGTTGAAACATTGCTGGTGTTCGATGTTTTAAACAAAACTCAAATTTTGAGTAACTAAAACATAATTACTTGTCGGAAGAATGCAATACCAGAAATGTGACACTTTTTACTTATGTTAAATGATCAAAATTTATTAGTTCCGTTGTTTTGGTAGCACAAGTTAACTTTATTGTTCAGTTCAGTATTTCTATTCTCTTTACTAAAACTGCTGTAAAGTTTATTTTAGCCATTTTGTTTCTACTGATGTTATAAAACATTCATGCGTAACTTTTAAAAGTTAATAAAAATCAATGTTTCTTTCCGCCCTTCATTTTGCAAAAAGGTTAAGGGCCTGAGTTTCCATTTAAAATTATGTAATTAGCAAAATATAATTTTGTTGTTTTGTAATTTAAAATGCAAATCAATTCTACTCTATAACAAAACATTAGACAACCAAATTTACATTGAAATCGTTTTCAAAATTATTTGTTTTAAAGGCAACCAATAAGATAAAGCTTTTTTTAATTGGTATTATGTTTTTAATATTATTTTGTGCAAAATTTGCTTTTAAAATACAAACAAGATTGTTTTATTTAATGTCATTAATAAAGCGGTACCAATACATCAACATTTCAACATAAATCAAGAGAAACTTTCCGAAAGAGGCAAAAGAAATGACGCCTAGAGAAATTTTTCCGTAGGTGAGACCGTAGCGTTTGTTCGCCGTGTCGTACCGCTCAATGTACAACGCCAGTCGAAGTGAAACCTTCAGGTCAGTTCCTTTCCCTCCAAAACTTCCCGAACTCCAGCTGTAAGCTCGTCCAGCAAAAGACTTAATGGCAAAAGAAAAAAGAGCAGCAAGTGCGTGCAGTCCCACAATGACCACCAACTGAATAACGATGATGCAGGTGAGGACAAAGGTGGCCATTGCATTGAAGCGACCCATCAAGATTAGCAGTGAATAGTAACTGTTAAGTGGAAGTTGAGTGGCGATAAAACCAAGGATGAAACCGCCAAGAAGTTTGTTAGAGCC
The DNA here is from genome assembly GCA_024499935.1 of Tyrophagus putrescentiae. NCBI lineage: Eukaryota > Metazoa > Arthropoda > Arachnida > Sarcoptiformes > Acaridae > Tyrophagus > Tyrophagus putrescentiae. The sequence goes on from JAMZRA010000008.1 coordinate 2,117,699, forward strand.
AAAGATGAGCACCACCGTTTGACTGTGGTACTGGGTGAAAGTCTGCAGAAGGACTGGGGAAAGGTGGAGTTTTCCTTTTTTCCTCCATTTTCTGCTTCCGTTTATTTTTAAAAGGTCGTTTGCTTGTTTTAGACGAATGAGCGCAATGGTGGTAAAAGCAAACATTAGCTCACTAACAAGCACATTGGCTGCCACTCCAATGTTTAGCTCTAGGAGAACTCCCATCTGGTTGATGTGAAGAACAAAAAGGTAAAATATTCCCACAAATTCATTTTGGAAAAACTCTTTCCAATACTTGAATAAGTAACCGACAGTACAACACTCGTAGTGAAAATTGACAATGAAAACAAAATAAATAATGGACTTGTTGACAAGCCTAAAAACCGTTTGGTATCGGTGGAAAAACATCATTGTAGAAATCCCCTTTTGAAAACTCCACTTTTTGCAGAGAAAAGTATTGTCTTGATTAAACAAAAGAACCTGACGAATCAAGTTTAATGGCGGGAAAAAGAGATTTTGCTCAAGAGAGTTTGATTGTTTTAGATTATTTTTCTGATGTAAGTAGAACCAGTTGGATTGATAGAGAACATTGATGATCTCTAAGCACATCGTAGTGTTGAGAAGGTTGATTACCTGTGGTGCCGACCAAAAGAGGGTCACGTCAAAATGGAGCAGTCGGGCAAACTCTGAAAGTGGACACCAACAGAGAAAGGCAAGGTGGGCGGAATTGAAGAGCAGTAGTCCAATCAGAAGTTGCAGTTTCAATTTTTTCAAAGCAAAGTTTTTCTGTTTAACCCTTTTAGTTGTGTAGTCAGCCACTGCTTCCAGGTAACAGGTAATGTGTTTTTCAAGTTGCCAGAACTTGAGCAGTTGAAACATTGCTGGTGTTGAGTTCTTTAAAAACTTTTTTGAAAAGTAAACACTTAATTGTTTGTAACAAATGCAATACTAGAAATGTGACATTTTTTAATTGTGTTTAAAATCTAAATCTATTAGTTTTGTTGTAAATGTAATAAAAATTAACTTTTTTGTTTATACTGACACTGCTGCAAAGTTTATTTAAAACATTTTGTTTCTGGTCATGTTATAAACATTCATTCGTAATTCAAAAATTTTTTTGCAATTTTTAATAAAAAATCAATACCTGTTTTCATCACTCTTTTTACAAAAAAAAAGTTGAAAGTCTGTGCTTACATAAAACGTTTTGTAATTTACTAAGCATAATTTGTTATGCTGTAGTTTAAAATGCAAATCAATTGTACTGCATTATAAAGCATTAGGCAGCAGAATATACATTATAAATTATTTTTTAAATTATTTATTTTCTAATTGTCGTCATGTTTTGGGTGAACTGTTTCAAGTTAGGTACTTTCTGAAGAAAAAAGCATTCTTTTTACTAACCGCTTTTTTGTTAATATTTTGCTACATTTTTACTATTTAATGTCATTAATAAAGCGGTACCAGTACATGAGAAGCTCTCCGTAAAGTAAGATAAATTTTGAAAAAGAAGCAAACGAGATGACGCCCAGTGATATTGTCCCATAAGTAATGCCGTAGCGTTTCTCAGTGGCAAACTTTTCAATGTACGTTGCCATTAACCAAGCGGACTTTAAGCTTTGCTGACTACTCCCATACTTAACTCTCTTTCCATTCTTTTGACCTTCTAAACAGCTCCAGTGGTACAGTCGTCCGGAAAAGGACTTGATAGCCGATGAAAAGAGGGCAGCAAGTGCGTGTAGTCCCACAATGACTATCAACTGAATGGAGACAATGGTGGTGATGATAAAGGTGGCCATTGCATTGAAGCGGCCCATTACAATCAGCAGTGAGTAGTAGCCATTAATGGGAAGTTGCGATGCAATAAAACCGAGAATGAAACCTCCAAATAGTTTGTTCGAGCCAAAGATGAGCACCACTGTTTGACTGTGATACTGTGTGAAGGTGTGCAGAAGGACTGGTGAAAGAGGGAGATTGAGATTGAAATTGTTCCGGTCTATTCGCCTCAAAAGGTTTTTAGCTTGCTTCAAGCGAATTAATGCAATAGTCGTGAAGGCGGACATCAGCTGCCCAACAAACCCATTGACGGCAGTGCCAATATTCATCTCTAGTAAAACTCCCAACTGATTTATATTTAGCACAAAAAGGTAAATCACACCAGAAAATCCATTGGCAAAAAATAGTCGCCAATGTTTGACCAAATAGCCAACGACGCAATACTCGTAATGAAAAAGAACAATAAAAATGAAAACAGTAACCAACTGGTAAAAAAACAAATAAACAGCTTGATACTTTTGAAAAACTACTAAAGTTAAAGTTTTCCCTTGTGAACTCCACTTTCTACAAAGGAAGGTGTTGTCTCGACCAAAGATGAGCACTTGACGCACCAAGTTTAGAGGAGGAAAAAAGAGGTTCTGTTCAAGGGAACTTGATTGTTTTGAATTATCATTTTGAAGATAGAACCAGTACGATTGATAGAGAACGTTAATGATCTCAAAACACATCGTAGTGTTGAGAAAGTTGATCACTTGTGGGGCTGACCAGAAAAGCGTCACATCAAAGTTGATCAACCGGACAAATTCAGACAAAGGACGCAAGCAGATAAAAGACAAATGGATGGCTTTAAGAAACAACAATCCTATTAAAAGTTGAAGTTTGAACTTTTTTGAAGTATAAAAGTGTTTGGCTTGAGCACCTCGACAAGTAGAATAGTCGGCCACGTTTTCCAGGTAGCTCGCTGAGTGTTTTTGAAGTTGCCAAAACTTTAAAAGATGAAACATTTTTGTAATTTTAAATCAGTTGTGGTTAAAAAGTGCAACTTTAAAAAATAAAGTTTTTTAAATTATTTCAAATAAGTTAAACAAGAGTTACCTTGGCAAAAATTACTGTATTTGACCCAGAATATTTTATGTAATTTTGAGAAATAAAAAATTATTTTACATTCAAACAAATAACAAATATTTGACTTTAACAAAGCACATTTCTATTGAAAACTTACATTTTGTGCGTCAAAGCATTCAACAATGTGATATTTTGTGATAACACAAAAATTAATTTCAAGAAACAATTAAAATAAATACTTTTTAAACTTTTTTTCAAAAAGCATTTGCCTACCCTGCTCACTGGCACATCTCCTTAGGGTAGTAGGGGCTGGTGCCACAAACGGGCAGCGGGTAGCCACGATCCGAAAAGATCCACTTGTCCAGCGGCAAGGGTGGCGGACCATTGTCTTCGTCCCCATCAGCGTAGATCAGCCAGAGGAACTTGAGGGTGTGCGAGAAGAATCCCGGCGCCTGGTAGTCGTGCTTGACCAGCGGAAGTGCGCCGTTGACGTCAGTCAGGTCGGTGTAGCCACCGCTGGACGTTCGGCAGTGTCGGTAGAGGGACTCGACGGTGCGCCAGGCTCGCTCTCGGTACCGCTCATCGCCGGTCAGCCGCCACAGCATAAAGTACGACTCGGAGAGGGTTTTGCTGAAGGGATAGATAATATTGACAAAAATGATCAAATTGTGCAAAAAAGCACATATACTCACGCAAGAAGAAGCCATCCGTTAGTTGGTCGAACGTTCAGCGTTGACCACTCCGCGGGAATGAGCTTGGCCGTGGTGGCCATGGCCGCCTGGTAACAAGTCTCCGTTATGTTGATTGCCATCTGCAGGTGGAGATCGTGAAGTTGAGAGCCATTATTATTGCTTCCCAGCGCCTTTGTCTTCTGCAGAACACTAGAGCCGTAGGCCAAAGCGGCTGCCAGCTCAACGGAGAAGTGAGACATCCGCTTGCCGAAAACCTTCGTCTGCGTGTCGTAGTCTCTGACGTAAGTCAACCCGTCACGCATCACCTTAACCAGTTGCAGCTTTGCATTGCCTCGGCTACGGCAGCGTACAGGCGCAGCAGCTCAAAGTCCCGATCTTTGCCGCCCTGCTGAGCGTATGAGCGGACGCCGTTGTAGAGGAAGTTGGTGTTGGTGGAGGCAGCCGGCGAAAGGACGCTGTTCAGCAGTTGGCCGTTGCTGGCGTCGATCTCCGTGGGCAGGAGAAGGCCGTTCCCTCGTTTTCGCCCCAGTTCGATGATCGTCTTTCGGTTGAGGGCCAGCCACCGCTTCAGCTGGTGATCGCCGGTGAGGGCGGCCAGGTAGTGCAGCTCCGGCTGCTCAAAGCCGATCGAGCTGAGGACGCTCTTCCACTCGATCACCTTCCCCTCCGTTGGATTGACCTTGTTCGCCATCAGCCCGGTCTGGTTGCTGAAGGCCACCGGCTCAATCATTCCGTACACCTCTCGGGCCCTCTCCAGCAGCACCGGCCGTCCGGAGAGAGCGTACGCAGAGAGGAGACCGCCCAGTACGTCGATGATCAGCTGGCTGAGGATTGTGCCGGGAATCTTTTTCGACTTCTCGCCCATCATCTCAATCCACAGCAGCCCCTCTGCCCACTCCTCCTTCAGGTCCATCACCCACAGTGTGCTCATGGCGGCGATGATGGTGCCGCCCGGGAAGAAGCTTTCACCACCGCCGCTGCCCCGCTCCGAAACCGGCAACAGCGTCGGGTTGCCCCAGGCAAAGTGGCTGTACGCCGCCCAGGACTCTCGGGTCATGTTCAGCACAAACTCACGTCGACACTTGTTCAGCTCTTTCTTTGTTTTGGGCGAATTGTCCAACAAAAATGAAGTGCAAAAGCGTGGAAAATCGTCGTCAGATTGTGTTTTGGGTTTCTGAACGATAAACGACGACGAATTGGAAGGTTGAGTGGTGGGAAAAAGTGATTCTCGTTTCCAGAAAAGCAGCAGAACTGCCACTCCTACTAAAATGGCAGTGAGAAGAATTCCACTGAGGAAGATTAGCAGTGCTCGAAAAAAGCCACTTTTTGGTAACTTTTTTGAAGTGTTTGCAGGTTCCACGTAGTAATAATGGCTCTCCTCATCTTCTTGAATTCTTCCAACGTTATGATCCTGCAGGTACAGGTAGTTTGGCGTTTCCAGAAGAGAGAATTTGCTAAAATGTTTTCAGAGTTTGCCGCTTTTGCCGCGCCTAAATCATCTTCATCATCACTTGTTAAAAAGTCAGTTTTCTTTTTAAAAGACATCGTTTTTCGGTGACATTGAAAAGGGTTTTGTAAATTATGTCTAACACTAAAAATGTCATTTACTTTTAAAACTTTTTATTGTGGTAAACTATTACAGTACTGTTATGCAAGAGCCTTTGTTTTGTCTGAAGCCAATCAGTTTTGCGGCAGTTATTTTCAGCGTCATACAAAAAACAGAAGAATCACTATCAAAGGGTTGCGGATTTCCTGCACAAATTGATCCTGTTTGTGTTTGCCTCTAATTGCCAAGTGCACTTAATATCAACAAAAAACAGCTCATGCAATTTAAACAAAAAACTTTATTTATAATGTCCATTTTTTAAACGGGAGTTTAGTTTCATCCTCCGCATCAGCAAATGTCAACCAAAGCATTTTTAGAATGTGATGAAAAAAGAATGCCGGATTTTGGTAATCGATTTGAGTTGGTGGCTTAGCTGTGGAATCGGAAAGGTCGGTTTAGTTACAACTGGGCTTCCAGCAGTACCGGTGAATGAACTTTGCAGTTTGCCAGGTCCGTTCTCAATAAAGCTTGTCTGCATCATCTGCATCATCTGCATCGGTCTGCAGCGGTGTGCATCAGTGTGCATCAGTGTGCACCAGAGTCAGTATTCAGTCAGTATTCAGTCTGCATTGGTCAGCATCGATGAAAAAATGCAAAAACTAATGCGAACTCACAATGTAAAGTTTACTAGCTGATCAACTTTTCTTGACTGAAAATCATCAGCACATAGGCGCAGTAGGTGAAAGAAACTCTACCGAGAGAGGTAAGTGATTGCGTGCAGTGGGACCGACGGTGATGGCCACCTTGGGCCCATGAACGAGCCGTCCGTAAAATCATTGTACTTTAATCTAAGCGTCCACCACCAGGCACCACTTCCCGTGGTGGTCAGCATTAGTCGATGAATCAGCTTCTTCGGAGAATGGTAAACTTTAGAGCACCAACTAAGCGGAGCAAAGATACTGGCAAAGATTCCGAGCTGTACAGCAAAGATGATAAAGAGGAGTAATTTTAGAGAGAGGGGTGTCTCTTGTTCGCTTCCAGTTACAATTTTTTTCACAAATACAATGTTGATGGGAATTTGCGTGCAGACGGTGGCGAGGACGACGTTGCCCCAGAGCTGGGCGGTACAACTAATCACCATATAAGAAACGAGGTTGTGCTCGCACAGAAAACGCTCTAAAAGTAACCTTCCACTGACTGGAATTGGAAGTTTGTGTGTTTGCTGAAAATACAAATTTATAACTGGTTTTATCCGACTTTGCCATTCTCTAACGTGACTGGTAAAAACTAGCGTCCCAAGAGCGGTCTGCACAATAAAGAGGACCAGGTAGCGGACGAGGAGAAGAAGAAAAACTGCCGGAAAGAGCATTTCAAAGAAGATGTACCCAACTGAAAACCAGTGGTGTCTTGACCAGTGCGGGTAGATGCTGTAAAAGACTACCAAAGCAACAAAGTAGAAACAACTAAAAATTGAAAAAATATTTAGTTTATTAAAAGTATCAAAATCAAGCCGCTCACCAATGATCAGCTGAAAAGCGTATGCAAAGTAATCGGCAAGAATCATCACCTGCAACGCCCTTGCTCTAATGCTCCACGAGAGCAAGGGCATCGTCTGCAAAGGCCTAGCTTGCATCTGAAGCACGTCCACGTCCTCCATTCGATAGGCTATCTCCACCAAAGCAAGACTCTTTGCTATAGCCCCTTTTACTGGAGCCAAAAATAGTCCAACTGACGGAAGGTAAGCCTCAATCTTTTGCTCATATTTTGCTGCTGTTATGGCTTTCAAATGCTTCAGTTGGTTTCCATCTAAGCGGAAACGGTAGTAATCGTCCTGGCTGACCACCGTCAGTTGGTACCAGAAACGCCAATTTCGAGTTCCAGCGTCTAGCTTGAAGCACCACCACTCGAGAAGGAAGTAGACAATGACAAAGAAGTAAACCATGAGGATGATTGTGTAGTCAAAGTAGTGCGGAAGGTGTGCAGAAAACCGACGAGAACATCGTGTCGGCGAAAGTCGTACCAGGGGGCCCAGTCTGGAGTTTTGTAATCGGTGTACATGATATAGGTGGCAAAAAGGACTCGAAAAGTGCCAAAGAAAGCTAATATGTCTAAGTACTGCCTAGGGCCGAGCTTAGTAGACCGACCTTTCTCATCGAGCAAGTCTTTGGACATCTCGTAGAAACAACGTTTGAACTTGGCAAACAATGTCATTTTTAGAGTTTCTGTTTTGTTTATTTTTTAAAACAAAGTTGATGAACTTGTACAAAATATGTTTTTTGTCCAAATGAGCGGTAAAAACAAAAAAGTTATTTAGAAACCTTTTAGACAATGTTACTTTATTTGCAAATCGATTTTTTGGCTAATTATTGCAAAAGTGTCATTTCCGATAACTTTGCTATTTCTTTTTTATTTAAAAATCATTATTCTGCTAAAATGTAACAATATAACTTTAGTTTCCGTAATTACTTGTAAATGTTTTGGTGTTTTTATTTATTAGTAAATTTTATTACTAATTTTTTTATTTGTTTGTTATTTTAGCTGCAAGGTCAAACATACAAAATGGTAGTTAAAAGTTTGTTCACTTTGTGCGCATTTAGCAATTTAAAATTTACTAATTGACCATTTAATTAGTTTTCAATGAATTTTTACTGCAAGTATAATAATTTTGGGTAATAAAACTGATGGTTTCAAATTAATTGACAATTAACTCAATTTAAATTCAAAGTTAAACAAAAGTTTTAGCTTTAAAAAATATCAATGTCAACTTATTTTAAAAAGGCTAAAGTCTAATATTTAATCAGTTATAACTTGTTAATTAACAAACTTTGAATCAGTTGTATTCAAGGTGTCCTTAGAATACTTGCTTTTGCAGTACTTTTGTTTTAAATACACAAACCTGGCTAACTTTATTCATAAAAAAGTAGAAAATGCTTCTAATCTGAATGATGTAGGCTGTTCATCTCCTTTTCTGCGGCCACCTGCTTGGTCAGTCTCTCTTCTAGCTGCAGCATTAGATCGTGAAAGTTGAGCGTGTGAAGGTTCTTGGCGAGCAGACGAAGCAGCAGCCAGTCGCCGAGATTGGCCGCCGGTGCAGTGTTCAGCACGGCGACGATTCGCTTCATCTTCAGCGTTCGACAGTTCAGGTAGAGGACCAGGCGACGAACCGAGGGGCTGAGGGTGGTCAGCAGGCGGTAGAGAAGGACCAGACTGCTGAGGAGGGCGAGCAGGTGGAACCAGAACCAGAGAAAGAGGTAGACCTTCTCGCTGAGAATGTTCACCGGGAGGAGGCACATGGTGTCGAAGCGTTCAATGCTGGCCGACGGGCCGAACTGGTAGAACTCGCACTTGGTGACGCGCGGAAAGAGACGCACCATTGGACTGTACTGCAGTGGCCAGGGGGACGCCTGGCGGAAGGTGAGCACCTCCCAGCCGTAGTTGAAGAACTCCCCACCCAACAGCCGGTCCATGAGCATCATCTGCGTGAGGACGTTCATCAGATTGAGCAGCTCGCAGATGACGTAGCACAGGTACAGCTTCTGGTGGAGGGCGCCTCGAGAGCGGCTGAGGAACTCCGCGAGAAGGGCGATGTTCTCCTCCTTTGCCGCCGACGGCTTCAGAATGGGCTTATCCAGGCCGAGAATTAGGTTCTTGAGGAGGCCACCCTCGCAGACCTTCCAGAGGTAGTGAGGCAGGTAGAAGGCGATGGCCTGAGTGAAGAGGGCAAAGCACACCCACTGGTAGTAGCCGTGGTAGACGCGTTTCGACTCTGAGAGCTCCGGCTGAATTGAGTTGTCGACGCCGGGGTAGGGCACATCGACGCCCACCTCCTTCTGCCAGGCGGCCTCGACGCTGTAGGTGGAGTGCAGCCAGCAGTAGGTGTCCAGCAGGGTGGCCGGCACGTCCCGCTTGGTGACGCAGTCGATGGGGTCGCCCAAGAACTGGTGGGCGGTCACCATGAGACTGAAGGCCACCAGGAGGGTGGTCGTCACGCGGTAGTGCAGCCGGAAGATGTGATTGTCAATGTGACAGCTCTGGGGCTTCACCAGCGTCTTCAGCGAGCCAAACAGCTGGAACATGGCGGGGCTGGGTGAAAAGGAGAGTGATCGTTGGCGTGATCGCGCTCAGGCGCTCAGCTTCGAGAGGTCACAAGTTCACACAACATAAAAGCGACGACGAAAACTGTACTTTTAGTGCCATTTTTTCACGTCTAGTTTTCTTGATCACGGCGTCACCAGATCTGTTGTGGTGAAGAAGCTGTCGATGTTTCTGCGCTTTTGGTGACGTGATAAGGAAAGAGAAAGTGAATTCGCGAAATACACTGCAGCATCAAAGTCGAGAAGTGGCGATAAGATGAAAAACTCGGTTTCCACTTGATAAGAAAAAGTGGAAAAAGAGAAACGTAGCCACTCAGGAGATTTTCGTGACGGTTGTTGCGGTTTGTTTACGTAATGACAGTTGCTTCAGAGAAGAAGAAACCTTTGGTCAGATAAAATGAGCCGCTCAGAGTGTAACACAGACAACGGGCAATGTCTATGCCGTCTTTAACAATCTACAGATAATAATGTCTTTGAAATGAAGCTTTATTTTTTATACACCCGACTAAACAAATGAGTAAACAGTATAAGAATGTAAATCACCACCACAACAACCGCCATCATCTCTTCTCCATAAAGGAGAGCTTCTCACTAAGTAGATTGAGCTTGTCTTTGAGGAGATCGAGCGACTCGGCGTCGGCGTCCGTCTCAAACTTCTCCTTCAGGCGGACGATGAGCTCCTTGAAGTTGGACGCCTCCATGTTCTTCGCCAGCAAGTCGAGCATGAACCAGTCGCCGATGCTGCCCTTGCTGAGCACCTGCTTAATTGCCCGCGAGTTGCTCAGGCGACAGTGCGAGTTGAGGGCCATCACCCGCAGCGCCGGAATGAAGATGGTCAGCGCGCGGTAGAGGAGGGTGAGGGCGGAGAGCACCGCCAGCAGGTACAGCCAGAACCAGAGGAAGATGAAGATCTTCTCGTTGAGGACGTTGATCGGCAGCAGACAGAGGGCGTCCTTCCGCTCGATGGAGCCACTGGCGCCGAAGTTGTAGAAGTCGCACTTGGTCATGCGAGGGAAGATCTTGATCATCGGATCGAAGCGGACCGCCTCGTCCCACTCGGTGAACTTGAGCACCTCAGTGCCGTAGCTGGAGAACTGGTTGCCCAGAAATCGGTCCAGCATTAGCATCTGCAGGACGACGTTCAGCAGATTGAGCGTCTCCGTGGCGGCGTAGGTGAAGAAGCGGCCATTGTGGAGGTGCATGTTTGCAGTGAAGTACTCGGTGAGGAGGCGGATGCTGGCCTCCCTCGACTCGCCGTTCAGCAGGGGGCTGTTCAGGCCGAGCACCAGGTTGCGCGTCAGTCCGCCCTCGGCCATCTTCCAGATGAAGCGGGGCGCCCAGAAGGCGAGCGCCTGGAAGAAGAGCACAAAACAGACCCACTGGTAGTAGGTGTGGTAGACGCGGCCCTCGCGCACGCCATTGGAGTTCTCCACGCCCGGGTAGACGACGTCCAGGCCGACCCGCTTCCGCCAGGCGCCCTCCACGCTGTAGGTGGTGTGCACCCAGCAGAAGGTGTCCAGCAGCTTGGGCGGCACCCCGGCCGGGCCCATGCACTCGATGGGGTCGCCGAAGTACTGCCGCGCGGTGACCATCACGCTGAAGGCGAGCAGTATGAGGACGGTCCACTTGTAGTGCAGCTGGTAGATGGGGTTGTCGATGACGCAGGACTGCGGCTTGATGAAGGAACGCAGGGAGTCGAAGAGGGCGTGCATTCTGGTGATAGTGGGAGTGTATTGGTATGGTCTAAACTGGGGATGGATGAACAGCTGATGAGCAGTGATGGTGGACGGCAAATGAAGTGAAGTTGATGAGGATGACGCTGATGAGGGGACTGATGATGAAACTGATCACACTTCCTGGATTGGCTAAATGCTGTGGATGGGCAGCAGCTACACCAAACGATGATGATCCACTTGAGCCTGCTCTATGTGCGCTTTTTGTTTCCACTTCATTGTCATTTTACAAGTGATCTGCACTGTGCCTTACTCACCACTCACCACTATTTCACCCGTTCTGCTGACGTCGGTGGCTGAACTACTAAATGAACAGAGGGGCAGCTACAAAAATAAAAATAAAAATTGGTGCCGAATTGAGGAAACGACATTTTGGTTGCCTGTTGATCTGTGTGTCTCAGCTTTTGCCGTCCACTGTAGCTAGCTACTGCTGTTTTTATCAGCTTGTTGGCAAAAAGTACTTTTGCCGAAACTACAAAGCACTACCACGCAAGCGGATACCCCGTTTCCGAGCTAATTAGCTTGGAAGTTGCACATTTTACACTCTCACAGCAAGTCTGCGACACCAAAAACTAAAGTGAAATGACATGTGATAGACAAAAAAGGGAGCAAAAAATATGTGAGAGAGTTTGCAGGATTTTTGCCGGCTGATGATGTAATGTAGATTTAGTGTTGCTGCCTGAGTAAAAATTTAAAAAAAACTTAAAACAAAGTTTTGTAATACTTGAAATTCTGTTCGCCAGTAAACAACAATTGCTGAAAATAACATGACATCATTAAGTTAATTAATTAATGCGTTTACATCGGGTGTGGTTAATGATTATACAATCACTAGAATAAGCTGTTGAAGTGCAGCTCAAACCGGCTCAGAAACGATTACGTCAGCGTCTGATGTACATAACTTTTGTAGTGTAAATCTTAGCACCCTTCTCTGCTGGTCAATGTACATTTTAAATGTTTTGCACATAATTGCAAACACTACTTAATTTAGTTTAGTTTTGAGCTTCTACAGCGTTGCAACGTGTGACCAATTGAAACGATGCTGCAGAAAGCAATCAGCACTGGCTTTTCTTTTTGCTCATGCCGACGGTGCATAAATTAGCACCATTACCACTAGCAGTGATCAGCTAGTGATCAGCTGGTGAACAGGTGAAGTGAAGTAAGTGTGCCGTGTAAATAAACACCAAGCACAAGTGGTGTTCATTGCACTGCAATGCACTGCACTGAGCTGAACTGTGCAACGCTGAGGTACGCTGAAAGTAAGCGATAGATTACCCACTAAAGCCGACACCGCCAAAATTAGCAGCAAAAGAAGAAAAAGAAGAAGAAGGAGAAGCAAGCGATAAACAGTGTGCATGTGTGAGTGACAGAATCCGCTAAAAATCCAGTGGATGGCTTCCTGCAATATAAGAGCGGCGACAACGCTCCAGTTCATTGCACTGCAACATCATCTACAGCAAAAATTTTAGATTTTTCAAACACTTTATTTTTTGTTCATTCATCACCAGTACTACCAGAAACATGAACCGAATTAGTGCTTTGATTTTGTTGATCACTTTTTTCTTTGTCTCCAACTTTCCACAAAACTCCAACTCCTTCACGCTAAAGAAGAGCGGCGTCTTCCTTGTGCCGCAAACCGCCTACGCGGACATTCTCGAGTACGCCAAATCGGCCGACCAGAAACTCGACCTGACGGCGGGCGAGGTGGATCGCGTTGAGCGGTGCTTCTACAGCAAAGACTGGATGGTCGACCGAGCCGACGAGTGCTACTGGATCACCGACCTGGCCGACGCCCAGCACAAGTTGCCCACTCTGCGAGACGTCCAGTTCCGCATCGCCTACGCACGACTGATTGAGCAGAGCAAGGCCGATGAGGAGCTAGTGAAGAGGTGCTTTCGCGATCACCGATTCGACCACTTTGCTCAGTGCAAGGGCATCTCGTGGAACGACTGTGAGAAGGATAAGGGAAAAGCCGATGGCAAAAAGAAAACTGAACGCGAGAAACTAAGGAAGTTTCACTGGGACAGACTGGCCAAAGCGGATCCAGAGTTCTACGCGCTTGAATGTTAAAAACTTTTTTTTAATTTTATTTGTTTTGGTTTTTAAAAACTACCTCACTATTTATTTATTGACCGTAATAGGATACCTGTGATAATTGTTTTGTTTTTATTTATTAAAGTGTTTAAAATTCTATCAATAAAATCTATAAAAGTACTTCATACAAAATAAAATTTTTTGATTAATATTTCTATCGATTATCCGTATAAACACTTTCCGACAATTTATTATATCATAGTTTTTGGAACCAAACATACAAAGTAGAACATTAAAGATAGACAAAAAAGAACAGAGAACAGAATGTCATGAATTGGTTAAATAATTAAATAGAAAGAATTGCATTGGGCAGTAGAAAAGCAGGGGAAAAGGTTGCTCGTCAGCCGTTGAGAATGTCGCCGCTTCTCTGGACGCCTGGTTTGCATGCGTGCTCAATCAGTCCTTCAGCTGTCTTGAGATTGCAGCTGTTGTTGTTGTTGTTGATAACGGTACTGGGCTGACTTAAAACACTGCCATTGCAGCACTGATCGATGATGCGTTCAACCTGAGATTGGAGGAAGTGCATTTCGTGTTCGGCAAAAATACGGCGCGAAAGCTCATGTCGTCGGGCACGAGACAGAACAACTTTTTCTATTTTATTAAAAATGACTGGTTAAGTATTTCAAGTATTTGAATTAACACAAAAAAACATACCACGACTGCTGGCATCAGCCGAGTTTGGTTTTGTCAAATCACCAAATGGACAATGAGTACTGGCAAACTTTGTCAGCGTCTCCATGCAGACTTTCTTCAGTTGCCCTTCAAAAGGCACCAACTTCAAAATGCCCGTCAGTTCAAGGCTGAATGCACCGGCATTGTTGGGTTGTGTCAACATGTGGGCAACCGAAGAAGTGGGAAAAACTGGCTGAACTGCAGAACGACCAAGAACAGTGCCATCCACCAGAACGCCATCAACGCCGTTGTATTGGGAAAGAAATGTAGATGAAGATGCAATAAGGACAAAAAGAAGCAAAGTGTCACTAAAAAATGACATCTCAAAAGCAAGCAGTAAAAGAATATTCTTGAAAAGAAAATGATCAATACTTCAGTCGCACTGTGCTTTCTGGCATCATCTGAGCAGTGTTTATATACTCCCAAGTTCAATATCGCCAATCAGCTAATTCAACACCGCGTCATCAGTCGGAAATGCCAATACTATTGGCTAATTGTTCCAGTAACAGCAGAACTTGTCTGAACTGAACATGACAAAGCAGTGCAGTCCGGCTTTAGCTTTCATTTGCATACAACACTCGTCAAGTGGAGAAGCTTGAGCCTCTCTTTCCCCTTTTCACTGCTGATCATTAGATTATTTATTTTATTCTTCTGCATGCACTTGGCAGACCACTAGGTTTAGATCGATCTGTATGAATGCGAACAACTTTGCGGTATTACTTAACGGAAAATTTGCATCACAAAAGCTGCTAAATGCACGAGCATGTGATTAGAAGTGTCTAGACGGGTGGCATTAGCGTTTTCTAGATCGTGTGGTAATTAGTTTTGATTTATTTTTACTCCACATTTCCAGTGAAGGGCAGTTTCAGCAAGTGTGAACTGGGTAAACTTAAACCAGTGATGTTCGGTTTATCGAAATTCCTCCACCTCTAATAACCAGTGACCACCTCTTCATTGACGCACACAGTCCGCATTACAACACCGATTACCGGAACAAAATCATAATGTTTTTTAGCTTCCGTAACTTTTTTTTGTAAAAATCAAAATTAAAATGCCTAATAACAAAAATAATTAAAACAATGCAAACATTGCTGCCAATGTTAGAACTTCGAGCTGGCACAAAAATACTTGGCAAAGTACTGCTCAGTGGCCACGGCCTGCTTCAGCACCTGGTACGCCTCTTTGATGGTCGACTCGGCGGCCCCTGACACCTGACTGATGCTGTACAGGGTGATGGTGGTGAGGAGAGGTGCTGGACTGATCACACTGCCTCCAGTCATCAACTGACAGGCGCCCTTCTTGAAGAGGCTCTCAACCGAAGAGGAAGAGGTGGAGGAGGAGGAGGACTGGACGGCGACAGAGAGGGCAATGGCAGCGCGACGATGGTCGAGGGAGAGCGGCCAGCCAGCACACCCAGCTCATCGATCTTCTCCAGCAGTGCTGAGGACTGCTTTTCCAGCTCCAGCGGAAGGGCAAGGTGGCCACAGAAGCGAGGCACGTAATCGGTCAGTTGTGGGCGCTGATTTGAGCTGCTGTACACAGTGTTGCGGCTAATGTTGTTGCTGTTGCTGCTGCTATTTTCACTTGCGCTGTCCTTGCGAGTGACCAGCGGGCGAATCAGCTTAAAGCATCGGCCGATGTCCTTCACAGTGGCCTGACCAGCGCAGACGGCGCCGATCTCCTTAAAAGTGCGCGGAACCTGATGCTGGCGACAGGCGAAGAAGAGACAAGCGGCGGCGACGGCGTCTCGCGGGCGACATCGAACTGAATTGTGCGACTGGGCACACTTGAAGAGGAACTGCGCCGATTCGACGACCGGTCGAGTCGCCTTCAGCTTCTCCGCCATCTCGGCGATCTCCTTGAAGCCGGCCACCAGGTTTCGCTGAGCCGTGCTGAGGTACTTTTTGGTGCGGATCTTTCGATCGTTGCTGCCGTTATGGCTGCTCCCCTGGCCAGCAGAGCCACAGTCGACCTTCATCTTCTGCTGTAAGGTGGCAGAAGGGGAAGAAGAAGTTATGATAGTGGAGGTGGTGTTGACAGCACAAACCGATGTGCGTCCACTGTGGCAGGTGGAGCTGATCATGGTGGGCAGATCCAGTCCGTCGTACAGAGGGCTCTCCTCGGCGCCGACGCGGCTGCGATTGTACGGTCGTTCATTGCTGAAGGTGCGCCACTCTGCCTTGACGTCGATCATCCGGTCACCGACGACCAGGCCACAGCCGAGGCAGATCAGATCACCTGCCTGCGGGTCATCGATCAGAGAGGTGCCTGGTGGACAGTGCGGACAGCGCAGCTTGTCAGTGTGAAATGACATTTCAGGTGTGCTAAAGCACTAGGCAAAAACCTCAATTGTAGTATTTTACAGAGAGATATTACGGTGGTTTTACCCTCTAAAGCAAAACATAGTTGAACTGAGAAAACGAACTCGAATTGGCCAGGTGTTAATTTTTGGTAACTAAACAAATTACTTTGAACAAAAATGTAATTGTTACCATCTGAAACTGTTTATCAAAAATCTGTTACTATTAAAAAAATGCTTCCGAGAAACGACCTACTCATCACTTTAGCTTTGCTGATTTGTCGCTAGCAATGCATCTTTGCAAGTTAAGTTAGCAATTTTAATACTGCCAAACATAAATTATGGTGACAAAAAAGAGCCATTTCAAGGCTTGCTGAGTACGCCGGCAAAAAATGTCACCTGACTGAGTCGATCACGAATCAGGAAGAGAAACGGTCGATTGAGGATGACAGTGACTGGGCGTTTAGGCATTGGCATTGCCCGGAGGCACACAATAGCCACTGTGGCGGCCGCCGCCTCTGAGCCCTCCTCATTCACCTCCACCACTGATCGATGAAAGACCGAAGATAGGTACAGCGAGTGGAGACAGGGCTGGCCACCACCAGCGGTGGCCACCACTTCCATGCGGCCAAAGTCGGCGAGCAGAGGATTGAAAGAGGCCTGAATGCCGACGGCCTGCTGAAGTGCAGAGTTCAGCGGGAGAAAGGACTCCACTTTGAAGCGAGGCATGGCCAGGTTCACTTGAGTGAAGAACATCTTTCCAAAACGATGACACTTTTTGCTATTTGTCGCTTAGAATGGCATGTTTGCAGTTGTTTGTCATTTAATACTGCACAAGCTGAATTTTGCAGGGCCATTTTCACACTTGTGATACGGGAAAAACTCCACCGCTGGCAGTCATCAAATCAGGTAGCGAAGCGATCGAATGCACGGATACAGTGACTGTCTGTTTGGCGGCTTGCCGCAAAATTTGACCACTTGGGGCGGCTTGAGTTCATGCACTCCACTGCTTGAAAGAGAAGAATTAGGAGGAGACACTGGGTGTCCTCACCAGCGTGCAGCACTTGTCTGGCCAATGTCTCTCGACCAGAGTTAAGCTGTTGAGTGCTGAGTGCAGAGTCGGGAAAAGTCCTAAGCGAGAATGGCGGTTCAATGGTGACTCTTTCCAATCGAAGTAGGCAGATTCACTCGCTTGAGTGCGCATTTCCACAATGTTGGTGCCTTTGAAGAAGAGTATGACGTGAAGTTTGGCAGTGGTTTTGGATCGAACCACAAGGGCAACTTCACTGCGTCCTCAAACTCAGCACAACAAAAAGCAGTCATAGTACGTTTTCTTGCAAAAAAGGATTGACCAACTTGTGCACTTCTTGAGCCTATCTCTGTGTTTTGCCCTGTCGACCAGCCATCATCCACACCAGGAGTGTAATCTGGCGGTGGAGAGTGAAAAGTTCCCGGAAATGCCACAGGTTGCTCATAGATCAGGTAGCATTCAAGTTGGTGCATGCATTTCGCAACGAAGTGTGTCATTTAGGATTGGGCAGTTGCTGGAAGGTTTTGATAATGGGAAAAAATTGACTTCTGGCTGATCAATCACGTTGGAAAAAGTAGTTTTCAAAAAAAATTACCAATACTTCTGAGCATTACCATGTTGAATGCCCAGTTATGCAAGATGTAAGCCATGTTAGAACTGCAATGCAACTAATAAAAATGTCATATATTTTATGTAAACACGGAAGCAAATGTCATCTGGAAGCTGACTAGGTTTTTGAAACGAAAATCTACCAGATAACCAAGTTGTAAAAAGTGTGTTTCTATAACAAAATACCCTTTTTACAGTTTTCTTTTGGTACTTGGGAATTCTTTTGTACTTTTTCAAAATTGTGCAAAAGCATAAGTAAAGTATCAAACAACTAGCTAGTTTAGCTAGCAGTTGTTTAAATTGTGTGTAAACCTGAATTGCTATTTTATATCATACACTTACAACAAAAATTTTAAACAAAAAACAGTGCAAATAAAAACTATTTACTTTCACTAAAATTGAATCAACATTTACTTGCTTGCTGTGCAAATGAAAGTTTTTAAACCCAGTTATTGCTAAATTGTCAAAAATGCTTGTTTGAAACTCTATCAAGGTGAAAAAAAGTTAAAATAAAAAATGTCAAAAGCAATTCAATTTTTAATTTACTACTTTTTATTATCAAAAATGAGTACCAGCGATTGTTTTTTAGCCGGAACATCGTTCAAAAGATATCACTGGCGCGATTGGTGGCTTCTCATTCTGAACATCATCAGTCCGTTGAGCAGCAGCGACAGTACAATTTACTGAGATTCAGAAAACTGCTCATCTACCTCTACTATGGAATTTGCTTTCTTCGCATGCTGTTCATCAGCTACCTTCAGTACCATCCATTTCCGCAGCTAAACCTGAGGGACTTTGTGCCTTACGACCCAGTGCTTACCACTCTGGTGCTTTTAATGCACTTCTTTGCCTTTCCCTACACGCTGGCCGCATTCAGCTTGGCCTTTGCCATCTTTCCCGCTTGTCTAGACTTCTACACGACCTTCCGTTTAGATGAGAACATGCTAACGTTGCCCTATTTTGTGGCAGTGGACGGCAACTTCAGACAGCGCCTGCTCTCTCAAATAGTTGCGTCCTTATCAATACGCCAGTTGTTTACAGCACCAGTGGTGACTGCTCAAAAACTTGTTGCAAAAGTTCGCCTGCTAGTTCAAGAAGGTGCACCTCCATTAAATTATCAGCCGACAACACAGTACTTTGGATTGCATCCACGACTGAGCGTCATAACGCGAACCCGTGCTGCACTTTACACTTTTGTGTTGGAAGCTTTTGGTGTAGTAGTTTTGCTATTAATCAGTAAGTTTAATTGATTATTTTGCCAACTCATTTGTTCACAAAACTTTTTTGTCAAACTTTTACCAGTGGTCACACTCACTACAAACAACATTAGCTGGAACCTGATGATCTTCAACCATTTATACTCTGAGCAGCTTTCACTGCCACTGCGTTTTCGTTTTCTGATTTTAGTGCCACTTGAGATGCTCATTATCCCCTGCATCTCCTACAACTGCCTAAACAACTTTGTCTTTATCATACAGCACCAGCTGTTCTCTGTCTTCATCCTCCGCCAACATTCGCAAAATATTAACCGCTTGCTTGAGCAAACTTTCCTAGATAAAAGTCGACGAATCTGTGCTTTTTGCAGTAGCACATCACTGCTTCACTCTGTCAGTCGAATCACTGCCATTTTCTACCGAGAGCACTGTAGCCTCGTTAGAAGCATTGACCACGTCGACAGGCGGATCGCCTCGGGATGCGCCTTCAGCGGCTTTCTTATGAACCTTCCAGTGAACATTCACATTGTGGCACAGCTCTTTTTCAGCCTCGTCAACGCCCACTCGTCAGCATCATATCTTCAAGAAATGTTCATCAAACGGCTTTGGATGTTTTTCACTCTGCAGAACCATTGTGTGGGCATATTGTCCTTTGGCGTGGCCAGCTCAATCATCTACCGCTACCTTGTCTCATCTGCGCCCCTTCTACACTGCATTCAGCTGAAAAGCACTGTTTTTCGAAGATTTCTCACCGTCTGCCAGAAGGTAAAATTGGCCAACTACTACCAACTGTTGCACACTACCAGCAATCGAAAGCCGGGCATTCACTTTGGTCCTCTGGGGCTGGTCACTAAAAAATCCTGTTTTGATGTAAGTTTGCACATTTGACTTTGAGTTGCTAAAAATAGTTCTTTTTTCTGCAGTTTCTCATCTTATATTCCGGTTATCTGCTATATGGTTTTAAGATGATTCGAGAGCACAGTACCTGACTACTCAGGCAAACAATTGATTATTTGCACTGTGTTTCACTGTTGATTTTAGTTGCCAATGCAAACAGTTGCAAATACGCAAGTAAAGTTACTTGAAATTAAAAGTTGGAGCTAAATTTACTATTTCAAAACAAGACAAAAATCAACACAGAAAATGTTTTAAACTTAAAAATATGCACTTTTTCTCAGAAATAGCCTAGCATTTACTTAGTCAACTGAAGGGTAAACGCTGGTGAGCGTGGTACAAGTCAGTGTTTCTGAAACAGCAACAAACATCGAAAAAGGGCTGCAAACTCAAAACATGCCTAAACCGTTTAGCAAATCCCTTTTTGGCAGTCTGAACTTTTTCCTCCAAAATGAATACGAGCGAATGTTCTTCAGCCGAAACATCGTTCGGCGGATCCAAACGGCCCGCGTGGTAGCGTCCCACAGCACTTCTGGCGAGCACCGACGTCAGTACCAACTTCTGTTGTTCGGAAAGGCGCTCATCTATGGTCAGAGTGGCTTTGTCTTTCTTCGCCTGCTGCTCATCAGTTACCTTCAGTACCGCCAGCAGCCATCGCTGACCGATTACCTGCCTTATGATCCGATTTGCGTCTCCCTGGTGCTCAACTTCCCCTTCTTCGCTTTTCCCTTCACCGTGGCCTCTCTCAGCCTGGCGGTGAACATCTTCACCTGTTTGGTCGATTACTACACCACTTTCTGTCTAGACGAGCAGACGCTGCTGCTGGCGTACCTGGTCTCCGTCTCCGATGGCTGCTGTCGACGGTACCTCCTTTCGAGGGTCTGTGCCCCGCTCACCAGTCAATCCTCAATGCTTCGACTGCTCACTGAACCGGTTGCCAGTGCCCGGGAGTGGGCCGAGCAGATGCGCAACCTTTGGAGGGGCAGGTCGCCGTTGTTGCCCTGTGGAAACGCCCCCTGCACTAGTCCGCAATTGTTTACCAATCCGGCTCTAAAAGAAGCTCGGTTGCCTCGACTAGGTGCTCAAACGCGCACTCAAACGACGCTGTTCGCCTTTGCTATAGAGATGGGCGGTTTCCTCCTCTTGACAGGCATCGGTAAGTGTAACTGAAGTGCTTTAAATGCATATTAATGGATGATATCATCTCTCTCCCGCCAGTAATTATCTTCATTGAGGACTTGTTTTTCTGGCCTAAACTGATTCTCGGCTCCTACTCTGAGCAGCAACTGAAACAGCTCACCCGACTGCAGCGCTTCATCCTCACAGTGCACGTCCCCTGTGAAGTGCTCACCGCCCACTACATCTTCTACCGCTTCCTCAACAACCTGGTCTTTCTCGTGCAAAGCCTCCTCCTGCTGGTCTTTATCGTCCGTCAGCACGCCAACGACTGCAACCGCCTACTGGAGGGCGTCTTCCTGCGAAGGAGGAAAGCTGTCAGTCGGTCGAGAAGGTTGATGAGCCCAGCCCCTGCCTCCGCCCACCGTCACCATCACCATCAGCAATCTGTTCATTCGCGAGCATAGTCGTCTGGTGAGCACCATCGACCACCTGGACCGCCGCTTTGCCGCCCACCTCGTCTTTGCCGCCTTTATAACCAACTTTCCACTGAACGCGCACTTGATCGCGCAGATGATGACCGCTGATCTGACGAAGGTGACCACCGCCATGCAGAGCCTCCTCCTGGGTGCCTCCATCCTCAATCACTGGTCCTGCATGCTGTACTTTGGTCTGGCCAGTTCGGCCATCATCAGCTGCCTGAGTAGCTCTGCGCCCCTCCTCCAGCGTCTTCAGGTGCGTCTGCTGAAGGACGTCGAGAGGGGGGCGGTGGTGGTGGTGGTGGTGGCGGTCAGAGTCCGAACAGCTGGCAGATGGTCTTCACCCGACTCAAGCTGGCCCACTACTACCAGGTGGTGCACTCCACCAGCAGACGCAAGGTGGGCATTCACTTTGGCCCAGTGGGTCTGGTCACCAAGCGGTCATTTGTCGACGTAAGCAATTTGCTAAACTCCTTTTTATTTGCCTGATTAAAAAGAGTGTTCAATTTTACAGTTCCTCTTCTTCTACACCAGCGTGCTGATGTACGTCTTCAAGGACAGAAACTAAAGGTGACTCTCGTCAACCAGAACAATGTACAAATGTTGAGTTCTTTGAAATGAAAACCACGTTGAAGAGCACATTCTGGCAAAGAGGCGGCGAAGATGAGTGGACAGCTGAAAATGGTGGCCTTGCCAACAACGTAGCACTTTTCGGATAAAAACGGGTGGAGATTTAGCTGTCTCTAGTTGACCTAGAGGATCATCAGCTCAGAGAGGAGTTGATTTATCTCCAAAATGAGCTGCGCCAGTTTAGCTTCATCCGGTTCCAGGTAGAGGGCATCAAGTTGAGCGGTGATGGCTGTGACAGATTGAATTTTACCACGAATCGCACTCTTTATTGATTTTCGCCTGAAGTATTTTGTCAGCAAAGGCATTTTGATCACTCTAGAGACTAGACAATAAAAAACTCTCAAACTAAAAATGCTTTATGTTTTTATGCACTTTAAAGATTTCAGTGCGTTATCGCATCTGCAGATTGCACTGTTTACTGTTTCTCATTTGCCGACTTTTTTCTGCTTATCAATAAAAAAAGTTCAAAGTCAAGAGCAAACATGCTTTAGAGGTCAAGTGCAACTAGAGCTACTGCACTTTACACAACAAAAAAATCAATTAAAAGTAACTCACAAGTGCCAGAATAACGCGACAAATTCTAGACTTTTCTCCACTTCAAAATAATTCATAAGCGCGCAAAAGATTTTTGTTTGCCGCCAAAAAACGGCCAGCAGCACAGCCGTCAGTGAGCGCCACTACCACGGCTGCTAGCAGCAGAGCTGACTGCTGCGCAACCACACCTTCCCCACGTGTTTATGTCCTTTACTAACGTAACTCGCTCTCTGTTTTGGTGCGCAAAAGTGATTCGCCTTGCAGAAGGTGCCTCAACAAATGATCTTCATCACAGCAGCCGTTTTCTTTCACCTTGAATTGGCCATTCTGGCACTTTCTGTTTTGTGGTTGTCATCGAAATCACCGTGACCGGCTTTTTGTGAAGCCTTTTCCACCAGTTTAACCGGCTTCAGGATGGCTGCTTCAGTGTCAACAAAGTCCGCCGGAGTTCTGTCTTTACAACCGCCATCAGCATTATCAGCATCAAAAGGCAGAAAAGAAGCAACTGTTGTTATTGTAAAGAAGAAAAGAATTAATCAGCTGAGTAGTGGAGTGGGGAACAGCAAAAGCATCGATATAACGAAATTCCCAAACGTGAAAGTCGTGGTTTCTAAATCAACGGTTGACTACGAAAAGCTGATCAGAGAAAAGAAGCTTATTGCGGCACAGCACAAAAAGATTCCAGTGGCTAAACCTCCACTCAGTCAGACTTTCAAGGGAAGCGTGGCCGTCCGAGAGCTCATCAAGTCCTGTGAAGAGTACGCGAATAAAATGTTAACTGACTCTCTGCTTAAGGACATACCACCAACCCCGGATCACCCAGATCAAACGATTAAGTTTACACTTTCTTCTAAAGTTCACCAACAACCTTCCTCAACATCCAACTCTGTGATTTTTCGAGTTCCTAGATCGGCTGGATGTACTAAGGGCGCACTCCGGCCGCCTACCACTAACCCATTACCTATTGAAAGAAGCAGAACTTCCTCAGTGCACGTCGAACAACTGTCTCTCGTGCAACCACGACTGCCTCCAAAAGTGATACTAATCTACGGAAAAATGTAGTGGCTCGTCCCAGTCCGACACACCAAAAAGTTCAAAGTATTGATCAAGCAATTCAAATCAATGATCAACCAAAAGCCATTCAGCAAGTTGTTGTTAAAACTCCCAGTACCACATCATCATCAGTAATGACTAAAAGACCGACGTTAATTTTTCTTACACCAACTTTTACTGCACCGGTACAAGTAAAGGAGGAAATCATAAGCCAAACAACTCCCAGTATCGTTTCCCCTTGTCCAAACTCAGCAGTTACAAACAGCCATCCTAAAGAAAAGGCGGGAGAAAATATTAGTGGTGGAGTGCAGTCATCATCATCATCATCACTACCACTACCTACAACTGATTTTCAGGAGTCTGCCAATCAGCGCATATGGCCAACACAATCAAAAGTTGCAGAGGGGAGTATCATGAAGAAAGCGAGGTTCGGGTGTCTTTGGGTGGACTGCGATTACCAAGACCTCATGTGGGGGAATGTTCAGAGTCATGTTCGAAGAAAGCACTTTCACGTTCCCTTGACGCAGAAAGAGCAAGAACAAAAGGGCATTTTTGATCCGGAGCCAGTGACGACGTACATAGCCAGTTTATAGAGCAGCTAAGGGCCTGTCTTGCACTTTTTTGACCGTCATTCTACCTCATTTGCCGCATCTTCTCTATCAGGACGCAACAGGTACCATTTTTCCCCTTTACCTGTTGTTTTTTCTTTAAAATTATTTATTGAATTCATCATTTTTTTGTACAAAAAACAGTATAATCAGGTAATTAAAAGTACACTTTTTAAAAATACTCAAATCGTTTTATTTTCTACCAACTAAAAAGCAGCCTTGGCTCAAATGATTTTTATGGTGATTTAGGGCATTTTAAACATTATCCACCCGTGTGAAACATGGTAAACTATAACTTTTGTAGGGAAAATCTAGCTTCTGCTCAGTACCTCCATTGAAAACTTTGTCTACCTTATCATCAACTTCCCAGATAGCCCACTTCCACTTTGTGCCGTTGGGAAAATATATGATTTCCTTTACGTCTGAAACTAAAGTTACCATAAAGCTGTCGCCGATGAGTAGTTGACTTTCCCAGTGAAAGGCCTTTTCATCATCTGGATAAGAGTACCAGAGTGGCCTAATAAGAGGCTCGCCCGTTTTTTGCCAGTTTTCCGCCTTCTCAGTAAACAGACGGTTTACAGTTTTGTTTCGCAACTTTATAATTTGCGGAATGAAATAGTGTTTCATGTTTTTGTACGCACGATGAGACATATTGACTGGAAAATGAGCCAGTGCCAGGCAGGCAGTGAGCTGAAGCCAGCGCTCTGTCCACTTGTCTGATGCCTGGTACTGATTGAAAGCAATTGTGGGCAGCACCAGTGGGTAACCAGCAAGGGCAGTGTTCAGTATTCGTGCAAACATTCGCTTCAGTGCAAAAGTGCCATCTTTAACGTCACTTTCCATCGTGAACCAATCGCTCTCCTTAGTGGAAGTCGACATAGTCAGAACTTGAAGTAGATGTTGACTTTTGTAGGCAGTCGTAGTGACGATGACTTTGCCTGAACTGGAAAACGACTCGACGCAAACTTGACCGTGTTTGGTGGTCAAAAAGTTGGGATATTTTTGGAAAATATCGTTTTCAGCTGTCAGCTTCCCGGTGGACTGTTCTTTGAATGAAAGCACATCACTGTTGTTGCAGATAACTCCATCAATATTTAAGTACTGATTGCTGAAATTAGTCCATTGTTCGCGCAACCAGTGCTCTGCATCACTTTGTGAAAGGTCTATTACTTTAAACATTTTTCCATACACATGAAAAAACTGCTCAAATCCGTTTAAGCGACTTGAGTCGCTGAAAATCGAACTCACTGGAACAGTGATTAATTGACGTTCATTGTGGATATTTTCAATCAAAAGCCCTTCATCTAAATTTCTATCTTCTTTCAGATTGTCATCATACTCTGCCCAAGACGGATCCATTAGTATTTGCACTTGCTCTGCTGTCCTTCTAAGCATTTTTAAAATGTCTCCAACTGATTCAATATCAATTTTATCATGCGGTTTGCAAGTTTCTGCATCTTTATCAACACATTGCAATACAACGGTTACTGGAATGGTAGAACTGCGTAACCAGTTTTCCAGCCGTGTTGTGTTAACACTTTTGGGTCTTTTCAAATAGCCAGCCGCAGTGAGGCGTTGATGGGCGTGTCTAGTTGTTTTTGCCATTATTACGCTAAACTTTAGCGTGTAGTACTCTTTGGGGTGGTCTACATTTTTCAGTGCCGAATCTCGATACAGCGTGAAGCATATTTCATTAGAATTATTTTGCATTGTCCAAGGATGAAGGTCGTCGAGAATCAGCGCAAAGCCGTACTTGTGATAGAAAATGGGCTCCAGTACAGGAAAAACGGTAGAATTTGAGGTTGTTATCAAAGGAATGTTTTTAAAAGAGTTATCCTCATGAAAGGATGTTAATGTTGGAAAATTGTAGAGAAACCATTTGTTATGTTTGTTGGTAATTGGTTGAAGTAAGCAGATTTGTTTTGAAACGTCAAGATTATCAGTTGATTCTGGTGAGAGGGCAAAGTTAAACTGCACTGACTGGTTGCCATTTTGAACAACGTTCCGTGCAAGGGACACTTTTAAAGTGAGCCATTATTGCACTGAATGGACCAAACAGCGGTTTTTATGTTGAGTTTAGGACTTTCTCCTGAGCAAAATATTCTTAGTTGTAGTTTAGCAGCCGTTTTATTTGCATGAAAGTAATTGTCAATTCCTAGAATATTTTCATAAAAATGGAAGCTATCTTTTACTAAATTAGGCATCACTTGATGCAATAAAACTGTTAAAAGGCTGAAAAAATGAAAAATGTTCATTTTGATGCGATTTGATCGCAAGACAAAAAAGTACAACTAGAATAGGGTTAAATTTTAATTCCTCCATATCAAAAACTAATTTTCATAAAACTAAATTACACAGGAAACTGGTACTTGACAATGTTTAGTGCACTTGATAAGAACAGCCAAAGTTTGGCTGCCAAACTGTAACCTTTTTGCCCTTAAAAGTTGATGCAAAACTGGCGCTAAATACGGCAACGTTGTGTAAGACAACTAGTCAACAGAGCAATTTTGATAAGTGTCAACAGTAAAAAGTCCGTAGATAAACTACGGCGATTTTTTTTGTATCCAAATGAAGCTGCACTAGTGATTGATTAACAATTGATTATATGTAACCTTGTGATTGTACAATCAACATCACGACAAGTAGTAAACTGACAGTCGGCCGACATATACAAGAAAAAGAAACATTCACTATTGTACAGGCAAAAATGGATTTGTTTGCTTTTCGTATAAAAGCCCTCTTCTCAAGGCCTATTTGCCAAGTTCCAGTGTTTGTTTGTGACTGTTTTTGCATTAACACACTGGTTGATCACCGCTGAGAAATTCATTGATTGTCAATTCTTGCACGATCATCACCATAAAGCACATGGACCTGATGACCACAGTAGCCGCAGTCCTGGTGACCCTGGTCAGCCTCTTCTACGGCTGGCTGCTGTACAGTGACTGGGTGGCGAGGACCGAGTTCGCCAAACGCAAGCTGAAGTACGTCAAACTGGGCAACGCCTTCAAGGCGCTCTACCTGCGGGAGCAGGTGCACCTGACCAAAACGGAGGCGGTCAAGCGGGAAGGTCCCGTCTTTGGCTTTTCATATCTCAACAAGTACACTGTCATGGTGGCAGATGCGGACATTGTGCAGACTATCCTTGTGAAATCGTTTACCGATTTTGCCAACCGACGGGTATGAAGTGTGTGTGTGCTCTAAAGTGGTTTATCAGTAATCAAAGTTTTTTTACACCGAAGGAATTTCCGGCTTTTGACAAAGTTATGAGCGAGAATATCGCTGTCGTGTCTGATGAAAAATGGAAACGACTTCGATCTATCATCACACCTGGTAATGTTTTATTTTACTTTTCATTTCATCTAATTATTTTTTAAAAATTGAAGCTTTTTCTGTTGGAAAGCTGAAGCAGATGAAGCCTTGTATGGACAAGACAGTGCAAACTCTGCTTCAGAACATCAATAAAAAACTGACAGAAAGGTATTAATCAGTAACAAAACAAGTATTTACATTATTTGACCACCGATTTTTGATTTCACAGCTCAACTCACAATGTCAAAGGCATCTTTGATTGTTTCACTATTGACACGATTATTCAGACTGCTTTCGGTAAGTTTGTCTCTCAAAAAGATTACAACTTTTTTTATAAACTTTTGTTTGGTTTTAGGTGTGACTGTTGACTCGCTGAATGAACCAAACAATCCAATCATTGTCAACGGAAGGAAGATGTTCCAAAGTTCTCCAAAACTGCTTGATCTAATCAAAATGTCAATGCTCTTTATGATGCCAAAGCTGGCAAAACTTTTGCATATTGAAGTTACCGATGAGGGGACAACGTTTTTCACTAAGCTTTCTGTGGACATTATGAATCAAAAGAGAGAGGAGTTTGCCACACAAAAGGATGGTTTCTCCAAAGCAACCAGTTTCATTGAGTTTATGATTATTGCAGAGCAAGAGGGCAAGAAGATGGAAGCGGCTGAAGAAGAAAATGATCAGAAGAAGCCAACTAAATGTAATCAGATTTGCTTTTTCAAAAACATTAGTTTAACTTTTTACTGCATTTAGATATGACACCCGACGAGGTTGTATCTCAGTGCGTCATATTCTTCCTTGCCGGTTTCGAGACAACGGCAACACTGCTCTCAGTGACCGCCTTTCACCTTGCACAGAACCCGGCGATTCAGGAACGACTGTACGAGGAGACAGTGGCCGTCATTGAGAAGCTAAAGGCGGAAAGCCCCGATGAACCGGACATCTACAAGCTGATCACCTACGAGGCAATTCAAACTCGCTTTGAGTACCTCAACGCCGTCATCAATGAGACACTGCGCATCGACTCGCCGGGCATCTTTCTCGAGCGGACCGCCAGCAAGGACATTGAGCTGACCAACGGTGATGGCTCGGTGAGCGTCGCCCTGAAGAGGGCGACATTGTGCACGTGCCAGTGTGGACTATGCACCGAGATGAGAAGTACTTCCCTGAACCGGAGCGCTTCAAGCCGGAGCGCTTTCTCTCCTCCAGCCTTTCAGAGCCGACGTTCAACAAGAACGCCTACAATCCCTTCGGAACCGGTCCGCGCGCCTGCGTGGCTCGCCTGATGGCGCTGATGGAGGCTCGCATGGCAATGCTGCACCTGGTTCGGTGCTACCGCCTTGAGCTTTGCCCTCAGACGCAGATTCCCCTCGACTTTACCGTTCAGTTTGACCTTATCACCCCAAAGGAGGTTAACTTGAAAATTGTTAAGCGGTAATAGTTTTAATTGCTTTTTTATGTGCTGTAAATTGAAATAGGGCAGGTGTGAGGTTGTTGACCAGAAAAACGGTTTAGGCAATAAAAATGCGTAGACCAATTATAAGGAAATAAGAAAAGCACAAAAACTGTATAAAAACTCACTTTAAAATCATCACTTACACCTCACTCAACAATGAAGCATACTGTCTTTTGGTGTCCTTTCCTCATCTTTGCTCTATCTGCCAAGTGCACAGCAGCAGCCAGTGTAAAAAGATTTCCAGCTGTTGAATCGATCATTGTAGGCGGGAAAACAGCCGTCGAGGACGCCTACCCGTACATGGTCTCCCTCCGACTGCTGAACAAAGTGAGCCACCACTTTTGCGCCGGATCGATCATTTCCGAGCGGTACATCCTCACTGCCGCCCACTGCACCGTCTTTCCGGAAGGCATTGGCGATCCAACTGGGAACAACGTGGTGGTGGTGATCGCCGGAATCAATCGACGGCAGAAGGTGCCCAAAGGGCTCTACCTCTCCAAGCGTTTCATCGTTCACAAGCAGTACAGTAATCTCACCAATGAGAACGACATTGCCCTTCTTCAGCTGACCGAGCCCATACGGTTCACTGATGAAGTGAAGGCGGTGCCGATGGCATCCACCCCGCCGCCCGTTGGAGCACTGGCCACTCTGGCCGGCTGGGGAGTCAACAAGATTTTTCCCAGTCTTCAGATGCCGGCTCGTTTGCAGGAAATTACCAACATGAAGGTTCTCAAAACGAAGCAGTGTAATAAAATGCTGCCCGCTAGTTCTCAAATGAATAGCAGTTCTGGAGGACAGCTGTGCACTATTCTGCCAAAGGGAAAAGGAGCTTGTATGGGCGATTCAGGTAGGAACAGCGGAAGATCATGATAAGTTTTTGACGGTTATTTTCTTTTAGGTGGAGGACTGCTGGTGAACCACACTCTAGTGGGAATTGTCAGCTATGGAATACCGTGTGCTTTAGGCTATCCGGATGTTTTTACCTCCGTTGCCCACTATCGAGATTGGATCAGGACAAATGCTGGAGTTTAGCTGGTTTTGATTATTATAAAAATTTTAGTAGCATTTGAATAAAACTAAAAAATTAAAAGTAAGATACTTTTTTGAAAAATCAATAACAACAGTGTGACGCACAAAACAGTAAGTTTTAGTTATCATGCAAAATTACACAACAGTTTCCACACTTTTACTTGAAGCATTT
>JAMZRA010000008.1:2148299-2171210 GCA_024499935.1 Tyrophagus putrescentiae
AATGAGTACTTTTTAATTACAATGTGTTGTATCTATCTAACTAAAAAAATGATGTTTCTCCCTCTTAAGGCACTTTTTTGTTTTTATAAATTACATCGTTTAAGATACCGAGAAACGGTTTTTACACAATAAACAAGCTAAATGGCATTTTTCAAATGGTACCAAACTTGAAGTACAGGCAAATCTTTTTTGTCAAAAAATGTGAGAAAAATTGTATTTTTTTAACAGTTTTTTTTGTATACATGATTTGCGCTTTTTTGTTTTAAATTTATTTTGTTGTTCGAATTTTTCATTATTGTTTCGAACGTGAATTAATATTCTGCCAACTTTAGTTGTTGATTTTCCAAACATTGAAAATGCTCCATTTAATCCTTTAGAAGAAAAGTTGTAAGGAACATCAATTTCAACAAAATCGGCTTCAAAACGAGAACCATTAACAAAAGTTATTGCACCTTGAATATAACCTTGATTTTCAGTAAACACATCAGTAAAATCTGAATTTTTAGTAATTAAAATTTTTTTTAGTTTTAAATAATCTCCAGTTTTGAATTCAAAATTAAATAATAAAAGTAATTTATTTTTAATATTTTCAGACAATTTATCAAGATGTTCTATAATTTGATCCATTACTAAATTAAATTTTGTTTTTTCTAATAAATATGTTTTACAAAATATAGATTCAACTTTAATAAACCAGTCAATAGGATCATATAAAGAATATTTTGGCAAAGAAATAATATTTTTTTTAAAATTAATATTATTTAAAAAAAATTTGAAACAACAAATTAATAAAAAATGAATAAATTGTAGTTCAATTATAAATTTTGTGTGTGGTAAAATAACATAATTTGCCAATATAAAACAAATCAAATTTGACAAAGTTATAAAAAATAATGGATGAAAAAAATAACAAGAAGACACTATGCCATATTGTAACAATATAACTGTCATTGAGGATGTGCAAAATTTTACAAAAAATAGAATACTAAAAGCAAAACATGTCGGACTATGAATTATATAATTTTGTAAAAAAATAAAAATGTTGAAAATATTAAATGTAGAAAAATAAACAAAAAGCATAGAAAATTGAAGAAATAAAAATGAATAAAAATGTTTATTTGTGAAATAATTCAATTGAATATTTTCCCATTGAAAAAATTTAAAACGTTTAAAAATCATATTTATAAATGTGTGGTACCGATGTTGTAGCTGGTTTATTGGAAATGAGAGTGGTGATCAAGCAGGAATGATGACAAAGAGAGAATGACAGGCAGTTAGAGTGAGTTTACATGAGGTGGGTTTATATACAGAGATGACTACTTGTCTGAAGATGAGTAAGGGTGAGTGAGATGACGAGCATAAGTGTGTTTGTGTGTGTGTAAATGTGAGCCAAGGAGTGTGAACGGTGGTAACTAAATGCAAAAGCACTTTTACTTTATTTAACAACGTTTTTAAATAATTTTGTTTAATGAAAAAAATTTAATAAAAAAAATGATAGAAAAAATTAATAAGCTCAATTTTGCATTTTTGTTAAAACGTTTGTTGTTTGACACTTAAATGACATTAAATTAATAAACAAGTTTAGTTTAAAACAATTTACAATTGTAATTAAAATTTAATTTAAAATAAGAAAATATAACAATTTGCATGTTATACCATTGTAATAAAACTTTAACAATTAAAAAAATTAAATTTTAAACTTTTTAAACTTACTTTGCACAAAATATTAATCAAAAAAGATGAGCTAATTAAAAAATATGTCTGTTGTGCTCTAGCCACTACATGTTTTCAAAGAGTTTTCAACCAAATTTACAAAAATTGTTTTTAATCATTTGTTTTTTTGCCATCGATGGTTATGTCTATTTCACCTGTATTAGTTTTTCCTTGAGAAATTAAAACAGCTCCAACAATTTCTTGACCATCTGAATTGCTTTTGGGTGCTTTGATTGTCACTTTTCCTGTTTTAAGACTCCCTCCTAAATTTGCCAAAACACCGTTCAAACTTTTGTTGTTCATGTCAATTCTTTCACACAAAGAAGACAGTAAAGCAGCTTTTAATTTTTCGTAATCTCCAGTTTCATACTCATCTTTTGTAATGAACGGATCAATTTTGTATTTTATATCTTCAGACAACTTGTTAACTTGAGGAACTACAACTTCTAAAACTGAATTAAATTTGCGTTCTTCTGTTACACCTGGTGTTTTGCGAAATACATGTGATGCGTAAATAAACCAGCCTCTTGGATCTTCAGGTTTATAAGAGTCCAACGGAATAATACTCATATTATTAATTAATTTAAAACAATTGAAAAAATTTAAAAAAAAAATTTAAAAAAGTTAATTTTACAAATGTTATTAAAAACATGTTATTAACACCTTAATTTCAGACAATGTTTTAATGCAACTTCCATTATTGCAACTGCATACCTGCCATTAAACTTTAGAAAACCTGATAACATCAATGATAAAACACAAAAGCATTTAAATTTTATCAAAATACAATTTATTTAACAATAAATATTTTTATTTTGAATTTTAAACATAAAAAAATATAATAAATTAAAATGCTAGTTTGATGTATCAAAACATTTAGTTAGTTTTTAAAGTTGGTCCATTTTTTCGTTGTTTTGATTTGTAGCTTCTTCTTCTGCGCTATTCGAATGAACTTTTTTGTTACCAATAAAAATATCTTCTGTTGCAGATATTGATGCTTTAATATCTGCTATAATTGCATTTGATATATCAGCATCATTATTTTTGTTTGGATCAATCTTTATGTTTCGAGCACTAATTTTTCCTTCTCCCAAAGCAATAATAGCAGTATTGACTTTTTTATTTGTCAAATCAAGTTTTTGTGGGTTTTCAGAACACAAAGCATTTTTTAATTTTTTGTAATTTCCAGGTTGAAGTCCAGTACTAGTAATAGGTAAAATCTTTTCTAGAATATACTTGGGCAACAAATTTATGATAGGGAATATTGCTTTAACTAAAACTTGATATTTAGTATTTTCAGGAACATTTTCAGAATTAAAAATTATTTCTGCTTTATTAAACCAAGAAAGAGGGTTATTGACGTCGTAATTTTCTAAATTAAAATTGTGTTTGCTCATATTGACTTTATAAAACAGAAATTATATTTTTAAAATATTTTTAAAATAACTAAAAATTTTTGTCAACTTTTTTATATTTAATCTTTATATTAACTAGTAAAACTTTAACAATGCTTTTACTTTGTTGTAATATAAATAAAAGTTAAATATGATAAAAATTGTAGCATGACAATACTAGTGATAACGCACCTTTAATACAACATGTATATCATTTTAAGCAACTTTTTAGTAACAGGCCAGCAAACATATTGTTATAAATAGTGTCATTGTTTGACAAGTGTACATTTGCCAAGTGTTTTTTATATTGCATTCAAAGAGAGCAACTAAACACTTAAAAAATTCCTGCGCTTCTTTTATGATTTATTTGTATACTCAACACTGCTATTTTCCACTTCAAAAAATTGTCTAAATGCTTATCAACATTTTTTTATAATACAAAATACAAAAAATATTAAAAAATGTCAAAATGCTGAACCAAACTAAAATCACAAAAAAATATTTACATTTTTAATTTAAAAATCATTGTTTACAAACAGTTAAAACTGGAGCTAAAAAAATTATACTTTTAGTAATCTTTCACAAAAAAATTTAAAAAACTTACTCGCACTTTGCCAGGCGAAGAAGCTGCTGCCAGATTTGACGATGAGCCTCAAGGTAGGGAGTGAAGAGGTGGTCTTCCTTTTGAGCACCCTTATCACCGGTGGCCCCTACCACCAGACCCCAGGAGATGCCATAGCAGGCGGGCAGGCGGTCAGTCTGGTGGTGGTCAAAGCAGTCAGTCACCAGGTTCTTCATCTTCAGCTCAGTGAAGAGAGTGTGCAGTCGGGCAGTCTGCTCGCCGGGTAGGCTGTCCGTGCTATCCAGCTCTCCTCTGACAATGCGGTGACAGTGGTGTCCGGAGACGGTGACCCAGGCGCTGCTGTACAGACACGAGTGCACAATCAACCGTTGCTGGTGATGGGAGTGGTGAGGGTTGTCGGAAAACTGATGCTGCTGCTGGTCAGCCTCATCATCAGCATTCAGCGACAGCAATGACTGCTTCATCTCCGCGACCAACGCCTCAAGTCGAGCCTGTCGTCGCTGCGAGAAAACCTTCACCTTGGCCTTCCCTGAGGTGGTGACCGGCCAGGTGATGCCTCGACACGGCTCGTAGAGATCAAATTGGTGGTAGAGAACGCAGTGCCGGACCAGGTGGCGATCTCGGTGGTCCTGCTCCAGCAGCCTTCGGTACAGCTCTTTTTGGTTTTGTTGCGCTGGGTGATGAAGAGGTTTGATGATGATGATGATGGTGCTGGTGATGATGATGGAGATTTTGTGGTTGAAACTGATGAGTGTGCCCCAGCAATGCCAATGAGTTGATAGCAGAGGTGACCTTTGTCCGCCTGCCACCGGTCGTACAGACATGACTGGGCAATGGTGATGTCCTCTCGGGCGTGTCGCAGGTGCAGTGCAATGCGAGACTGCCGTAGACTGTACATCACCCGGTGACCCGAGTCGTACTCGACCACCTCCGACTCGCCTCATCCACCAGAGGGCCCCAGGTGAGGCCGTAGCACTGACTGGTGGCGTGGCGGTGGCGTGGCTGGCCAGTGTGGCGTTCAGCAGACAGTCGATCACCCGTTGGCGGTCTCGCTCGTCCTGTTCAATCAGCTGGCGGTAGTAGTGCTGACGACTCAGGTGGCGAATTGTGGGAAAGTGAGCAGCAGTGCTCGAAGAAGAGGAGCCGAAGTCTTCGCGCACAAACTGACGACAGTGGTGAGCTGGGCTCTTCAGGTGATCATTTTTGTCAAGATATTTTTCATCTTTGTTGTCTTCTCCTTACTCCAAAGTGCTGCCGGCGGAAGCAGTCTTCGACGAGTCGCCGGTCGAGGCCATTCTCGCTAAAGTCGCCCAGCTCTAGATTTGTGAACAGTGTGGCGCCCGAAACCTGGTGGTAGTAGTGAGGCACTGCCACCAACATAGCGCCAATCAAGTGCAGATAGGACAGTGGTAGTAAACGGATGGTCTTCATTACCTCCTGACCACCAACTTCTGAAGCATCTTCTCAGGCAGAATTGATAATGTGAACTGAAGGTAGTGAAACAATGCCTGTGTGTGGCAGTTAATGAAAAAAAGTATTACTAGTGGTCACAGTTGATGATGATTAGTTGCGAAATCCTGGCAGAAGCAACCACATAATTCATTATCAACACACTCACACACCGAACAGGCGATCGTGCTGAACAAGACTTCGTGGAAGCGTCCAAAATGTGTTGATCAAAACAGTAGTGGTGGTGGTGGTTGCATTGTCACTCACCGAACTGTCCTGATCGGCATTTATGGTTGATAATAAAAAAAGAACCCGCTAGCTGACTTGGTTGAACGACCAACAAGTCAGGTGTGAAGATTGCCTCAGACATTTGTTTATCGAGGTGTGTGTGTGAGTGAGTGTGTGTTTAAACGGGGATTCACATAGATGATGCATGCATGATAATCAGTTATACTGACTGCCTGGTAGTGTGACTTTTCTCCATTGCTGAACACTGCCATTTGTCATCATCTGACTGGACCTAGACCGCTGCTGCAACTGAAACTGCAGCTGCAATTGCAAAAAACGGCCAAAACCATTTGTGGATAACTGTCCAATCATAACATTTACATAGCCTTCTTCAAACTAACTAACTAGCTGGCTGGTAGCTGATAACTGGCAGCACTTGGTAGCACTGAACTGGCGGTTGACCGCAACGCAGCACAAAGCAAAGCAGAAAGTGCTTTGCAGGCAAAATGATCACTGCAACTGCGGTATCGAATCAGATAGGAGTTACTCCTAAAGAGTATCTTGAGTTGAAGAAGTGTTGATCTGGCCAAGTCAGTTATATCACCAATATCTGAAAAGGCACTTTTTGCACGCTTTCTTATCACTTGGAGTAGTGGGAAAACTCAGCGTAGCGGTTGAAGAAGTCATGAGTGTGTGTGTGCTAAATGACAGAGAATGACTGCTAACTGTGCTATGTTATCAGTCATACAATTGAGGGAGATGTGAGGGAGTGATAAGCAAAACGAAGTAAGTGAAACTCCTGCAGTTTCATGCGCATAACTGTGAGCAATCACTTACTTACTCGCCACAAACAGCAGCAGCAGCAGCAGAAGTGCTGCTACTGAAAAAAACATGGCGAGAATGAAAACGATACTCGGCTTCACTTTCACTTTTTTCGCCATCTTCTTGGTATCTTCGGGTTGACCGCTGCCGAAGCGTCGGAATCAGCAGCAGAAGACAATGCAGCCGTCCGCTACGAGTACAGCTGCATCGACGTCTCGGGGGTGATCAGCCAGTGCCCGGGCAATGTGCGGCCGACTGCCGTGGGCATCAAGTTCGGTGCCTGGGTCAAGTACGCCAACCGCATCAACGCCACCGGCTGGGCGGAGATGGAGCTGGTGAGCAATGGCCAGCTGGCGGACCACCAGCAGGCGTACTCCGCCGGCCGCCTGGAGGGCTTCGTCACGGCGAAGCTCATTCGCAGCCACCGCTTCAACCTCCTCGAGGAGAGCGGCCCTGGAGGCGGCAAGGACTGGTGCGCCAACCTGAGCGGCTTCATCTCCGCCAATCTCAACTACACCCTGGCGCGGGCTCGCTCCAACAAGTACACGCCCTACTGGCAGCAGGTGGCACTGGTGCTCTACCAGCTGGCCGGACTGGATGATGGCTACGCTGCTGCTACGCAGAATACGGGTACTTCCAACGCCAAAACAATCCGCAACACACCTCACATGGACGGCATCGACCCCTGTGGGATGATTCTCCTCAATCTGTACACGGAGTTTGGTGATATTCAGTCGGCGCTCAACCAGACGCTGCTCGAGCCTCGATCCTCTCACTGTTCGGCCATTGTGAAGGTGCTGCCCAATCTGAGTGACGTTCTGGTGGCGCACAACACGTAAGTGCAGTTTGTTTGCAGAAACACTGATAACAGAAACTTTGTTTACATTCTCAACTCTTACTGCACAGTTGGACGTCGTACAAGTCAATGCTGCGCATCCTCAAGAAGTACACCCTCAACTTCAGCACCAGCCAGGCCAAGTCGGTGGCCATGTCCTCCTACCCGGGAACGCTCTTCTCCATCGACGACTTCTACATCACCTCCACCAGCCTGGTCGTCCTGGAGACCTCCATCGAGAACTACAACAGCAGCCTCTGGTCGGCATACGTCAAGCCGAACGGCATCATCTTCGAGTTCATCCGCAACACCGTCGCCAATCGAATGGCCTCCAACGGCGAGGAGTGGGTGGTCTTCTACTCGAAGCTGAACAGCGGCACCTACAACAACCAGTTCATGGTGGTGGACTACAAACGACGCGGGCAGCGGTCCGGCCTGCTGACCGTCCTCGAGCAGATGCCCGGCTCGATAGAGAGCGCCGACCTGACGGAGCACCTGCTCGCCGCCACCTACTGGCCCTCCTACAATGTGCCCTACTTCAAGGCGATCTACGACCTGAGCGAGCAGGAGCGCATGGTAGGCAGTACGGCGACTTCTTCACCTACGACCGGACGGCGCGGGCGCTCATCTTCAAGCGAGACCAGGGCAAGGTGGCCAACCTCAGCTCGCTCTACCATCTGATTCGCTACAATGACATGTTCCACGACCCGCTCTCGCGGTGCAACTGCACGCCGCCGTACACCGGCGAGTACGCCATTGCCGCCCGCTGTGACCTGAATGAGAAGGACGGCCGCTATCCGTTTGAGAGTCTGAAGTTCCGCCCTCACGGCGCCATCGACGCCAAGATGACCAGCGCCTCGCTGGTGGCCAGCCTGCAGATGGTCGCCGTCAGCGGGCCGACCGACCAGCCCACGGTGCCGCCCTTTAGCTGGGCGACGACGAAGATCACCGACCAGCGACACGTCGACCAGCCGACGGAGTGGCGCTTCAAGCCGGTGAGAACGGTGTGGAATGGCGAGGAGGCGGCGGAGACGGGCTTTCCCAACTTTGAGTTTGATTTGTGAGGCAGGCTAATCGAAACAAGAAAACTCCGCTATTTACTACTATTACTACTACCACTGCCCTGCCAGGTAATGTTGTCATCGTGGACTGCACTGAGAAAGGCAAACATGACCGCCATGGCGCAGTTGCCCGTCAGATTGCAGACGGCGGCAATCAGCGGCCGGGCGGCATTGTCCGGGTCGTAGCCCAGACGGGCGCACAGGTACACGGCCACGTGGGCCACCTCGGCGGTGAAGGCCACCTGCAGGAAGACGGAGAGGATGAAGGCGCCGATGAAGGGAGCGGTCAGGTAGAACTGATAGCTGCTGTGCAGCTGAAAGATGTACAGCAGACTGAGGTTGAAGAGCTGCGCCGGCAGGGAGACGCTGAGGAGGAGGTGGGCGATGCGGGAGTTCAGGTCGGCACGACTGCAGAACGGGCTGAGGAGGTTTCGGTAGGGAACGCCGCGGAGGAGCTTTCTGTTTTGCGCCTGCATCTGCGCCTTCAGGTTGATGCTGACGGCGCCGGCCTGAATGGAAATGGCATTCAGAGCCACTCCATTCACTACCGGTTGAAGGGCGGAAGCGAGGGGGTGAAGGTGAAAGTTGATGGCGGCAGTCAGTCCGCCGGGCGCCTCCAACAGGACGGCCATCACCAGCGGTGGCCAGCAGTAGAGGATCACCGAGCGGGTGAAGTGGTTGCGGAAGGCGTAGTAGCCGGCCAGCGGGGCCAGCAGCAGCGCCGGCGTCAGACTGATGAGGGCATGCACCCAGAAATGGACAGCGTTCTGCTCCAGTTTGGTGATGATATAGGCCAGAAGGCCTAGCAAACTGAGATCACGAACTAAAACGAACTGAGATTTTGACCCCTACCCCTCGTCAGGTCCCCACGCGGCCATCCACTTCCTCTTCATATCGAACGGCCCCAATCCTGACCAGGGAACTCTTTTTGCTCCGGCACTCGGGGCAGTGACTTTGCAGGCCCAAGAGTCTGTTCCCCTTTGTCCAGCTGTCCTTGGGCTGTCGATCTTCTACTCTATTTCGGCAGGCGGGGAACCATGACTTGGATGTTGAAACGCAGAGGCCTGAGTTCATCACTCCGTTGCCACCAGTAGAGGTTGGTAACGCGGAGAGATTTACAAGCATGACGTAGTCTAGACTGACTTTTAATGGTGAAGGGAGCAGCTTATAAAGCATTTACAGAGGTTTCGAACTTCGCCTGAGCAAAGCTACGTCACAAGCGGCCTGGTGACCGCTACTGTATTTAAAGAGTGAAAACAAGTTCTCCCCAAATACCGGTCAACTCAAATGTTTATGAGTCGCACATTTTTGGAAAGCTAAAAATAGCCTGATTTCTAATATGTTAATATCTAAGTGGAGCCCGGAATGGTTCCTGAGAAAATCGGGTCCAAACTGTACCTTTGGCTGTGCTTTACCTGACTTGTAATGCTATCTAGCAGAAAAAAAGAGATCAAACTGGAAACCTCTTGTTTCCGTTAGATGGCATTACAAGTCAGGTAAAGCACAGTCAAAGGTACAGTTGTGACCCGATTTTCTCAAGAACCATTCCGGGTTCCACTTAGATATTAACATATTAGAAATCAGGCCATTTTTAGCTTTCCAAAAATGTGCGATTCATAAACATTTGAGTTGACCGGTATTTGGGGAGATTGCTTATGAAGATTTGTGATCACACTTTAAGGGGGGACTGTGCGCACATAAAATTTTTTTTGAGATTTTTGTTTTCTTTACTAGTCAAAAGCATTTTTTACTAAGATCTTCGCACCGCGCGATACACTTTCCGGCAAGATGGAAGTTGGCATGGCATGATCAGAGATGCCTAATGAAAAGTAACAACTCAATTTATATTTTGATCGTCTTTGATTTGTTGATTTAGTTTTACTTGTTTTTTAAATTAATTTTAAAGTTTAATTTTTTTATTTTTTTCAAATTTTCATGATTTTTTATCCAAAATCTTAAGGGGGACATCGCGCACTTTTTTACTGCTTTTTCGAATTTTGATTTCGGAGAGGCTATGATGTTCATGAAAAATGTACTTAATAAGGATTGTTAAGAATTTCATGTAGAATAGTTTTGTGTTGATACTACACACAGAGAAAAAAGTCTCAAATCAGTTTGAGAATGGCCTAAAATCTCAAATAGATTTGAGAATTTCTCAAATCAGTTTAAGATTTGATAAACTCAAGAGATGTCTCAAATTGATTTGAGAATTTCTCAAATCCATTTAAGATCCTTCTCAAATGAGTTTAAGAGAAAAATGTTTAAAAAATGATTTTTCATTGATCTCAAACCTATTTGAGAAGGTCAAAATTCTCAAATCAGTTTAAGAGGTTTTGGACTAAGAAAGAGCAATGCCCAAAATGGGTCCAAATTGAGCAGTTGAATCCTTTAACATATTATACACCGTTGGAAAGCTAATTTTTTGCTGATCACAATTTTTAAATAAATATCTTGAGGTGAAAAGTTGTTTGGAAGATTCTTACACGAGTAAGTTTCAAATACTATTGTTTTTGACTGATACAATATCATAAAAAAGCTAAGTTGCAAAGTTCGAAATTATTAAAAATAGCAAAACTGTCAAACTCAAGTTGTTTCTATAAGGAACTTTATTGAGTGTCGTGCAAGAAGTACTTCTCACCTCAAAATATCTATTTAAGAATTGGGATCAGCAAAAAATTACCTTTCCAACGGTATATAACATGTTAAAGGATTCAACTGCTCAATTTAGACCCAAAAATGACTTATTTTGGGCATTGCTCTTTTTTGGATCTCAATCTTAAACCCATTTGAGATATCAGGTAACATTGTTTACGAATAGTCACTTTTCTGCTGCAGAATCAAAACAAAACAGCGTTTGCTCAAAGTCACTCAGCCAGCAACGCAATCAAACTCGCGCCGATCCATTCTGGCTGGAGCCGTTATCTTGTCCCATCTATCACCCGATAAGCCATGCACACTTTTAAAGTATCTTTTGTCACCATTTTCAAGTTGTTTGTCTATTCAACCATAAACTTCAAACTTCTTTGCATGTCATCATGATCCTCATAGTCAGTCAAACTGATAACAACATTGAGAAAAACGCTCCGAGTTGACCTTCGTTTTCAACGTCCTTGTAGAACTTCAAACTTCAAACTCTCTGCTCAAAAGAATTCACCCCTACTCCTCTCTAGACGTCTGAGCTCAGCTACCAGTGCAAAAAGACGCCATGCAAATGACTTTCAAGATCGAGCTTCTTCTGCAGGTCAAAAAGGTTTTAAACAAAAGTCATCCCAAGGAAGTTTCTAGTGATGATCTTAACTCTAATCAACCTTAAAGTAATATCTTTTTTGTTTTTTCAGGACATGCTCCAAATCAAGATGGCGATTCAAAACAAGCGTAGAAAGGTTGGCACTCTGATGAACCTACTAAACTTGTGCTGCAACTATTAAAAGTCAAATTTCCTGGTCATCGCAAAAGCGGTAGCAAGAAACGCCATCGCCCCGAGGAAAACCATCATCAAAGAAAATGTTCAGCATTGGAACTCTCAAGATAATCATGACTATCTATCACTCGTTACCACCTTTTTTGAGGTTATCTAAAAAGTACTTTATCTCATTATTTTTGCTCACTATTTTGTATCTTTTGTGCGAGTAAAGTTTGTCAAATAAAGTTTGTTTTTTAAAAATTTTTACAAGTTTTAAATGTATTAAAAGGATACAAGAATGAAAGTGTCTTAAAAGAATTTGAGAACGCTATGCATAAAAACGGCGCTACACGTCTCAAATCAGTTTGAGACGACGTCTCATATGGGCGAAAGATTATACTAAATTTCAAATAGATTTAAGACTTTTTTCTCTGTGTGTATGGTCTTCCAATGAGTGGGTCGCTGTCGGTAACGACACCAATGTTCTGATCATTTAGGTTCCATTACACCGGGCGTCAGCCCGGTGCAAAGTTACTGTTACCTGCGAGATTTTTGGCATAAATACTCAGGAAAAATAATGTGATTTTTTGGACCAAGTATCAGACTTTTGTGGTGGGACTGGCATCTGATAATTTAAAAAAGTCATTTTGTCGAAATGGACTTATCACCAAAACTCATTTTCAGATGACTAAGTTTATTTTATTTTTCGGTAAACTGTCTTTTCGTAGAAATGTCTTATCAGCACAAAAATTTAATGTAAAACTATTTTTTTTTAAAAATTACTTTTAATTAAGTGGTCCCACCACAAAAATCTGATACTTGGTCCAAAAAATCACACTATTTTTCCTGAGTATTTATGCCAAAAATCTCGCAGGTAACAGTAACTTTGCACCGGGCTGACGCCCGGTGTTATCTTCAAAACGAGCAATACCAAAAAATTGATCAAAGTGTCAAATGAAAGGTGACTAAAGTATCTAGATTTTGGGGGACTCCAAATAATTTTGTTAATTTTGATTCTTCAGATATGATTTTTTGAATGATGGTGAACGACGACAAATGACACAAAATACAAAAATGTTAAACTTTGAAATTTTTTTTAAAAGAAAAAAATGTAAATTTAAAAAAGTAATGTTCTCAAAATCTAGATAATTTTGTCATCTTTCATTTGACACTTTGATCATTTTTGTGGTATTGCCCGTTTTGAAAATAATGGAACCTGCGTGATTCAAGATCATGCTGAAAAAAAGCTGTTGACTTGAAAAGAAAACCGAAAAAAGTTGTTATGTGCGCGGTGTCCCCCCTTAAATCAAAAATCGTTTAAAAAAACTGAGACTTTTATAAAATTAATCGAAAACAATCTATTTTAAAATTTTTTTGTTACTTTTCATTCGGTACCTTTGATCAAGCCATGCCAACTTTCATTTTGCCGGAAAATGTATTTTAGTGTTTATGAAACGTAAGTCCTTGCTGTTGGCGACCCAGTCATCGGAAGACCAAGTTATCTACATAAAACTGCTCTACATGAAATTCCTAATAACTTGTATTGAGTGTACTTTTCATGAACATCATAGCCACCCCGAAATCAAAATTTGAAAAAGCAATCAAAAAGTGTGCGGTATTTCCCCTTAATGCCAAATGCTGACTTTTGAAATCGTCAAAACAATGATGCTCAGCGTCATCGAGAAGCTTTTAACTTGATGACTGAAACTTAAAGGCAAACTCAAAAAGAGCTAATTGCTCAACAGCATCAAAACGCTTATCAAGCACTAGAACGTAGTTCTGCTATCCGAGGTCTCATCAGTACAAAACAACAGAAAGTTCGCGCACCTCAAGCCCCCTTCCCCCAAAACAGCAATCCTTAACGCTGGAGGTCAACTGCGCTACGGCATTCCCGAAAAAGACTACTTTGGTAGTCTTTCTGTGCAGTGCAGCCACTGCAATGCCAAGCACTTTCGAAATGAAAAATCTGGAAACAGCATTACTTTTTCTGACTGTTGTCAGAACGGCAAAATTGGGGACTGGCTTTAGCTAAAACCATTCCCAGATCAGTTACTTAAATTGTACATTGATGTTTTTAATAACTTAGATAACGAAATAACTTAGATAACTCCAGTTAGAAGAGTTTAGTGAATAACATAACTCTAACAGCAGCTGTGATTACAAGCAAAGCTGCCAAGCAAATATTTTTTAGAAAACTAAGTAACTAAAATACCTTTTTCTCTAACTTTTCAAAATTTTTGTGGACTGGCCAAATGAATTATTCAGTTGATGAAGTTGTTGCATAACCATCGTTGAAAAGGTTAAAAACGACGGGCGTTGGCGGTCGCTTCAGTAAAGCCAGGGTAAACAACCGGTCAAGTTATTGAATAAATTTAGCAGTGCACGGCACAAAACGGGAAGGTCTGGCTTCACTTGATATACCAAGAATGTCCGCCAAAAAAGTACTTGCAAACGAAGCAAACGAGGC
This sequence comes from Tyrophagus putrescentiae, assembly GCA_024499935.1. NCBI lineage: Eukaryota > Metazoa > Arthropoda > Arachnida > Sarcoptiformes > Acaridae > Tyrophagus > Tyrophagus putrescentiae. The sequence continues at coordinate 2,162,255 of JAMZRA010000008.1, forward strand.
CCGAGGCAGCGGGCGTTCTTGGTAAGTCAAGTGAAACCAGGGTGAGCCGCTGTAACATAAATTAAAATCAATCAGTTTTATTGGTCATACAAATATCAATCAGCTAATCAACAAACCTTTATTAAATAAAAACTGATGTTACCAGAAACTCTGAAGGTGGGGAAAACAACACAAACACACTTTTTCAACTTCTTATTCCTCAAAATCTAATCAACTCAACAACAGTAATAACAACATAATCAAAATCCGTTTTCTCAGATAACTCTTTTGCTAACCCTTTAACTCCAATCAATCTATCTTTGAAAACGCCTAACGATAAACAAATCACCACCATCGCTACCACCACCACCGCCTTTAAAAACCTTTAACAATCTTTTTCATTAAATAACATATCAAACTTAATGTAAAACTCTAATTTGAGTGGTCCAAATAAACTTAAACTTAAAAAAATTTCCGTTTCTATAGGAATGCATGGTTTTCCCATAGAGCAAGTTTTCGAACTTTTCGAACTTTTGAAGATATCTTTGGAAACACAAGTCAGAATTAACACGTTCCCGGTCAGAGGTTTGCAATGGCCTCCAGCCTCTGCCTCTCAGCCGATTGAGCTGAAATTTTTTATGTAGGCTTCTTATGACCGGCGCATTAGTGGAAACCTGTCCGATAGGGGGCGCCACCATCTTGGTTTTTTAAGGTTGTTTTTGGCAAATCTAGCTATGCCATTAAGTTCTGATTAATTTCCTGAGAATTTTGGCATACAACATGCCTATTTAGGTCCCAGCCGCCAGAGGGCGCTAGTTTCAAATTTTTTATTTTGAGTCAACAAAATAAACAAAATAAATATTTAGTTTCTGCAACTCATTTCATGAAAAATACCTTTTAGTTTGGTGAAAATTGTCAAACCTAGCGTCTTCAAACCTCGTTTGAAAGTCAACAAAATTCAATTTTTTGTCTTTTTATTATTTGCTTTTGAATGAACCGATTTTTTACAAATTAGGTGTCAAAATGACCAGAAAAACAATTAAATTGTTTCTGCTACACTTTTGACACCATAAAATGTTTACTTTTGGTACCAAACACTTGAGTCCTAGTTCAAAAAATTAGTACTGAGTTTGTGACATACAAAAGCATTTAGGAAAAATGTGTTAGTAAACGAGTTTGTTAGTTTTATTCAAAAAGTTTTAAATAAAAATCAATTTGATTAGAAATAATCAATAAAAAAGCAAAACTGTGTTAGTATCAAGAAAGAAGTGAAGAAAAATATTTTCCTGTGCTTTTGGGATGATAATTAGAAAGTTGAATAATTTTTGTAACATAATAGTCAAGTGGGGTATCAGAGCAGTCTTTCATTCTTTTGGCAGAGTTTTTTAGCATTGAGGCTAAAACATGAGCGGGATCACCTGGTGGTTTTCGGGAATGATCGAAGTCTTTTCTACTGTCATAGCATGATTTTTTTGATACACCTTTTGAAGAGTATCCCAGTTTTTTATAGTATTTTTCGAGAACTTTCATTGTATCATCTTCAGCAGATATTTTTGGAAGTGACTTTTGAGCAACGATTATGTCTTGTTTTTCCATACTTTTGACTTTTGAAATTGAATTAGAGACTGTTTTAGGAGCTAAGTTTTTAGAAGGGACGTTGGTTGCAGAAGGGAGCAAAGAAAGTGGCAAAGTTTTTGAAGAAGAGAAAGAGGGAACGCTGATTTTGTTGGTAGTTTTAGAAGTTACTGGTGCACTCTTTAGTAGGGAGTTTTTGATAACATCTGCAGTAATAGATACTTTGGACACAGAAGAAATCGAGGAAGGTGGCAAAGTTGTCGAAGAAGAAGAAGAGGGAATGGTAGCTTTGTTGGAAGTTTTAGAAGATGATGGTGCACTTTTCTGAACAGAGGACTTTATATCAGCCGAGCTGGTAGTAATTTTGGTAGCAGAAGAAATCGAGGAGGGTGGCAAAGTTGTCGAAGAGGAGGAAGAGGGAATTATAGTTTTGTTGAAAGTTTTAGAAGATGATGGTGCACTTTTTTGGACGGAAATCTTTATATCAGTTTTACTGGCGGTGAGGTTTGTTCCAGAAGGGAAAGAGGGAAGTGGTGCGACTGTCAAGGAAGAAGAAGTGGGACAGCTAGTTGTGTTAGTAGTTTCAGAAGATGATGATTCGCTCATCAAAACGGTGTTTTTGATAACATCTGCACCTGAATCAGTGATACACTCAACTGATTGAGTATTTGAATCTGTAGTTGGTGTCAGAACTGATTGGTTCAATGCAGGCTGAACGGTCAAATCATCGTTGCAGTTTGACTGACTTTTAGCAGCAATTTTGTTTTGTTCGCGCAATAATTCAACACGAAGAGCCGAAGCACACAAACTTTCAAATTCCATGTTTCTGTTATGTTCTTTTTCTTCTGCATACAAATTCCAGTTGCGTACTCTTTCATCAGTTTTTCGCATAAGTTCAGAATAGTAAGCTTTTTTGGCGTCGCATCTTGCCTTTTGCTCATACTGATACTGAGACCACTCAACCAATTCATTTTCTTCTTGTTGTTTATCTCTTAGTTTCTTTAGAACTTTCTCAGCTGCTCGTCGTTCCTGAAGTTCATCAAACCAAGAAAAGGCTGGTTTTGATTGAGGAAGGCTGTCAGAGTTTGAAACTTTTTCATCCTTTTGTCGTTTCTCAAGTTCATCAAAAGAAGAAACAGCTGGTTTTGACTTTTCAAAATTTGAAAGCTTTGGAGTGACTTTTTTCTGCTCTTGCAAAGTGTTCTCCTTGCCATGTTTTAGCCAATGGCTAAAACTTTTCACTGCACTTCTTGGAACTAAAGGATTGTCCACAGCTTCATGATACAATTTGAGTTCATTCATAAACTCTTCAATCTTTTGTTCTCGTTTTGAATTTCGATCTTTTCCAATGTTTAGCCAGTGCTCAAAACTTTTTACCGAACTCTTTTTGACGGAAGGATCATTCACTGCTTCAAAGTACAATTCAAGTTCATTCATAAATTCTTCAATTATCCGTTCTTGTTTTGCCATTTTCCGTATTTTTGAGTCTGACAGGTTTCCACCACGATTATTTGATCTATTATTTTAAATATTAGATAATGGGTATATAAAAAGTAAAATGTGTTATCAACATTTACCTAGAACTGCTACGCCGCTGTTTTGGTGCACTTTCATCTTCTATCTTCTTTTTAGGTTGAGTATTTCTTTGCGGAGATTTTGACAAAGTCCGTTTTGAAGAGGAGTCTTTTTGAGACTGTTTTCGTGAATTGTGTAATTGTTCTGCTAAATGAAATTTTTTATAAATACATATTTTATAAAAATTAATGTAATTACCATTTGACAGATTATTTACTTGATCAAACTTTTCGTTTAGCAAGTTTTCAAGGTTTCTATTGGTTCTAGGATTGTATCCGTCAATGTCTGTAAAGTTGATATTGTTGCGGTTATCAGTCACTTTTTCGCACAAAATTTCAGCTACATCTAGTTGAATTTCATCAGGCAAATTTAAATTAGGTTTGAAAAGTAGCAATCAATGGTTCAATTGAATCAAATTCAACAAATGCGCATTCCTGTCGCCAGTTATGAATTTTCTAAGTTGAAAGCGGATTGGCTATCAAAATCATGAGAATCAAAAGATAATATTTCACAGAACCATCATTTTCTGATTTTTTCAAAATTGCTCGAGAGCTGGATCCACAAATCACAATTCCGCTCTGTTTTGATGCTCCTCTGACTCCAAAAGTTTCTAAGCGTTTGCTCAATATTCACCATATCAGGATCATTGTTCTTTCCACTGATATTTCTCCGGGCTGGATAACAACTTTTTGGCCAAAAATTTTGACTTGTTTGAGGTGAATGTCATCAATGCCAGTGTAAAGTTCTCGGTTATTATCCGGTCGAATGAAATAATCAGAATGAACATCAGAATTTCTTTCAGTTGATTTCGTAGTAATTATTTCCACGACGCAAAATTTGAAGCAATTCTTCCTTAGTTAGATTACGCAGAGAGTTTTCAGCTAAAGATGAATAAATGATGGCACACAATGACATGAATGTGCATTGATTTCCTGGCAATTGGCAATCTGGCAATGTCGCTTGATTGCGTTCGCAAAAAACAACGTTGAAATTGTTTCCAGTTTGCCAATCATCATTTTTTGCACTTTGAGCAAGTTTCTTTGAAGATTTTGAAGTTTGAACTGAAGGGCTGCGTTTTGCTGTTTGCCTATAGTGTTATTTCACATGTTAGAAATAAAGACAAATTAAACAAAATTTAAAATATTCAACTAACCTAGTAAAGTTGTCATTCTTAAGTTCCTTTTCAGTAGAACGAACTCCTTCAGTAATGTGAGTATTTTCCTCATTGAAACACTTTAGGCACATGATCTTGTCACATTCCAAACACTTTATGTGCACTCTCGGGACAGCTCTTGTTTTGAACTTATCACGTGACTTGTTCTTGCTATTTCTAAACTTTTGACTGCAAGATCGACAAGTTTTTGCGTGTTTGTCAAGTGTTTGAACAAGATGATGAACATTTGATGGTTCACTAGAAACTTGAACTTCGCAAATTGAATCATCAATTGTGAGTTGCTTCACTTGCTTCTCTTGTTCACTAATCAATTCTTGAGCCATTTGATAAACTTGTTTGACCAATTCTGCTTTCTTTTTGACTGGCCTTATTTAAAAACATTAGTTTGCTAGTTATTAAAAGATAGAATAATGCATACTTTTTGGTGTGTAATTCATCAGGTGGAAAGACACTTTGCGCCGAAAATCAGGAACTGTGAAGCTCTTTCTGAAGTTGTCGTCTTTTTGACTAACAAACAATTCATAAGCGTTGACAACGGCTGTGTTGCAAAGCAATTCAGTTGACAATCGTTTATACCACTTGTATGTTTTCCTTCGAGGATCACCAAAAGCGCATTTTGCGTCAGAAAGGTCAACAGGAGTTTTCCACCGATTATAATTTGCGACAACATCCGGTTTCTGAAGAGGATTTGAAAATTGATCACGTCTTTGTTGATTATTCCTGTTTTTCCAATCAGACATCTTGTTGTCGTGAAATGTCGATAGAAGTATGACGCTTTTTTTCTGACTTGTTTTACTTTTGGCTCGCGTGTGATCTTTCCACCTTCCAACCATAATTCCATCTTGATTGCCAAAAGCACAAAATTCTCCAGGTTGGACGTCAAAATCTTTTACTTGAGATGGAAGACCAACTCGAGATGAGCGCATTGTTCCTATAATAATTACGAACACAAATAAACTTAACAATGCATTACTTCAACTAACACCAAAACTTACCAACTAGATAAGTTTTGCGCTCCAAAAGTTTGTGAGCCAGAGGAAGAGATGTGTAATAGTTGTCAGTAGTGAGAATGTGTCCGCGATCAAGATATTCATCCATCAGCTCAAAAACAACTTTTTCAGGAGTCCACACAAAATCACCCTTTCCAGAATACAAAAGAATTTTGTGTGTATATCCTAGTCCCGAGCAAAGTTTGAATAGTTTCAATCCATAATGATGACTTTTTGATTTGTTGTACTGACGCAAGATAGTCCTTCCACGAAAAGGAACCAGTGATTCATCGATGCAAACGTTTTGTGGCGGTTTGTTTTGAGCAGCAAAATTTTCATTCAGCAAATTCATTAGTTCTCGTATTTTGAACGTTCTGTCATCTTTTGGAGCGAATTCATTGTTTGAAAAATGAAGTCTTGAATTGATTTCTTTGAACCGACGATAGGTCATCACGTTGGGAGCAATGTCTTGCTCAGTCCAATGATTTTCAATAGTAGATTCCTACAAAAATTTAAAAATTAATTAGTAAATCAAAAATTGCTTTGAATTGCAAAACATTTACATGTTTGATGCCAAACAAAATGCAAAGTCCCAAAAACTTGCGAATTTCTTCCAATGTTACGTTTTTCCACTGAGCAGGTTTCTTTTTCTTTTTGAGTTGCGCATTTTTTTCAGCGTTTTCCCACATTTGCTTAGCATAAATGTTGGTTTGATCAACAATCATCTGAATGATATTTTCAGAAACTAAAGCATCGTACGCGTCTTCTGGCTTTTCAAACTTTTTGGTATTACTTTGGTAATCAATAAAAGGGAACTTTTGAATTTTCGATCGGTGTCTGGCGTTATGGTGAGCAAGATTATACCAATCACTGCTGTATGTGTTTTTCTGCAAACTCTCTTGAGAAACGGAAAGCTGACGTTTGCTGAGAATTTTCGATTGCTGAGACGAAGCTTCAAGATCAGATTCATAATCGTAGTAGTCAGTGTCTTCATCTGAATCTGATTCAAATTGGGTTTCTAAAAGCGTTTTGATTGCCAATTGATCTTCTCTTTGGGATTCAACTACATCGGGGTAATCGTTAGAATTCCAATCGTCTAAAAAGAAACATTTATGAAAACAATTTTTAATTTATAAATTTGATTTTTTACCGTCATCTGAAGAATCGCCTGAAAAATTTGATGAGCTTACAGATGACAGTTCATCAAGGGCAAGAGAACTAAATGTGTCGTTCAAATCTTTGGAATCATTTGAATCTTCAAAAAGGTGTAGTTCAGGTGACTGTGTGTGTTTTTGGAGTCTCGAGCTTCTTCGTTTGGTAGTTGCACTGGCTGGCGAGCGAGATGTTGATTGAGTTGTTGGAAATGAAGACAACTCGTCTACCGAACCGTGAGAACGAGTTCGTTTTGAAACTGAATCGGAACTTGATTTTGTTTGCGACATAGTGCATTACATTTGCGTAAAAAACCAAAAAATAGATAGGAAAACACGAGTTTTCAACTTTGCTAAAGTTCGGTATATTTGCAAACTAAAACTAGAACATAATTTGCATGGTTTGGTTGAGAATTATCCATTTTTGTAAATTCAAAAATTACAATGTTTTGTCCTCAAAAAACGAGATTCTTTACTAGACAGTCATCAGTATTGCCTTAGTATATGTCATTTGCTTGAACATCAAATCACTCATATGCTTATTTTTATCAGTAAACCCTTTGGGAATAAATTTTTCTAATCAACGTAAACCTAAGTGATAACAAAAAGCACTCAAAATCAGCGTTTGAACCAAACAGTTTTTAATTTTTAAAGCAAAAATAAATACTTCGGTTTTAATAAAAAGGTTTTATTATAGATAAATGTGCATAATAATTCATATCAATAACAATGGCAGCAAATGAAAACAACGTAAGCAAATAAAAAACTTTATTAGTTAAAAAATGGTAAAAAATAAGTATCAGTTTATAAAGTGACAATTAATTCAATAGAATGAGTTGTAAAAATGTGTGTGTGTGCTAATCTATAAGTGTCCAATAAAACCATTTTGCAAAAAATACTAAAATAGTTTTAGACAAAATTATTGTTTGATGCATTTTCTCCTTCGTGTTCTGCAAGTATTTCAAATGAAACCCCATATTTTTCAGCAAAACGCCAAAGAGCAATGCGAAAAAGTTTTCGTTGAGACAACATTTTTTTGAAACGACGCAAAAATATGCAATAGTGGCCAATTTTCAACAATCCAAGAATTATCATTGGAAGAAAAACCGGCACGTGAAAAAATGACAAATTGAAAGAAAAAGCTAGAAAAATGTAAATGCTTACCAGCACACAAAGAAAAGCTAAAATCAAATAGTTAGTAAAAATACTCTCTGTGAGAGCAAAAGAGGCACCAAAAAAGGTGATAATCCCATCAACTAAAGCAAGCAGACAAAACGTAAAATGTTGAACAACAAAATAAAAAAATGTCGACGATGATTGTGTTCTAGACTTCAAAAAAATTTCACAAAAAACTGCAACAAAATGCAGAATAGAATCCAATATAAAATGCCAAACAATTAAATCAGGTTTCTTTTCGATGAACTTCATTTGATTGGGGTAAATATTACGTCACGTGCTGGCAAAACGTGTTGAGAGATTGAAATCTGGTTGTCGCTGGTTGTGATATCTGCAATAGAACAAGTTTCAGGCTGTAAATGCGGGGTCGGGCAGGGCAAAATGTGGCACGGCCGTTTTGGGCTGCTGAGAGAAACAACAAAACAACATGTGCGTTTGCAGACTCTAAATACACCTCATAGGTAAAATAGAGAGGCCGAGATTGTCGTTTTGCACAAAACAGAAAATGAGTAATAAAAAACAAGGCCCCCAAAAAGCAAAAGATAAAAAGTAAAAGGAAAAATTGATTTTAGTAAAAAGGCAACATTTTGATGAGTTTAGTGATAATTCAATGCAAAAAATAACTTTGCAATTTAGTTTTTAAAAAAGTACTATAATTGTTTTATAAGTTTATTTTGTTTATTATGATAATAAATTCTTAAAAATTTTTTTACAGTAAAACTTAAAATAGCATGTTGATTTACTTATTTTTGAACTAGGACTCAAGTGTTTGGTACCAAAAGTAAACATTTATGGTGTCAAAAGTGTAGCAGAAACAATTTAATTGTTTTTCTGGTCATTTTGACACCTAATTTGTAAAAAATCGGTTCATTCAAAAGCAAATAATAAAAAGACAAAAAATTGAATTTTGTTGACTTTCAAACGAGGTTTGAAGACGCTAGGTTTGACAATTTTCACCAAACTAAAAGGTATTTTTCATGAAATGAGTTGCAGAAACTAAATATTTATTTTGTTTATTTTGTTGACTCAAAATAAAAAATTTGAAACTAGCGCCCTCTGGCGGCTGGGACCTAAATAGGCATGTTGTATGCCAAAATTCTCAGGAAATTAATCAGAACTTAATGGCATAGCTAGATTTGCTAAAAAACAACCTTAAAAAACCAAGATGGTGGCGCCCCCTATCGGACAGGTTTCCACTAATGCGCCGGTCATAAGAAGCCTACATAAAAAATTTCAGCTCAATCGGCTGAGAGACAGAGGCTGGAGGCCATTGCAAACCTCTGACCGGGAACGTGTTAAAAGCACCCACTTAATGGCGCACCGACAGTTCAGCGCTG
>JAMZRA010000008.1:2174258-2244711 GCA_024499935.1 Tyrophagus putrescentiae
TAAATGAGTTTTTGCTGATAAGTTAGCCAAAATTAAAAATGGTTTTAGAAACGTAGAGTGAGAGTGAACGCAAGCATACGTAGTCTAGACTGACTTTATTGGCAAAAAGTAGCTGCTTATACACAAACAGGCGACGTAACTTTGAACTCTCAAAGCCACGTCTCTAACGGCCTATGGGCCGCTACTTTTTATTTAAAACAAAAGTATCATATTGTAAAAAATAGCTTCATTAGTACAATTTAGACAATAAAAAGTTATTATTATAACTATTTATTTGTTTAATTTTTATCTGGTTAAAAACACTATGCAGATAACGACTACAATTGTTAGATCACTATTTTAAAGTTTAATTTAATTTGACGATGCGTCTCTATTCTGGAAGGCCAATGCCATTTTAAATAATAAAATGCTAATGTTTTTGTGTTGTGGTTGTTTTAAAACATGCTGTTATTTCTTTTTAAAGCATTTCTGTAGTTTAGCGCATTCAAGTATTCCAAAAACGATTGCAACGGTGCTGTAGCTCGAAAACAGCCGTTTTCCGCTCTGCTGACTCAATCTTTGATTCTGACCAAATGATCAATCTTGTGGACTCAAGACGACAGTAAGGACAAGTTTTTTCATTTGAGCCTAAATCACTTTGGGATTGATACCACATGAGAATGCAGTCAGCGCAAAAAGCGTGATCACAGTTTTCTAAAAGACCAAAAGCCTCAACTGAAGAATATTCGGTATGACAGATGCTGCAGCAATCAGGTTCTTCAATATTTGAAGATGTAATATTAGTATTTGGTTGATCGGCATTTTCATGTTGGTTTAAAACTGGTGTTGGCTCTTCTAAAGTTGTCTGATTTATTGTTTCTGTCTCTGTTTCGTCGTTCCTATGAGTTTGTTGCCGTTGTTGAGCGTCCATGTTTAGCACCTCACCTGCAAGCATTTCATACAGCCTTTTTTTGTCTACTAGCTCTGCTGAGGACAAGTGCAACCCGTCAGAGCAACGAACCAGTTGACTGCTTTGACTTTCAATTAACAAATTTGTGCATTCATTGAGAAGGTAGTTTAAGCAAAGGTGCATAGGAAGTTGTGTCAACTCAATACCGTTGTTGAAAGCATTTAACTGGTGTCCAAAAGGGCAAACGCCATCTTCAGTGTGCCTTTCGTAGTAAGTACATAAAAGTTCAGGATTATTTTCAAAAGGACACTGGTAGTGTTGTATAACGTCGGTTAAAGAGGGAGGCAAAGTAGGTGTGGTTTCAGATGTTGACGGAGCAACTGTTGTAAAAATTGTATTTGTAGAAGAAATTGTTGGTGTTGTTGATGCTGAAGGGGCAACTGTCGTAAATATTGTGTTTGTAGATGAAATGGTTGTTGTTGTTAAATTTGATGTGGGCGTTGGCAGTTGTGTTGAGTTTTGACTCGGACTTGATGTTGATGAAAGCGTAGTTTGTTGTGTCAGATTTAAATTTGATATTTGTAATCTTAAATCATTTAAACGGTCTAAGATTTCTGTTGTTCGAGTTTCAAATGTGCTTGCAGTAATAGTGTTTGTGTTTGTACTGGTACTGTTGTTATTATTAAAAATATTGTCAGAATTGCGTCTATGATGAGGAAAAAATATTGGGTTGTTTCTGGCAGGGGTAATGCTTGAATTAACTCTATTGTTTGTATCAAATCTAGGTGTTTGTTCAACGCATGAATTAAACCTGGAGTTAAAAGTATTTGGTGGTCTCTGTTGGCGGTTTCTCCAGTTAGAGCTGGTTCTATTGTCTGAGTTAAATCTAGTATTTAAACTTTGAATTGAAGTTGTTGTTTCTGAAAAATCAGCTCTTGAAAAACTCATTTTTGGTGAAATTAATGACAAGCAAGTTTTAATTTTTAACGCATTGAATGTAGTTTTAAAAACAACAGTTATTACTAAATTCTATTTTTGTTCATTTTTGTGCACAAAATTTAAGAAAAGTAGTGATAAATACTGTTTTAACACTTGTCAGTCATTATAAAAAGATTGCTTTATTTAAAAAAAAATAATTTAATTTACGCATTATTTTGTTGCAACTTATTTTTAACAACTTCGTAATTGTAGAAAAAGTGGGGAAGGCGTTTGACGGGCCTGGTTGTGTCTGAGACTGGAATGAAAATTGGTTGCTGAGGAAAGGCAGTTCAATGGTGATACCTCAAAAAATGGCACTTCAAGGCGTCTCGCCTGGAAGATACCAATCATTTGACAAATTCTTTGTTTTTTCTTGAAGTTGAAGGTAGACAAATGGGTTGATGTTAGTGGATAGTCCGCTGAGTGGATGCCGCACTGTAAAGAGATTTGAAAAGAGGTCGAGCGTGATGAGGACGGTTTAGGATCTCAATGAGCTTTGATGCTGCTGAGCAGCGTGCGCCTTTTTATTAGAAACAAGTGGAAAAAAGCGTTAAAAGTGCCAAAATGGCCAATGAGTAAAGGACAAAATAGTGATAGAAATTGTTTGCTAGTCGGAAAAAGGAAAAACAAGATAAACTTTGAGAAAGAGAGAGGTCACATCAAAAGCCAAAAATTTGATAAGAGATGGTTGTAACAAATCATCATGAGTTTGTTACAAACAAAGTAATAAACATACTTGTGTAGAGTTGTGGAAACTGGTTTATTAAGATTGAAGCATAAGGGTAATGAGAAAAGGGATGATCAAGTAGATGATCTGGTAAAAAACGACATAAAAGTGTCATGTGTGTTAGTGGAAAATGATATGGCCTGTGCGTATTTGTGGACATGTCTGCTGCAATTTTCATCACATCAGTTTTTAATGTTTTGTACAAGAATTAGTTTAAAAACAAATTAAAAATTTTTAAAAACAAAGTCATTTTTTGAAGGTAAGATCTAGTCAGATGTTTTTTCTTAAATAGACAAGTTGTCCAATAAGCAAACCTTATGACAGGTTTATTTTACCCAAATCATATTTGTTGTCAAGTGCCAAAAAATAAATTACAATAAAACGGTATTATAAAAAGTTATCAGTGATCAACCCGGATCCTCCACTTAGTACAAGTCAGTCATCTTTGAGCCGCCAGCACTCGTTCACGCAGTCGTCGTTGTCAGCCGCTCCAACATCTCCTGCAAATTGTCTCCATTAACCTCTTCGCCAGCTGGAAGTCCAGCACAACAGCTCTGCAGCTCAAAAATGGCTTTTTTATGTTCTGAAGACCACGAGGCGGGCAGCTTGGGCGTCGGCCAGAGGAGCACCCGAGTGAAGGCTACTCGGCAGTTGGGACAGCTTCGGCGGTTGTCATAGGAGGGCTGGTTGCGGTGCCAGGCGAGGATGCAACCGACGCAGAAGGCGTGATCGCAGCCCTCCAGCAGGCCAAAGACTGGGGTCGAGGTGAAGGGGGTGTGGCAGATGCTGCAGCAGCTGTCATCGTCTGAGGATGATGCAGAAGTTTCACTGTGATTTCCATCTTTTTCCACCGCTTCAAAGCTGTAGATGATCGACTGGACCTCGCCTAGGCGTTCCTTCGCTCGGGCGTCACCGTCGAGCACCTCGCTGGCGAGCATCTCCTGCAGCAATTTGCCGTCCACCAGCTCCGCCGCCGTCAGGTGAAGACCATCGGTGCAACGGATCAGCTGACTGACCGGGCCCTTAGTCAGTGGGTTGATGCACTCCTCGAGGAGGTGGGCCACACACAGATAGGATGGCAGCTCTCTGGGTTTTAGGCTGATAATGCTAGTGGTCTGTTGGTGTCCAAAGGGACAGACGCCGCCTTCGGTGTGCGTTTTGTAGTAGGCGCAAATCAGCTCAGGGTTGCCTTCAAAAGGACATTGGTAGCTCTGGAGAATGTCGGCAAAGCAAGTTCTAGTGCTCGTGCTAGATTCGGTTCTGGACTGAGATCCTTGTTGGGATGAGGAGGTGGAAGCTGAAGGGATGGAGCTCATTTTGAGCTTTTTTGTTTGAGTTGGTGCGAGTTTTCAAAACTCAGTCTCTTGTTGTGACAACTCTTCTTCTAGCTGCTGCAGCAAAGCTCACAGCAACCGCTTACTGTTTTATCGAACTACTACGTGTACAACTGTTTCTTTGTATACGTTTTTTATCTTCCAACCAGTATAGTTGAGATTTCCTCGAAACAAACAGCTTCAAGACTTTACGCATCAGAGAAACAGAAGGAAATTGATAAACTGATGATAAGCTCTCTGTCTGTCTGCGATGACTCACTGCTGGTGAAACATTTTTCAGTCTACAGTAGCAATGATTAGTGCAAAGTGTAAGATGTTTACTTAGAATATTTTCTTGCAGGGCAAATGATTGAAGATGATTTGCTTGGGCAAAAAAAGATCATAGATAACAGCTCAGTCATATTCAGAAAGCAGAAAATGTGTTTGCATTTTGTGCAATTAAAATTTGAGCAGTTTGTTAATCCTCCTCCTCCTCATCGGGCGGAAAGACCTTGTCCACGTTAAAGTCCTTTCCGGAGGCCAGTTTACTGGCGCCGTACTGCGCCGCAAAGAGCTTCGCCTTCTCCGCCGCCGAGCTCACCGGAAGCGTTGGGCTCGTCCAGACGAGCACTCTCGCCGACTGGAGGCGACAGTTTGGACAGCTTTTGTTGCGCACCAGGCGGTTGCTGCGGTTCCAGAGGAGAATGCATCGAGCGCAGAAGACGTGGTCACAGTGCTCCAGGTGGCCGAAAAATGAGGTTGCTGTTGAAGTCGTATTGTCCTTTAGGTCTGACGTGCAAATGCTACAAGTGATGGTGCATTCCTCTGGTTCAGGCGAAGCGGTAGCAAAGTCGGGCACCAAATCAGCTGATTCAGAATGCGGTGAAAAACTCCGTTTCCGTCGTCACCGGGGGACACATTCGACTGACCACCGAGGGCCCGACTTCGTCGTACTGCGCCCTGCTGATCCACTGACTTTGAAAAAGTGAACAAGAGGCGAGGATGGAGCCGCCCAGCCAGACGGAGTTCTGCCGATCGGCCGGCGCAATCACTCTGATTTTAACTTCAGGCGAGACCATCTCCGAAAGCTCTTTCTCCAGCCTGGGGGCCAGTCCGGGGAAGAGTGAGCTTCCGCCGGCGAGGATGATGTTCCCGAGCAGGTCCGCCTGCAAACTGGCCTCGCACTGGCTGACACTGCGGTGAACGATCTGATGAAGGCCAAAAGTAGCTGAAAATTCTCTGCCAAGGAGCGACGGCCGAAAAAGCGCCTCAGCGCAGCGAGCTCGCGGCTCAATGCCCAGAGTGATCGTCTGTCCGTCCGGCAGATTGTACGAGCACAAGTGCTCCTCGGTACAGCCCGTGAACAGCTCTTTTTGGTGGTGGTAATCAGACGCCACAAAGCACAGCTGCTCCTTCATCTCTCGAACCGTTTCTCGATTTGCTGAGGTTTTGGAGACCGAGTTGAAATAGTCGGTTGGGTGGAATTGGCCGACCAGCCTCACCAGGTAGTCCGTCAACTGGTCACCGGCAAGGTGGTGATAACGGCCGGCCGCATAGGCGAGAATGCGGTCGCCGTGGATGGGCAGCACCTGCGTCAGGCCGCCGCCCACCTCGAGGACAGTGCCGGTCAGCTGGCCGCTGGCGTACAGCGCCAGCAGGCTGGAGTTGGCGATGTACAGCGCCGGTGGGGCGAACTTCTCAAAGAGTACACTGGCCGCCTGTTCTCGGTTTGGCCTGGTGTTGAAGGAGGCCTCCGTGAGGAGGATTGGGTGATTTTCAGGGGACACGCCCAGTTCGTTCTTAAAAATGTGCCCCCAGATCTGCTCCATCTCCTCCCAGTTGGTGACGATGCCGTGCTTTACTGGGTGGTGAAGATGAAGGCTGGCCCGCTCCCGTTGAGCATCGCCGCCAATGAAAAGGCCTTTATTTTCACTTTTTGTAGCAGTTGAACTTTGGTGCTGCTGGTGCTGGTGCTGATGCTGATGATGAGTTGTTGGTCGACCGACCACCGATGAGATGCACACCCGAGGGCGATCATGGCCGGCAAAGCCGGCTTTGCACACCGATGATCCACTGTCGAGTACCAGTGCTGCCAAGTCGTCCATTCTTTTTGATTTTTTTTACAAAAGGTGATGATAAACTTGAAAATGTAGAAAGTGGAAAACGAAAAGTATAAACTTAAAAAGGATTTAAAGTGAGAAAATTTAAATGTTTTTGTTTGAATCTAACCGATTTAATGTTGTGTGCAGCAATTCTTAGTGATCAGTTTCTAAGCAACTATAAGAACACTGATTATAATCTAATTAGCACAGCCGCTACCAGTGGTCACAAAAACACATTCGATGGTAATAAAACTGCTTGAAAACAAACGGAAAAAACTGATACTATTAAAAAACGTTGTTGACAGTTGCAATTTGTCAATGCAACAAGTTAGTAAAGTTGACCAAAGTTGGTAACTGTCAAGACTGCGTCAATGGTTGACTAGTGTTTGAGTGGTGGGTTAAAGACGATGTTGATAAAAAACAATTTATAAAAAATGTCTAATTTTGAAACCGTTTTTGTTGTTTTTATAAATTAACATTAAAAACAGTAAAAAGTGCACACTTTGACAACTGTTTAGCAACTAAACACTATTTTTCTTTTATCGCTAACTTGTTCCTCAGAAAGCAACTATTGAAATGCGTAGAAAGTAAGAAGTGCTTGATAAGCTCAAACGTGTACAAGTGTTGCAATAGTAAAAATTAGTTTGTGTACAGATTTGTATAAAGCACGTGATTTTAATTGTAAATTAGTTTTGTATTTAAATTTTATATAAAAAGTTCATTACAGTTGCTAAAACGACAAAAATGTTTTTACAACAGTTTTCATTAGTAATTAATTATTTTTTAAATATACAAACAATATTTAAATGCAAAAACTATACTAACGAATATATATATGGCAGTTAACTTTGTTAATTTTCTAACGGAACTAAATTTAAATCATTTTTTAAAAATAAAAGGATGTTTTTCTAATTATTTTTTAATGGTAAAACGCTATCTGCGTCAAAACTACCGCCAGTGGCTAGTCGACTAGCACCATACTGTAACGCAAAGAGAGTCACCTTGTCTTCAGACTTTCCACCGGAAGTTTTGCGCTAGTCCAGACGAGAATTCGCGCCGACTGGACGCGACAATTAGGACAGGTCTTACTGCACACTAATTTGTTTCGATTATTCCACGCCAGAATGCATCGAGCACAGAAAACGTGTTCACAGTTCTCTAAATGACCAAAAAACTTTGTAGTTGAAGTAGTATCTGAAGCAGAAGTCAGGTTTTCGTAGCAGATACTGCAGATGATGGCAGGAGTAGATTCAGTAGGTACATCGGAAGAGCTTTTTGAGCGTTCTTCAAACGACTCTAAAGCAGATTCAGCAACGCCTTCAAACTCAGTTTGATCATTTTCCAAAAGACCCATTCGGTGCGCTACAAAAGCTCCATCCTCGTAGTACTCCTGCTTTGAAATCCACCTATCCTGAAAGGTGGAGAGTGACGCCAGAATAGAGCCGCCGATCCAGGCGGAAAGGTTACGATTTGCGGGAGCGCTAACTCGTATGTCCGCATTTGTTGCTGGTGCCAGCTGTTTGAGCTCCTTTTCCATTCGGTCGGCAAATCCGTACAGCTGTGTACTGCCCCCGGAGAGGACAATGTTGCCGTACAGTAGACGGTGTACGGCGGAGTCACACCTGTTGATCGAGTCATGCGCTAAGTGGTGAAGGCCAAGACTACACCACTACTTTGAGCCACCGCCTCACTTCATGCTGGAGAAGGAGAACCGGCTGAAAGAGCGCCTCCGGCCCTAGAAATCGCTCACTCTTCAGACTGACCACCTGACCATCAGGCAGGACGAGGGACTTCTCCAGCGAGGCGGAACTCGACGCGGTGAACATCTCCTCCTCAAAGTTTGCCGACACGTAGCAGAGCTTCTCCTTGATCTCGCGTACGGTCTCCGTTGGCCACCACCGGAGAGGGCGTAGTGGCCCCGCTCGAGCACGAGCATTCGCTGGAGGTAGTCGGTGAGGTCGGCGCCCGCCAGCGGCAGGCGGCGGATGGCCTGCGGCCGGGCGAGGCCGCCGATGATGGGCACGGTGTGGGAGGCGCCCTCGCCGACGTCCACCACCAGGCCGGCGGTGTCGCCGGTGGCGTACAGCGAGAGGACCGCCTGCAGGGCGACGTACAGCGCCGGCGCGTTGAAGCTCTCGAAGAGGAGCTCGGTGCTGCGCTCACGGTTGACCTTCGGATCGACGAGGGCGTCCACCAGTAGCACGGGATAGCTTTCTGGGTCCGCTTTTAGTTCACTGTTGAAGGTGTGGCGCCACAGGGCCTCCATGGCGTCCCAGTTGGTGATGGCGCCCCGCTCCACGGGGTAGTCCTGAGAAAGGGTGGTGCGCTTTTTGCCGGCGGAGTTCCAAGTGCTGACGCCCGTTTTAAGGCTAGACTACAAAAAGATTAATAGGTTACACTTTTCAGTTCATTTTTGTTTGGTAATTTGTTTATTTTTTTACCCAGTAAAACTTGCCTTAAAACGGTTCTGTCGACCAGAGAAAGGTGTGAAGAATACGCTTGGAGTATTGTCGCTAGAGAAGCCTGCCTTGATAATGGACGACCCATTGTCAATGACAATAGAAACCACCTCATAATCGCTCATGATTTGTACAGGCTCACAGTTAGGAGATCTTTCAAATTATAAATGATTACATTACTTACAGAATGCTAAAAGTTTCACGAAAGGGAAGAAACGCATGGTATTGTTCTGTAAGAAGCCAGTTGAGCTATGGAACATTTTACATGACAATAGAAACCCTATAGCCAATTTACAGGCCACATTAGGATTTCAATATAATGATACAGCTAAAACTAAAAACAAGTAATCAAAAAACCAATGTGCAACACATGTACACATGATATATACTATGATAAAAAATCGTAGCAACTAAACGCTGATAAAGCAAAACTACCAATGTGCAACACATGTACACATGAAAGAACAATAAAAAAGGATGTATGACATAAAGAAAAAAAATAGAATCAGACGACATTGTAGATAAGAGATGTCAGCTCTGCTGTTAATGCCATATTCTAATAGTTATCCTTTTGTACCCTTCTCAAAAACCTTCCCAGATTCTGTTTTGAAACCGCCCTCGAGGTGGGCCTGATCGTCTTCACCGAGTGTGCAGTGTTGCAATAATAAAAGTTAGTTTGTGTAAAGATTAGAGTAGAGTTTTGTATAAAACACATGATTTAAGTTGTAAATGAGTTTTTTGTTGATAAATTGGTCAAAATTACAAATAAGTTTATTTATACAAAAATTTCCGATTGTTAAAATCAGTTTAACAATGCGTATGACTTATACAACAAAAAAGTAAAAAACAACATAATAACACCGGGCGTCAGCCCGGTGCAAAGGTCCAGTTACACACGAGATTTTTGGCACACATACTCAGGAGATATTTTTGAATTTTTCGTTCTAAGTAGAATTTTTTGTTTGTGGATTTTATCTAATCTTTTTTAAATTTGTTTAATATTAATTTTCAATTCATTTTTTGTGTTAGATAAGACATTTTTCCGAAAAGGCAGTTTACCGAAAAATAAAATAAACTTAGTCTACTAATACCAAGTTTTGGTGATTAGTCCATTTCGACAAAATGACTTTTTTAAAATTATCAGATGTAAAATCCACAAACGAAAAATTCTACTTATTACAAAAAATTCCAAAATATCTTCTGAGTATGTGTGCCAAAAATCTCGTGTGTAACTGGACCTTTGCACCGGGCTGACGCCCGGTGTAATTTATTTGCCTAATTTTCATCTGGTTTAAAGACACTATCAACATCAAAATTACCTCCAAGAGCAAGTTGACTGGCACCTTGCTGTGCTGCAAAAAGTACAGCTTTTTCTGCAGCCGTTTTTACTGGAAGCTTAGTGCTAGTCCACACGAGAATTCGCTCTGATTGAACTCGACAGTTTGGACAGCTTTTGCTGCTTACCGCTTGATTGCTACGGTTCCAGACGAAAATGCATCGAGCGCAGAACACGTGATCACAGTGTTCAAGGTGACCAATAAAAGAAGTTGTAGAGTTGGCAGTGGTTGACAGATTGCTAGGTAAATTTTTTGTGCAAATACTGCAAATGATTGATTCTTCAAGGTCAGAGGATGTGAAAGAATGCTGTGATTCTGAAGCAGAGCAAAATTGTTCCGTCGTGATTAGAGGACTTTTTCGATGAATCACTGAAGGTCCGCTTTCAACGTACTCCTGTTGGGTGACACACCTGTTTTGGAAACTAGAAAGTGAACTGAAAATAGACCCGCCAATCCAGACTGAGTACTTGCGTTCAGGAGGAACAACGACTTTTATTTTTGACGGTGTTAATGCTTTTATCTCTTTTATTAAGCGGTCAGCCACCCCCGGAAACATTGTTTCGCCGCCAATAAGGAGTATATTGCTGTACAAACTTGCTTGTAAATTAATGCTGCACTTTTTTATGCTGCGATAGATCATTTGGTGAATGCCAATATTCTCTACATTAAAAAGCGATGGATGAAAAAGTGCCTCAGCACAGCGAAATCGTTCACTACCAATGGTGATCACTTGACCGTCAGGCAATTCATACGACCGTTCGACCAAATTAGGACTGTTTTCCAGTTTAGCCATCTCCTGTTCCCAGTTTTCAGCCACATAACCCCACTTTTCTTTAATTTTGCGAACAGTTTCCCGTTCGGATGATGTTCCAAAATAGTAGCCTCTCTCAGTGAGCAGTTTCCCCAGGTAGTCCGTTATATCTTCACCGCCCCAGTTGTAGCGATCAACTGCATGAGGCACCATTTCACATTCATAAATGGGAACCACCTGTGTCACACCACCTCCGCATTCCAGAACGATACCGGTGGTTCGGCCAGAAGAAAGCAAAGAGAGGTAGCTCGAGTTGGCAATGTACATCGCCGGCGTGTTGAATTTTTCAAACATGATTTTAGTCATCTTTTCACGATTTGCTTTTGAGTTGAAGGATGCCTCAGTGAGAAGGACCGGGTGTTCTGAAGAAGACACTCTAAGTTGGTTTTTGAAAATATGCTCCCAAATTTGCTCCATCTTCTCCCAGTTGGTGACAATGCCGTGCTCAATTGGATAGTGCAGGCGGAAACTACGTATGGCACTCTTCCTTTGAGCCTCATCTCCAATGTAAAGTGTTGACTGGTCATGAGGAAGAGATGATTGCCCGACCACTGAAGGGAAGACTGCACGCGGGGCATCTTCACCACCAAAACCGGCTCTGGTCATCGATGACCCACTGTCAATAACGATGGGCGCTATATCATCATCCATTTTGATCTAAAATGGCAAAATTAAGAGCACAAAATAGTTAAAACTGCAAAAGTTTAAAAAATAACAAATTAAGTAGTTTTACTATTTCTCATTCTTTTTGTACTTATACTTTATTTTTTATCTTAGAGAAATGCTATTACCTTTGCTAAGGTATACATCACAAGCATTTCTAAATGATAATTTCCTTGGCAACTAAAATGACAAAGGTTAGCGCAAGAAAACGTTAACGTAGTTTTTACTTTTAAAGCGTTATCATTTTCAGAAATAAGAATAATAATTGATAAGAGTATTTTTTTATTATGATGCAATCACGATGCATTTTTGACTATTTTTTGTTTTTTAAAAAACTGATAACCAAAATGATTTTTAACTGTTTTCTTCCTTTCCTTTACTCCTTCTCCTCAAAACCTTCCGCAGATTCTGCTCTGAAGCCGCCCTCGAGGTGGGCCTGATCGTCTTCACCGAGTCGCTGAAGCTGTACACGCCGCTGTACCTCGCCAACCAGGTGCTCTTCTCGCGGAAGTTCGACGGCAACTCCACCGTGGAGAGCCTGCGCTCGATCCTCCGCTCCTCGGCCTTCCTCGGCGTCAACGCCTTCCTCGTGATCGCCTTCTTCTGCCTCAGTCGGCACCTCTTCGGCCGCTTCTACTACAGCCTGGTGGCCTGTGTGCCGGGCTTCTTCGGCAGTTTGCTGGCGATTCTCGTCGAACGGCCCTCTCGGCGGCGGGCGCTGGCCTTCTACGTGGCGAACATCGCCTCAGAGACGGCCTATCGCATTTTGGCCTCCCGAGGGTACATCAGCCCCGTTCCAGGTGGGCGAGCGATGCTCTTCACCGGCGCCATCGTCTCGCTGCTTTTCCTCTTTGAAACCGGGGCGCTGAAGGACCCGCTGCTGAGCTTTGTCTTCCGCCTGGTGATCGGCTCCAAGGTGGCGCAGAAGAAGTCGAAGAGCACCAAAGCAGGAGAAGTTTCGTCCTCAGAAACAGAAATAGAACTTCAACAAAAACAAACCTTGCTTAGCCTAACGGAAAACGATCAGCTGATTGGTCGGCGCTCACTGTGGTACCGGCTGCGGCAGGCGGTGGAAGAGGTAGAACTTTAGTGTTTTGATGCTCTTTTTCAAACGGCCTCTAACCAAAACTTGTTTACCTTCTTCAGATCAAATCTCAGGCCCAGCAGCACCTCCTACCTTCTTTACCGTCTCTCTTCACATTGAGTCACCCGCTCTGCCAAGCCACCACTCACCCCCAAAGCGGCTGCCTGGAGGAGCTAACGGTGAACGGCCTGCTGAAGCCCTTCCTCCTCGGCTATGGCGCCCAGCTCGCCCTAGGGGCTCTACCTAAACTTCTCTCCCTTCGAGCTTCCGCCCTGCAGGAGACCCTTCTCAACCGGCGGTACCTGCTCTCCCGGCGCCACGCCTCCACCGGCCTCTTCCTCGCCGCCTTCACCGCCGTCTACAAGGGCGTCCGCTGTGGGCTGCGCTGGACGACGGGCAGCTCCAGCTCCCACCGCGAGGGGCTGCACTCGGTGGTGGCCGGCCTGGCCGCGGTGATGGCGCCCAGGGCCGTCTTCGGGGGCGGTGACCAGGTCGGGCCGAGCACCTCGGTCACCCTCTACCTGGTGTGGAAGACGGTGGAGGCGGTCTTCAGCGCCGGCGCCCGCCGCGGCCTGGTGCCGGCGCCGCAGGCCCTCGTGCACGTCATCTACGCAGTGGCCTGCGCGGAGCTCTTCTACGCCGTAAGTAGAGGTTTCGGGTTCTATTTTTGATACACCTCTTTGTTGACATTCTTTTTCTTTCTTTGTTCTATTAATTCAGGCCGTCCTCGACCCGCGGCACATCAAGCCCTCCTACAAGCGCTTCCTCGACCGCGTCACCCGCCACAAGCTGGGCTTCATCAACCGCAACGTCCTAGAGGTTTTTGGGACGAACGCCTCTGCCGGCTACGAGGCGATGCAGCTGCCGGTCTACGAGCTGGGCCACACCACGCGCCGCTTTCAGGAGTCGGTACTCGTCTGGCTGCTTTAACTGAAAACAAAAGAGGTGCTCACCAAATGTCACCTCGATCGATGGTCAACAGAGAGCTTTCACGCCGCATCGCTGAAATAGAGCTTACATAGGGAGCAAAAAGTGAAAGAATACCGAAAAAGAGGAGGAAGAAAGTTGGTCAACTAGGTACAATGTGGTGCAATTTATAAAGTGCAACTTTTATTTTGTTTGTTTGTCTGTCTGTCTCTAAGTGGAAAAGAACACTCGTCAACTAAACCAACTGGATCATCTCTCTCTCTCTCTCTCTCACAATTTCCAACTACAACTCCTCCACAGTAAACCACTTCCTTCCGCCTTCGGTATCGAGGTTAATCAGCGGTGCGGCTCCCGGCGGGTACTGCATCAGGGACGCCTTCAGAGCCGGGCGAATGCATTGAAAGGGTGTTGGTAGTGAACCCCCCGTCCACCCAAATATCAGTTGATATTGCTCTCCACCTCTACACAAGCACTC
Organism: Tyrophagus putrescentiae; assembly: GCA_024499935.1. Classification (NCBI taxonomy): domain Eukaryota; kingdom Metazoa; phylum Arthropoda; class Arachnida; order Sarcoptiformes; family Acaridae; genus Tyrophagus; species Tyrophagus putrescentiae. The sequence goes on from JAMZRA010000008.1 coordinate 2,188,024, forward strand.
CGAAGAATATATGTAGGACTTGCGACTGTAGCGACTGTAGCGACCAGACCGATCCGCTGCACAACCTTCAAATGTCACCCCCAGAATGGTCAACTTTTGCAGAGCGGGAAAGACTCGTGCCGGCTGCAGCACCGGTCCAAAGTGGTTAGGGTCGTGGAATGGCCACTGCAGCGACAGACTGGTCACCGAGGGTAGCGGGGGAAGTAGGGGAAGATCTGCAGGCACCGGATTGCCCATCAGCTTTGCCAATAGATTTAGGTGGAGACGGGTGAGCAGTGGAAGGCTGGAGAGGGCGGTGAAAAGCGGCAGTATATCGGTTGGTTTATTGTACAGCGTCAAGTGAAGGTACCGAAGACTACTGGCTAGTGGCGGCAGAAAAGTGATGATGTTGCGGAGCTCTAACTGATTCACAAAGAGGTAGTCCAGCCGATTTAGAAGAAGTCGCAGGTTATCCGCAGTTTTCCAAAATTGGCCTTTCATTTCCCGGGTGAAAATAGAACGTGGGACCGACGCGAGGCGCAATTTTAGAGCGCCACATTGTGTTTCGCCACCACCGCCGGCAAACTTCTTTAACGAGCCGATGAGAACGTCCTCGTTGTCGTCGGTTTTAAAGCTAAAGCTGGCCAGCCGCCGCAGCACCGGCAGGTACAGGCTTCCCAGCAGAGCGTGCCTGAACACAGGAACATTTGGCCGAATAGGGTCGGCTTCAAAAATGGCCGACCCACTGTTGATCAGCAGGTGTCGCAGTTGGGGCATGCCGTAGTTGATGAGCGAGAGTAGGCGGTGAAAGTTGGCAGAGTGGACGGCTCTATTAAATTCATACTCACGAATGTCTCTAGGTTGCCCATAGGCAGGGGGTAACCCGTAGTACAGGTAGTGAAAGTCGAAGCTGGTCAGCTGTCGGGCGTAGTGCTCCATCACTGGCCACAGCCGAAAGGGCGGAAAAACTTCCTCGTCGCTCTCTTTCAGCTGAATGATCGTCAGTCGACTAATGTTGGGCAGCTCAGTGAACAGACGTTTCATAGCACCAAGATCTGGCTGTGGCATGAAAGAAGTTTGGGAAACAGGTCGCAGGAGATCAGGGTCATCAGTGATCGATGCCTGGTGGTCCACTAGGTGAAAGGGCGAACTTATGGAATAACAGGATTTGTATCTAAGTGAGCCGAAGCTGAGCGTAAGTGAAGTGGCAGCCCTTCGGACCATTGGCTGCAGCCTTTCCCATCGGCGGCAAACCAGAGGGACAGTGGTCAGGCGCTGATAAAGGGGAACTCTGTCAAAGATGAGCAGTAGACAGTCATCGGTGAGGGTGAGGGTGAAGTCCATCAGTGGAGGTGGAGTGGTGGTGGTGGTGGCGGTGGCGGTGGTGGTAATGAGGATTTTCTCGTTGAGGAAAAAAGTTCAGTTTTTCTGCTGCGTCATCAAAAAGATGTCCAGTGCGCTCGGTGTGAGAGCAACTGACAGATAGAGTTACTGCTGTCAAGGATACTACCAGCAGCACAGTCCGTCCATTCAGTCATTTGCGCGGCCAGCCGACGATTTATTGCCGTCCTTTGTGCCAGGCTCGAGGAGAGAGGCAAGAGAGAGAGCTGATGCTGATGCTGAAGAACAAGAACGGCTGCTGCTACAGGATTCGTTTAGTAATCCCTCTACACATTGTGGGCAAACAATACAGGCAAAACCCACACTACGTCAAAAATTTGTTTGACGTACATGCGAACGTAAATCGACTATTTTCACATATTATGTTTAGTTTTAAGTGAAAACTTAGCAAAAACAGGGCTATTTTACACGATTTTACTAGATTTCTACACTTCGCGACGTAGTTGCGAATGTTGACGTAGTGTGGGTTTTGCCTGTACATTGTAGCAACAGCAACAGATTTTCTCTCAGCACACACTGAAAGGCGTTCCCGCGCGTAAAGTTGTGTAACGTCCAGTCTGAATAGGCCCAAATTGTAAAATAGAACACCAGAGAGCAGGCGTAGTCGCAGTAGCCGCCGCAGCCGCCAGACAAACGAAACATGCGACATTTTCTTTCCTGCTGCTGGAAAACACACAACACCTTCTTTCTACTTCTCCGATATCTCTCCAAGACAGTACTGTAAACACTGATTTCGAACACTTCTGAAAGCCCTCCAAGACAATGTCCAATCACTTTCGAAACACTAGAGCCCGTTCAGCCTGGCTTTATAGCGGCGGCGGAGGCGGCGATGGCGGGAGCCAAACTAACAAGCTCCCAACTTCGAACTCGACTTCAAGCCAACCGAGCAACTCCACCATCAGCAGTTCCCACAGCAAGGAGGACATCTGCTGCGTCTGCCTGGAACCGGTGGCGGCCAACCGGCGTCGGTACGCGCTGCTCGAACGCTGCGACCACCGCTACTGTGAGCCCTGCGGCCGGCAGCTGGTCAATCACCGCCGACACGACGAGGTCTCCACCGGCATTCGGTGCCCGACCTGTCGCCAGCCGAGCAATCGGATCATCATGTCGGACGTCCTCCTCCTGGCGAGGAACCCCCAGAAGGCCGCCCTCTTCGACTCGGTCCTCTGCTGTGCGCCGCATCACGGCCCAGAGGAGGACATGCAGGAGGACTGGTCATTCAGCGACGAGTGGGACGAAGACATCAGCTTGCATGGTGATTCGCCCGAACGAGTGGCCCAGGACGCTGCAAGAGACGAAGCGGCGGTGGCGAATGCTGTGGAGGACGCCGAGAGTCTCTCCAGTGTCGATGAATTTGATGCTCTCAACCAGGACTTCTCTAACTCAAGCGCCAACTCTAGCTCAGACTCGCACGCGTCCATCCTCGCAAATGCCCCCGACTCCTCGGTCTTCGCCATCTCCCCCATCTCCTCAATCTCCTCTGATCGTGGCCACCGTGCAAGGGATGGAAGCCGAAACTTCGTCGCCGACCTGAGCTTTCGCAGCTTTGACAGCAACCGCGCCCAGGCTGATGACGATGAAGAGGAGGAGGAGGAGGAGGAGGATGACGATCACAACGACGCCATATCGCTAGTGGACATCTCCTCCTCTTCCTCGGACGAAAGTGACATGGAAATGATGAGAGCGGGGGAGGAGACCAGCTCAGATGATGATGATGATGATGAGCGCTCTTCGGACGACTTCAACGACGCCCACAGCGACCTCGGTGACATGTCGACCGACGGTGACTGGGTGGACCACAACGACGAGTGGCTGGACAGAGAGGACCAGGACTTTGACGCTCACGATGACTTCGAAGACCAGGACGATGACGACGACGACTTTGGCCGCGACTTCTTCATGGACTCCTACCGCTCAATGCCCAGTCCCATTCTCTCCAGCAGCGACGAGTCCTGGCTGACGCTCCTCACCGATTGATTGATTGCCTCATTCATTGTCTCATCTCATCTCAAGTTTCGAAGTTTCATTTCCATTTCTCGAAGCGACCATTCTTCTAACACCTGTACACATACACAGTCATACCGCTCCTGTTCTGTTGTTCAGTACCAACATCATTTGACAAATCACACACCACACGCACACATGCTGCAATTATTGAGACCCAGTTTTCTACCATTTCTATTACTTCATACCACCGGCGACTAGTCCTTCTTTTCACCACAACCACCTGAAATTATTATTCCTCGATTCTGTTTACCTCAACTTTTACCTCCTCCTCCTCTCCTCCTCCAAAACTGAGATAACAATAAACTAATAACTGGAAGAACACCTTATCAGATGAACTCTGTGGCGCCCCCTACAGCGCCGTCAAAGACAGCTGCCGTAAAAGCAGCAGCAGCAGCAGCAGTGTTGCAAGGACGTGTCTTATCTTGGTCAGGGCTGGGAATCGTGTCCACTTTTCCGCTGTAGCTACACGGCCAACGCTAGAGGCGCGTAGCGTTGGCTGTGTAGCCTACAGCGGAAAAGTGGACACGATTCCCAGCCCTGACTTGGTTGTTTACTCTGTTTTTTCTGCTGCCATTTCTTCATTTTCTTTGACGTTTCTTCCTTCTCTTCAACAAATCTCAGAAAATCCTTAACAGAAGAAGAAGATGAAGCTGAAGCGACTCTTCCGTCGCCTGGGCTCGCTGATGTCCAGTCTGCTGGGCGGCTGCTGCCCCAAAAGACAGAGGTCTTCGTCCTCTTCCCTATCCTCGTCATCGTCTTCAAATGCACTTCTAAGATTTTCCTCTTCTTCTTCTTCTTTCTTCTTCTTCTTCTTCAAAGAAAGACAAGAAGGACTTCAGCGACCTCTGCGGCATCTGCCTGGAGCCGGTGGCCGCCAGTGGCCTGCAGTACGCCCTCTTCGAGCGCTGCGACCATCGGTTCTGTGAGCCCTGTGGACGGGCGCTGGAGCGGCGCCGATTTCCGAACCACTGTCTGATCCGCTGTCCCACGTGTCGGGCGCCCAGCGACCGGGTGATCGCCTCGAAGCACTTCCTGTCCGGGGGCGAGCAGAAGACGGCCCTTTTTGGGCCCTCAGTTTACGAGGTCGACTACATCGCTCGACCGGAGTTCATCCTCCACCCGAGGATGGCCAGTCCTGAAGGTAACAATTTAACGGTGGAAGAGGCCTTCAGACGAGACCTGTACTTTGCGGCCTATGAGGACTTTGATGCTGACTCGGACTACAACCGCCGCTACCGAGATTACCGAGGTCGTCGGGAAGACCCGCCGGAAGACTATATTGAAGATATTTTTGACTACGAAGAAGATGATGATGATGATGTCGACGATAACGAAGGCGGTAATTCGGACTATGACAGCTACGAGGAGGATTATGATTACTGATGATGATGATGACTGAAGTTTTGAAGCTAACACATTCTTCTGCAATTCACGTACTTACCAGTTCCAGAGAGAAAATCTCTATTCAACAATTCTACTCTACTAATTCCCCTACTACTACTACACTGCTCACTGATGCTTACCACCTTTTTTCACTTCTTGACACTTTTTGTCCTAATAAAATCTTTAATTACCGAGGATTCACTCGACGAGAATCTGCATCGAATCCAAATCGAATTCCGAACAACGAAATCCGCCAGGTGAGCTTTTTCAGCGTGTTCCCCTCTCTACGAACGGCCCATTCAGGTGGCGGAGCGCCCGCTGGCAAATCAGAACAAGGTGCATCGCTGCCGCTGCCGCTGACAACAGCAGAAAGAATGCGAGCGCTGAGCGAGAGAGGAGAAGGCAAAGAAAGAATGCTGCCGCCGATGCCACTCTTCTTCCCCAGTTCTTGTTGTGCCTCTGCCTCTCTCTGTTTTTGCATCCTGCTGCTCAGTCGCCCCCGCCTCTCCTTCTATCTCAGCGCCTGCACTTGCCGCAAAGTTCTTCAGCTTCTTCGGCTTCAACAGAGAGGCTTCAAGCCAGACAACAAGATTCAAGAAAGAGAAAGAGAAAGAGCTGCTGCCTCAGCATCCAGACAGAGTCACGACGACGACGACAACCGCGGCATCAACACAACACAACACAGCACTCTCTCAAAGCGCCGAGGAGAGAGGAGAAGGAGAAGACCAACGCCAAGTAGAAAGACAGCAGAGAGGAGAAGGAGAAAAAAGCAGGATACTACCACGACCACCACCACCACAACTGACAGATAGAGTTACTGCAGACTCGAGGATACTACCAGCATCGGCAGCAACAGCAGCACAGTCCGTCCATTCAGTCATTTGCGCGGCCAGCCGACGATTTATTGCCGTCCTTTGTGCCAGGCTCGAGAGAGGCGAGAGAGCTGATGCTGATGCTGAAGAACAAGAACGGTTGCTGCTGCTGTCCAGACGTGGACGGATTCTAAACACATACAGTCCGACTGAATGGTCACCTCACCTCGCCGTGGTAAACAAAGGAAAACCACAACACTGAAACCTGAACTGTGATTCTTTTGTAGTTCTTCAGCAGCAGCAAAGTTTTTACCAACAGATCTGCTCAAAACGACTGACTGACTGACCACAACAACAACAAACTCTGAATCAAGCAATCCTACGGCAATTCCTCGTCCTCGCTCACCTTTCTTTCTCTACTTCTTTGCTCACTCATTGCTCGCTCATTTGATGATCACCACTGTGCACCTCACCACCACCACCACAGCAGCATCAGCATTTGCCTTTTTCGCCATTCCACAACACACACACTCACACAGCATCAGCCGGCAACAATTCTTCATACATACACAACAGCAGCAGCAGCAGCAGTGCCTGGTACTCTCTCCCAAGAGCGTGCCTAATCGGTGAACAGACAAAGCGCAGGCACACACACATCTGCCGCAGGTTGCTCGGCTGCTGATGCTGCTTCACAATCTCATCTCACCACCACCACCACCAAAAAAGCTTCCATCACGAGCTTGATTTGAGCAGCATTTGGTGTTCAGCTTTTCCAGCCAGTCTTTTATACTGCCTACCTTTCTGTTTTTCTTGGCCACAAAACAACACCAGCAGCCGCCTCCTTCTACAACTTGGACTGAAGAGAGTGTCTGAAACTTCTTTAAAAACAAAACAGTCATCTCGACCACCAAAGACTGACTTCTACATTTTTCTTCTACATTTCTACTTTTTATTACTGCCACCAACCACCACAAACACCACCAACCTGCACTCCAAATACTTTTCCCACTTCAGGTATGTTTGTCTTGTTGTTACGTCCTGCCAGTGTGTGCTGCTGGAACACAACCGACAACAGGTCATTCTCCCCTCGTCATCTTTCATTCATTTCTCCGTGTTATTATCAGCTCACCATCACCGCACAGGTTGTATCTTTGTCACACAGGCCGCAATTAACGGCGGCGACAACAACAGCAGCAGCAGCTTCATCTTTGTCTCGACTTTGAGGCAGCAGCTCGGTTGCATCTCGGCTGAAAAATGGTAGCTGTGTAGCTGTAGGATAGGACACTAATTCGCGTAGGACACAATCTTTCCTCATCCTCTTCTTCTCAAAGACAACTCTCAAACTTGAACTTAATAACTCTCTACTGCAAAGACTCTTCAGCTTTAGTTCCCTCTCTAGCTCATTACTCATTCAACTCACAGGAGCGAATTTCATCAAGTGAAGTGCTGCAGTGTTGTTGTTGTTGTCCAGTGGTGCACTGTGCAACTCTCTCTCACCTTGCCTTATTCGGTAGCATAGCCCGCTTCATCAGCTTACAGCGGCTCTTTGTGGACTTTGGCAGGCATCCCAAGCATCCTCAAGGAACCAAACTTTGATGTTTTTGTCTCGGCAAAGTACAGCAGGCAGCACTTAGGCAAACGGCAACAGCAGCAGAGGCTCAATTGTCTCTGCACTCCAAACAAATATTAGTGCACTCTGAGCACTTGCATTATATTATTCTTGTCATCCGGCTTCCAGCAGCCAAACGGCTGCTGCCACCGGTGTTTACGTTGCTGTTGTTGTTGCCCAGGACATTTGGCGCCTGTGCGATATCTCCTTTCCTCCCTCTTTTTCCCTCACATTAGCAGACAATCACATTATTACCATTTGTAGTCGACACCAGACACCGGCGGCTGCTGCTGCTGCTGCCTGTGTTTCGAATCGTTTCATGTTCTATTTCACTCGCTGCTGCTGCTATGGTGCTGTGTGATTGTCCTCGATGTGCAAACTCTTGAACAGCAGCAGCAGCAGCCTGGGCACGCTCCAGCTGCCGAACTGAATGAGCTCCCGATTCTTCTTCTTCTTCATCTTTTTTTCCTGAAGACTACTTTTACTTCCCTGATATTGCTTTCTGCTGACGACAAACTTCTGCTGCTTCTGGTTCTGAGAATCTCAGTGTGGGAGGAATAGAGTGTACAGAGAGACACATTCCATCGTGTTGATTGTCTTTGCTTTACGGTTTCTAATTCTCTTCAGTCAGTGATGTTTTAGTCTTTGAAGCTGCTTCGATTTTGTCTTCAAGTGTTTTCTGTTTTTCTTTATTTTATTCTGCTGTGCTCTGAGAAAACGTGGGAGAATGACCTGTTGTGTTTGTTGTACGGCAGTTTGTAAAATGTTTTTGATTTTTGTGACTAACGATTTCTCTTTATTTTTCTTGTCTAGAATTCCTAAACAAAACACTTCTACTTCCACTTATCATCACCAAAAGCCTGACCTTTGCTCCCATTTTCTCAACTCCTTTTCTCAGCTCAAGACTTTTTTTACCAAACCTTTTTTACTTAAATTGTTTTTATACTTGAAACCAACTGAAGCCCTTCCAAAAGTTCCTCCTTTTTCTACTATTACTTCCAAAACAAAACCTGCTCATTGTACACATTGGTGTAAACTCTGCTGTCACTGACATCTTTGCAATCATCATCATCATCGACTTTGCGCCGCATCAACTTTCTTTCTTTCATCGACAAGTCTGATAACGCTCTCATCACAAGCTCAAGCCAAACCAGCAACAACTGATTGCCTTACACAACAGCACACTCAGATTGATTGAAGCTCTGTGCGAGTGAGAGATTGAGTGTGTGTGTTTTACCCAGCTCAAACAGCAAAGCTCAACTCGACTGTAAAAGTTGAGCTTTTGCGCTTGAGTTGAGTGCGGAGTGTGTGCTCAACAAGTGCTCTGCTCCCTTTTCCTCTTCCTTTTGTGTTTACCTTTTGTACAACTCACCAGCACTTGCCACAACTTCTACTTCCACTTCTTCAGCTGTGGTCATCATCATCACCACCACCCTCATCATTATCACAATATCATCATCATCATTAGCACCACTTTCTCTGCAACAGCCATGCGAGTGAGCAGCAGCAGCAGCTCGACGCCGCCGCCGCCGTCGGGCACCTCGCCCACGCTGAACTACAGCTCCAGTGCCAACTCCTCCTCTGCCAATGGCAGCAGTCAGCAGATATCGCCGAGGCGGTCACGGCTGCCGGCGACGACCAGCACCGCCAAGATGCTGACCAGTGCCACCGGTGGTGGTGGTGTAGGCTCAGCCATTGCCACCACCACCACCTCCTCCTCCACCACAACAACAACGGCCTCAGGCGAGGAGGACGTCCTCGATCAGATTGCCAAAGAGGTAGGTGGAAGTGTTTCCTTTTCATCTTTTGCAAAAGATGTAATCTAGGATTCTAGAGCAGAGAGGTTAGGTTTAACTAGTTTGAGTTTGAGATTGCTATCTCTTTCTAACTATTCTATGAAAGCTCTTCTTTCATTGTTTTGCTGTTCATAATTTTCCTCCTCCTTCTTCTAATAGAGAATAGCAATGTATATGAATTTTTTTATGATGAAGAGAGAAAGAGGGGGGAAAGTAATGCCTCTTGAGTGTTTTGCCATTTAATGAGCCGTTGAAAGCTGGCGATGGTAACCGCTGAAGCAGATGAATTTTTTTCTGATGTCGCCAGGCAGCCTAAATATGAGTTTAGGTTTGCAAATTTTTTACATTTTTGTGTTTTGAGAAGGTTGTGTAGAGATTTTTCAGTGTGTTTTTAATTTTTTAATGTCTTCCCTGACCTTTGTCTCCTCTTGTTTATGATTGAATTTTTAGTTTATTTTGAGGTCAGTGAGAAAATGAAAAAGTGGCTGCCATTTAGAGTGAAGTTTATTATTATTTGGTGGCGGCAGAAAAACCAGAGGCTTTGATTTATGCCTGTTTATTTAGCACAGTTGCTGCTGCTGATTGCTTCTCTACCGAACGTCTATTTGACTTTTGCTGTTGATTCGTGATGATGATGATGATGCTCTGAAGATCACTGAAGTATCGGTTTTAAAAAGTGTGAGAGTGAGTGAAATCACCGCCTAATGTGCAATATTTGCATAGAAGGGCATTTGTTCGTTGTCAGTTACGTCACAGCGAGCACTGCTACTGCTACTGTCAACTTTTATTTTTGCTTTTGCTGGGTACCCTTATGTGCTGCTGGTTGGGGAGGCACGTGGGTTTGATTGTGCGTTGGCTGTCGCTATCTTCCTCTTCTTTTCTTTTTCTTCTTTTTGCAAAGCTTCTTTTCCCCTCCAAATAACACTGATGAATTATTAATGCAGCACCGGCAGCTGCTGCTGCTTCTGCTGCCATTATTTGGGCGGTGAAATCAATGGCTTTGAGGTGTACAAGTGGAAAGGAAATAGAATGTGCGCGACAGGTGGTTGAATTTTTGGTTTCTCATTTTCAGTTTCAGTTTTAGTTTCATTTTTTTCTTTTTACTCGCAGTGTTTATTACTATCATTGCCACAGATCTTTGTTTTTGCGCTGCTGCCCTGCTCCCTTGCCTGTCAAAGTTGTGCTGTTGCCTTTTTTTGCTTTTTGATTGACATTTTTATATGCCAGGCTGTGTGTGTGTGTTTGTTATGGACTTTTATGGTGGTGCTGTAGTGGTGGTAGTGATGGATGCTGGCAAATGTGCTTGTGTTGCACCTCACTGCACACACATGTGTCCCCTGGTTGGTCGATGTTTTTTGCTGGTGGTAGTCGTGGTGGTGGTTATCACTATCTCACCTCTACTTTGTAGTGAAAATGCTGGTGTGTGCTGGTGAACTTTGTCTCTCCGAAAAAAGTTGTCTTGTTTTGCAGGGCGATAAATGTGTTGGCGCCGGATTTGGGCTCACTTTTCTATGCTATCGATTTCATTTCGATATTTGAGCGGATATCCCATTGCTCTCGTTTTTGGCGCCTGCTGTGCCGTTGAAATCGAGAGTGGAAGTGCCGTTTTCAAAAACGTCTAGTATTTAGACTCTGCTTCACTAGATGGCTGCTGAGGTTCTTTGTTTTGCGAGTGAAGAAGAAGATTCTGTGTTTAGAATCTTGGCATTACATAACACTGAAAAAGTGCACTAATTTTCGTCTGCCGTCTCTCCTCCTCTTGTTTCGTTTTGTCTTTTACTTGTTGTTTTTTTATTGAATAACATTCAACACTGCTCAACACTTTCGTTACAGTTTTTTTTGCAAACTTGCAAACGCGTACACACAGCTGTGTTTATCCGCTGCTGCTGAGGAATATTCTGTTTCGGCAGTGTATTTTTAGGCATGCTCATTGCAGACTGGTGTGAATGTCGCCATTTCGCTTTTTTCTGTTTGAGGGAATCTGAGCGAAAATCTTGCTGTCTGGTTGGTGGCGGGGTGATTCTGAACTCTGTGAAAATTCTGTTGAACTTTGGCGGTAGCGGCTGCGGTTTTGTCACCCTAGGATGATGATTAGTATTTTTGTCTCAGAGCTCTCTGCCAAGGCTGATTAGTGCGCACGATAGGATAGCACTCAACGTCGGGGCTATTTTTGTGGGCAGTAACTCAGTGAGAGAGTGTTGACGATTATTTCAGCTAGATGATGCAAATCCAGCTTGACTGGCAGACTCTGAATTTTTTCTTTTTTTTCTCTAAAAGAGAATTTCTATGATTTTTTGTTTTCACTTTAGCGCCTATTGAACGAGACTATTTATTGGGTTCTCTAGAATTGATTTTTAAGGTATTGGACGATTACCGAATTCCGAAAGGTTGCGAAAGAAGACATTCTCAAACTGTGGTGGCTTCTCATAAATCAGTCAGTCAGCAGAATGTTCTTTAACCCTTTGAAGAGAAAGAGTCCTATTGCACTTGCACACTAATCGTCGTGCTGGTGGTTGCATGTAATAGTGGTGGTGGCGTTTGCTTCCTTTGCAGAACTTCTCTTTGACTGTATCTAAAATGTCCTCTCCCCTCTTCCTTTCGGTGACTTTATTTTGGTATCTTTCATGACAGCTGCGGTAGTTGAAGTTGAGGTGGTGGGAAAAGTTGTCCCGTTTGTAGCCAAGCAATGGAAAGCCTGCCTCGAGGAGAAAGTTTTTTGTCGAACCTTTTACCCAACCGTTTCTCTTTTCTTGTCTAGTCTTGTCAGCTAATCTGCTGAATTATATTATGTATTTTAAGACGCTGCTAGGGTGACGCTTTGGAAAGGCAGGAGAGAGAATCTGCTTTTGCACTGATGCGGAATCTGTACATAGAATCTCTTTCTCTTTTGCTCGCTCGTTTGTTTTTCCTCTTCTTGACTTTAGTTTTCAGTTGATTTCTCTCTTTCACTTGAGAGCTGATGCCTGGTTTGAGAAGGGGGAAAGAGAGTGAAAAGCGTCACGTAGAGCTGAAGAATAGACAGCAGGAGCAGCAGCAATGGAAGAGAGCTGCGCAAGTTTCTGTGGTGTCTGAAGAAGCAAATCGGCAAATCTGGTGGTAGCTTAAAGTGTCGGCACAGTGTGTTCTGTTCAGTTCTCTCTTGTTCTTGCCTTTTTTCACTCGAGTTCATTCAGTCTGTTTGAACTGTTTGTCTGTCTGTGTTTGTTGCTGTCTGCCTGCCTGCTGTTTGAACTCTACATGAACTGTTGTGTTTGAGTGTTCCGGAAACGAAGAAACTCTTTTCCTCCTCATCATGCCCAATCTTCCCAGCAGCTCGTATCGGGGCCCACCACCACCGCTGGGTCGGGCAAACTCTGTCGGTCCGGGAAATTATTCCCGAACTTCTGTTCCACCTCCTTCGTACTCTCGAAGCAACAGTTCATCAGTTTCTGCAGCAGTTCACACTGGAATTACAGTCCTCCCGCTCGGGCTGATGAGGGCCAACTCCATTGGGCCGTCCAGTCAGCTCAGGCAGCGATCATCCTCGCCTTCTCCGTTTAGAGGTGTCCCAATTCAGCAGCAGCAGCAGCAGCAACTTCCATTGCCATTACCACCACCGCCGCCACCAGCACCGGTTCCAAAAGCAGCAGCATCATCAAATCAACTAAATTCGGGCCCTAGCCGAATAAGCACCAGCTCACTAGCGACCACATCATCTTCCTCCTCCTTTCTCAAACCCTACTACGGGCACTCCACCGAGGAGCTGCTGGACAAGCACAGCCAGGGCCTGCTGCCCATTCTCCTCTACATTCGCAACTTTAATGAGTACCGCCGACATCGACCGGTAAAGACGACACTGAAGTGTTCTAGAGATGATGATAAAATGGGAGGAATAACAGGAGATGAAAAAAAAACGGTAGAGAAAGACAATTGAAAATTGGAGGTGCAGTTAGCTGAGCTGAGTTGAGCTCTCTTTCTTTCTTTTCTGTCTGTTTTGCTCTGCCAGCAGCGGCAACAATCGATTTGGGAAGAGTTGAGTTGGGAGCAGTGGATTGTGCCAGAGTCGATTGTGTTTGCCAGTTGTCTAATTGATGAGTAGCAGCGAGTGAGTGTGTTATGCTGCCGTACACAATTGAAATGTGTTTGAGAGGAGCTTGAAGGAGTGAGAAGAAAGAGGGAAAACTGTTTAAATTGACTGCTTCGAATGCTGCTGTTGCAAATGGCACGAGTTTTGCCTGCATTTCTTCTCGCTAATAGATTTCTTCGTTTCTTTAGTGCACTATTCGTTCTTGTCTGACTTTTTTTCTGTGAATGCCTGTCTGTTTTTGTGCCTTTGCTGAAGTTGATGATAATGATGATGATGATTTATCCGGCTAATGATGATGCGTTGCATGTGTGTTTGTGAAGAGAGTTTTCGTGTGATTGCAAAAGAAGAGGGGGAGGAGAAATACCTCATTTCATTGGGATTAAGTAGAAAGGATTATTCTGAAATTAAACATTAGCTGGGCAACATTGGTAACATTTGATACACTTGACGAGCTTTGTTTTTTGTAGAATCGATGCTGGGAAATAATAAACGGATCACCTTTCTTTAGTTTCGTTCTTTCTTTCTGACAGACTTGTCAGTGTTTGATAGTTGGTAGTTTTGCATTGTGTGTGTGTGTGTGTGTGCTTGTGCCCGCAAGGTTGCTAGCAGGCGTGTTGTTTTGAGAGAGAGAGAGAGAGAGTTGGAGTTGTCAACCACTTTTTTGCTCCCACTTTTTCTTTCTTTGTGTGTCTAGACACAAACACAATGGGGCCGCCAAGCTCACAATGTTGGAGTGTTTTTGACAACGGCAAAAGTGTGTTTTCAGACTCGTTCTCTAATGTTTGATGACGTGTAATGTCTCTTTAATTGCACTTGATTTATTGTGGGTTGCTTGCTTGCAACCGCCACCACCGTTTCTCATGTGTGTTTACCGTCTTAAAGTGTGTTTCTAGACTTTACGTTTTACTTTTGTGATTCTTGTGAGTTTGCTTGAGGGTGTTTTGCAGTGTGCTGTTTAGACTTTGAGGTTTATGAGAGGTTTACTTTACCTGCTGTTTTGTATGATTTTCTAACCTTGATTTGTTTTTTTTTATTCTAGGCCGAAGCCCGACTAGCTGCTCGGCGAGCCGCCCGCGCCGAGGCTCGGGAGATTCGCCTGAAGGAGATGGAGCGCCAGCAGAAGGAGATGGACGAGACCAGCGACCGCCACTATGATCTGATGAACAATGGAAACGGTGGCGGACCTTCAGCTTACGACGCCTACAGCGCCTCAACGGGAGGAGGAGGTGTCGGCCTGGCGAGGATGGCCTCGCTCAATAACAACGCACGAAACACGCCCACCCTGCTCAACCGAGAGGTGAGTGGAATTTTTTTGGAAGAGTGGAACTTCGAACTTGTCTCTAGGATTCTGGGCACTTGAAAGTTGGTTGGTTGGTTGGTTGTTGTGTAGTGTACGGCAGCAGCAGCAAAACACGTTGTGTTTCTGTACAACGGTCGTGGCAACTACAACGTTAATGTGTGTTGTCATGTCGTGGTCGATAAGCACCAGCGGCGGCGGCGGCAATGGTAAGCGTTTAGCCGTGGCGGCAGCAGCAGCAGCAGCAGCCAATCCTTTCATGCAAATGAATGGCTGAGTTGGGAAGAGAGAAGGAAAGAAATCACTGCCTAGTGAAAGAGAGAAAATTGTACGATCACTCTCTCTCATTTGCGACCACTCAGTGTACTCTTTACTACTAGTGTACAGCAGCAGAGTGTCCTCGCCATTGAGCCCCCTCTCTCTCCTTCTCCTTCTCACTTCTCTCAGGTGCCGGAAAATGACGAGATGATTGATGAGTATGAGGATGGTGGTCTCGGCTAATTAGCAGAGCAACCAGCCAACAGCAGCAGCAGCAGCAGCTGTAGCTGTACAAGAGAAGGACTAATCGTTGGTGGGCAAATGTTGCTGCTGTTGCTGTTATTCCTGCTGATACCAGCTGGTCGGCCGTCGTCGTACACATCAGACAGACACACCGATAGAACACCACCACCACCACAACGACAGTTGCGTGGAATGCTGTTGCAGTGGTACACTTTAGCTGATCTCCATTTTATTAGTTTTGTTTGTTGCTTTCTTTTTTTGCGGCTAGCCTTTTTTATCTCCGAGTTTTGGTGCACCTAACTGTTGTGTGTTTTATTGCGCCTGATTGATCTTTACCTGTTGAACTTGTTTCTGTTTGCTGTTTGGCTTTTCGGTTTTGTTTTCGGTGTTTTATCAAGTGTTATCAGGTGCTATTTGTACTCAAGTGACCTTTCATCTTTTCGCCACCGCCGCAGCCGCATTGTCAATTTTTTGTTGTTGTGTTTTTTGTCCTTTCACTTTTTCGATCACCATCAACTGTTTAATTTTTTTGAGCCATGCTTCAAAAAGAGGATTCCAAAGAAGAGGACGGAGAAGAGGATAAGCCCGTTGAGGCGTTTGAGTGGAATGACCAAGAAGAAGATGAAGATGAGGAAGAAGATGATGAAGTGTTTGAGGATGCGGTAGAGAATACGGTCGGTCATCTGGAGAGAAAGATCTGTTTTGTTTTGTTGGGTTTTTTTATATTTTCAAGCTCTAACCTTTGTTATTCTCTCTTTTATCCTACAGAGTCGGACCGGGTCGTACACCAGCTCTCGGCGGAGCAGTCAGGACTCGCTGGACTTTGCGGGCAACAACAACCTTGCCGACATGGCGAGGGAGCTGAAGGTAAAGTTTGAGAATCATATTTTAAAGTTTGGTGAAAGCTAACTCCATTCAAACTGTATCTGTTTCTTTCTCTATTAGGCTCAGAAGAACGAACTGGAGGAGAAGTACCGCAGCGCGATGATCCTCAACGACCAGCTGGACAATGAGAAGATGAGCTTCGTCTACCAGATTGACCTCTTCAAGGACGACCTGGAGGAGATGGAGGAGAACTACCTGCGGCTGACCAGGGAGCACCGCGACAAGTCAAAGGTAAGCCTCTTAGAAAAAAGTCATTTTTCAAAACAAAAAACTGACCAGCCATTTTCCCCATTTAGACCTACGACCAACTGAAACGAGACTACGACCGAACACGGGTCGATTTTGAGGCGTACAAAGCGGGCCTAGAGGAACGGGACCGCCTGATCATCGACGCCGGCCTGGTGCTGATTCGCAATGAGACGGACCAGAAGATTCGCCTCTGCAGTCAGTCAGTGCTGAATGGCGACAGCTCGCTGCTGAACGGCGAGGGCCGGCTGATGAATGGGAACCTCGAGGACGTGCACGAGCCTGAAGAAGAAGATGAAGGTCTTCAGACGACCTCCACCAAAACTCCTCCTCACCTCGTCACCCTCGGCATCAGCTGCAGCTGGCGAACAACATCAGCCTGATTAGCAAGCAGGCGGCGACGATGCTGGCGGAGATTCCCGGCGAGACGCTGGAGAAGAAGCTGGCGGCCATTCTGGCGCAGAATCAGGCCCTTCAGGCGTCGGTGAAGGCGGTCAGCGGCGAGCTGGAGGAGGAGAGGGCGAGGTACGGCGAGCTCAGTGAGACGCTCAGTAGTCGATCGGTTCACCTCACCACCGAGATGGAGGCGGAGATTCAGCGTAAGTAGAAATGCTTAAAAGTTTGTTGTTATGGAAATATCTAACCCCTTTTTGTTTTTATTTAGGAGAGGCGAACAAGATGACCAACGACCTGCGCTACAAGCTGAAGAAGGCCGAGGCGGAGAATCAGGCGCTGACGGCCAGCGTCGCCCGGCTCGACTCGCAGGTGACCCGCTACAAGGCCATCGCCGAGGAGGCGGAGAAGGAGGCGGAGGGGCAGAAGTCGGAGAAGCGGCGGGCGCTGAGAGAGGTAAACAAAAGCTTTTCATTTTCTTTTGAGCTTAATTTTAAATCTCTTTTATCTTTTTAGCTCCGTGAGGCGCAAACTCGCATTGAGGAGCTGGAGTCGGCGAACAGTCACCTGCAGAAGCGCATCGACAAGCTCAAGTCCTCGGGTCGGATTCTTCTGCCTGGAGCTACAGGTTCAGCGGCAAACAGCGTGCCCACGACGCCGGTGCCCGGTGGCAGTTCCAAAGACATTGGAGCTCGGGACGGCTCGGTGGCGCCCTTTCCAGCGATGGCAAACAACAGCGCCAACAATGGCATTCACCAGAATGGAGGAGGAGGAGGTGTGGGTGGCTCTTCGAGCTCCTCTGAGGAGCCTTCCTCCTCGTCGTACTGCTCCTCGGAGGCCAGCTCGACGGTGGCCAGCAATGATTGAGCAGGTGGGAGTTCTTTTTTCCTCTCTTTTTGAATTGCTGCGTCCCCCTCTTCTTTG
Source organism: Tyrophagus putrescentiae (assembly GCA_024499935.1). Taxonomy (NCBI): domain Eukaryota; kingdom Metazoa; phylum Arthropoda; class Arachnida; order Sarcoptiformes; family Acaridae; genus Tyrophagus; species Tyrophagus putrescentiae. The sequence continues at coordinate 2,205,323 of JAMZRA010000008.1, forward strand.
TGATAGCTTCTTTTTTTATTTATTGTCAAGCTTCCTTCCTTCACCCATCATGTACAATTCTTCTCCCTCTTCTTCCTCTTTTTCTTTTTCTGAGAATAGCAACAGAAAACTTCCTCTTCTTTTTTTCTCTCTCTTCTTAACCTTTCTCGCCAACTTTTTGATGAAGTGTGTGATTTTCCTTTTCCTCTCTCCGGTGCGAACAACTTTTTTTCCCTTCTTGCTTTTGAGACATATAAAAAGCATTTCAACTTGACTGGAAACTTTTTTCTGTTCTTCTTGTAAATATGACTGGAGCAATCTTTCCTTTTTAATGATGAACAACTTTTCCTCTCATTCTCCTCTTTTTTGTATTCATGTTTTATCCAATGTGACACCTTCCCATTCTTTTACTTTTACTTTTATTTATTTTCTTTATTCAGCCATTTTTTTCTTACCTGTGACACACCTACCCCCACTACTTTAGTGCTAACGAATGAACTGACAAAAAATGAAATAAAAGAAAAAGATAGAAAGCTTTTGCATCGGATTTTTTAGTAGTGAATATGAAACTCGAAACGATTTCAAATTCACATTTGGATTGCGTTTATATGAGGTTGGTAAATGAAGTTTTTTTGAAGCAAAAATCTCGGCGCTAGCATGTCCGTTGAAAAAGTATTGTCTGACTCTTGCTTCTCCTATTTCGGTCATTTGCTCCTTTCGGGGAGTTAGCTGAGCGGCAGAACAACTTTCCGAAAAAAGTATGTACACGAAAGATTTACATTTATTTTCTAGGCCCGGTAAACTTTCTGGCAGTTTACTTGTGGCGTGTTTACTTTTTTTCAGGCTCGAGCACACCTTCCGCAGACGTTAAAAAAAGTGTGCTTTTCATGGCGGCTGAGACACAAACAAAACCCCATCTCCAGCCACCCATTCCTCCACTCGATGGACTTCACCCCCCCTCCTCACCGATGACTGTCTGCTGGCCATCTTTGCGAGAGTTCCCCTCCAGCGCCGGCTGACCACTGTCCCTCTGGTTTGCCGTCGATGGGCAAAACTGCAGCCAATGGTCCGAAGGGATGTGACTTCACTCACCCTGACCAGCTCGGTCTGGTCCTCTTATCGCATCAGATCACCCTTTCACCTGTTGAATCACCACCAGGAGTTTATTTGTGATGACCCCGATCACCTGCAGTTTCCCAGAAATTGTATTGGACGCTCCTCATGCTGTAGAACGACTGCTCGATGAGCTGCCCAACATTCGCCGATTGACGATAGCTCAGCCGAACACTGGTACACATTATCGCTATTACCCGGCTATCCACGCCGATCTACTGTTCATGATGGAGCACTACGGTGACCAGCTGACCGCTTTTGCCTTTCACTACCTGAGCTGCTGTGACTCCAGAGATTTGGATGAATATGATGGGCGCCATGTTTCCCTAGAGGGCAGAGAAGGCCTCTCTGCTGACTTTCAACGCCTACTTTCGATCATCAACTACGGCATGCCACGACTGCAACACCTGCTGCTCAACACTGATCGGACCATCTTTGACGCCCACCAGCAAAGGAACTTTCCGCTGGGCAGCCTGTACCTGCCGGTGCTGCGGCGGCTGGCCAGCTTCAGCTTCAGAAGCGGAGACCACGAGGACGTTCTCCTCGGCTCGCTTGGAAGATTTGCCAGTGGTAGCGGACCATCAGAAATTGGCGACGAACGACGAGATCTAACAGTGCGACTTGGTGTGCCGTTCTTTCTCCCAGTGGAAGAAGATTCTTCCTCCACTTATAGGCCGTACTCGACAATGAACGGAGATATTTGGGAGGCTGATGCGCTTCTACGGCTTAATCTGGACTACCTCTTTGCGGAACGGATTTATGTGAGCACCCTCAGCACTATTCTACCATCACTGGCCAGTCTGCAGTACCTTCACCTGGAGCTGATTGATGGCGGGAGAAAACTACGGAGACTCTTCACCGCCCTCTCCACCAGCCTACCACTGCTCAGCCGTCTCTACCTGAAACTAGGTGGGATGCTGGTGGGCAATCTGGCCTATGGAAAACCTGTTCCACTGCTTCCTCCCCTGCCTTCAGTGACCAGTCTGACGCTGGATTGGGCATTTGCCAACCCTGAACACTTTGGAGCGGTGCTGCAGCCAGCACAGGCCTTTCCCGCTCTTCAGAGCTTCACCATTGATGTGCGGCGTTACAAGTTCATTCGCTGCCGTTCTTCTCCGGAGTGCCGCTGTAGCACTACAAGGGGGCCGAGCCAGAGGGATCCTCAATGGGAGTACGACTTTCAGCCTGTTTGGTTTGAAGCGCTTTGCATTCGCCAGGTGCTGAAGGCGCCCTTGATGCAGTACCCACCAGGTGGTGTACCGCAGGTTGTCTTGATTACAAAGCACGGAAAAATGAAGGTGATTGTGGAGGAGTTGTAGTACTACTGCTCTGAAGTACTACCCACTGTATGTTCCTTAAGTTAATCATTAGCATTGTCTGTATTGCTTCCAAATCTGTACCCACTAGTTTCTCCAGAATATATAAAATTTAACGGTGTGATTTGTAGAGCCAAAAAAGTCAGTGCAGAAGAATAAACAGAGAGAAAAATATTTTTTGGGATAGGCTGATTGTGCTACCGCTGTTTTAATTTTAAACTTTTAACCATCAACACTGCGAATCAACTCCATTAGATGGCGCAAACGGCAGCAGATAAAGCACAGCCAACGGTACAGTTTGGACCCGATTTGCTTAGGAAACGATCCGGGCGCCACTTGGATATTTACATATAAAAACTCATGGCATTTTTAGCTTTTCAATGATGTGCAACTTATTAATCTTAGAGTTGTAAGAAAAATTGGGCGAATTTGTTTTCACTCTTTCAGTTTGTTTATTTTTTTTTGCTCAAGCCGAGCCCACTGGACATCTTTTTGATGACGCAGCAGAAAAACAGAACTTTTTTCTTCGAAATAATCATCACCTCCTCCACCTCTACTGATGGACTTCACCGCCACTCTCACCGATGACTGTCTGCTAGCCATCTTTGACAGAGTTCCCCTTTTTCATCGTTTGGACACTATCCCTTTGGTCTGCCGTCGATGGAAAAGGCTGCAACCAGTAGTCCGACGGGCTGCAACTTCACTCACACTCATCCACGACGAACTTAGCGACGATTTATATAATTACATCAAATCGCCCTTTCACCTAGTAGACCACCAGGCGTCAATACGTGATGACCCAGATTATCTGATGCTTTTCAGAACCATTTCAGACTTGATAGAGCCTCAAACTGTGGAACGTCTCCTTGTTGAACTGCCCAACATTCGCCAGCTGACGATAATTCAGCTGAACGATAATGGCTTTTTCCCGGTGTTTGCCCCCGAGCTATGGTCTTTGATGGAGCACTACGCCCGACAGCTGACCAGGTTTGACTTTCACTACTTGTACAATGGTAACCATAACGGCTGGAGACCTGAAGAGGAATCAGGGAGGGCTGCCCTTTCTGCTGACTTTCAGCGCCTACTCTCGCTCATCAACTACGGCATGCCCAAACTGCGACACCTCCTGCTCGACAGTGAACCGGCCATCATTGAGCCAGAAAACCAGAGAAATATGTTTGCGAACCCGTCCTTTCCATTGGGCAGCCTGTACCTGCCGGTGTTAAAACGACTGCGCAGCTTCAGCTTCCGAAGCGGGGACCACGAGGACGTGCTCTTCGGCTCGCTGAAAAAGTTTGCCGGTAATGAACAAAGTGCTCTAAAGTTGCGTTTCGGGGTGCCCTTGTTACGCAAAGCGACATTTGGTTTCCAATTTGCCGAGTACCCGACAATGGAAGGCCAACTTTGGAAGGCTGATGGCTTGCGACTTCTACAGCTTTATCGGCTGGACTACCTTTTTGTAAAACGGATTTCGCTGAACGCCCTTATAACCCTTCTGCCTGCGTTGGCCAGTAATCTTCGGTACCTCCACCTGGAGCTAACTGATGGCGGGGAGAATCTGGTGCCACTCTTCACCGCCCTTTCCAGCCTTCCACAGCTTACCCGTCTCCATCTGAATCTACACCAGATGCTGTGGCACAATCCGGTGCCTGCAGATCTTCCCCCGCTACCATCAGTGACCAGTCTGTCGCTGTACTGGCCATTCGACAACTCTGTCCACTTTGAACCGGTGTTGCAGCTGGCACGAGTCTTTCCCGCTCTTCAAAAATTGACAATTGATGGGCAGATGTTTGAAGGTTGCTCCATTGATTCTTTGGAGTGCCACTGTACAAGAGTTCAGCTGGCTTTTGGGTTTTTGCTATGGGGAGAAATACCTCCACTATGCATTCGCCCGGCACTGAAGGCGTCCCTGATGCAGTACCCACCAGAAGCCGTACCACTGATTAACCTCAATACCAAAGGCGGAAGGAAATGGTTTACTGTGGAGGAGTTGTAGAGTGACTCACCTCATTCATCAAATGTGATTCACTACACTTTCAAATTGGTCATCAGTATTATCTCTATCTCTTATATTACAAATCTGTCCCCACGTTTCTCTAGAATGTATCCACTATACTATGTTTTTCAATTAAAATGATTGAATGACTCATTTTTGCGTTTTACTTTTTTCAAACACTTGTCAGCTAAGGTGAAATAATCAGTTACCAGTGTTAACTTACCACAGAAAAACAGCTGAAAAAAGAAACACTTTTGAATGATTTTTCCCTAAGCAGTGTTCTCGGTAACTTGCTGGAAAAATTTTTTTCGGCTCACTGTTTACTTTTTTTCTCGCTCGAACCTAGCGCAGGTTTGCCCTACGTTAGACGCTGACGCCTGAAATAGAACTTTCATCATCGAGATCATCATCTTCAGCCACTACTTCCAACAATGGACTTCATCGCCACACTCACCGATGACTGTCTGCTGCTCATCTTTGGCAAAGTTCCTCTCCAGCACCGGCTGGCCACTGTCCCGCTGGTCTGCCGTCGCTGGGCACAGCTGCAGCCAATGGTCCGCAGGGCTGTCACCTCACTCACACTCATCGCCGACTCCGACTCTAGCTGGTCCTATGGTCACATCCGATCACCCTTTTACTTTGTGAACTACCAGAGGTCGATTCGTGATGACCTCAATCTTCTAAAGATTCCCAAAACGTTTACAGAGCAGCTAGATCCTCATGCTGTGGCACGTCTGCTCGTTGAACTGCCCCACATTAGCCAGTTGACGATCATTCAGCTGAACCACGATGGCTATTTCCCGTCGTTTGACGACGAACTGTGGTCAGTGATGGAGCGCTACGCCCGACAGCTGACCCGTTTTGACTTTCACTACTTGTACTACGATATCTCCTCTGTCCGTATGGGAACTGAAGAAGACATGGAAGATGGACCGGTTCCCACAGCTCGGACCGTCCTCTCTGCCGACTTTCAGCGCCTTCTCGCGCTCATCAACTACGGCATGCCGCGGCTGCGACACCTCCTGCTCAACAGTCACCGGCCCGTCTTCCACGCCCGCCGGCGATGCGTCTCCTCGGTCGAGTACCTTCCGCTGGGCAGCCTGCACCTGCCGGTGCTGCGGCGGCTGGCCAGCTTCAGCTTCAGAACCGGAGACCACGAGGACGTTCTCCTCGGCTCGCTGAGAAAGTTTGCCGGTGGTGCTGGTGGTGGTGGTGGTGATCATGGACCACCGAAAAAGGGGGGCAAGGCAAGAGCTCTAAAGATACGTCTTGGGGTGTCGATGTACTTCCCACGAGAGTCTTTTGATCCTCCTGACCCAATGGCAATGGACGGCCAACTGTGGAAGGATGGTGATGAGCTCCTTCGGCCTACTCTGGACTACCTCTTTGTGGAGCTTGTCGAGCTGGCCGCCATCCTCCCTCTGCTGCCATCACTGGCCAGTCTGCAGTACCTTCACCTGAAGCTGACTGACGGCGGCGACAGCCTGGTGCCGCTCTTCACCGCCCTCTCCACCAACCTACCGCTGCTCAGCCGTCTCCACCTCAATCTAGGGGAGGTGCACGATCCGGTGCCGGAAGACTTCTCCCTGCTTCCGCCGCTGCCCTCGGTGACCAGTCTGTCGCTGCACTGGCCATTTGAAGTCCCAGCTCACTTTGGAGCGGTGCTACAGCCGGCACGAGTCTTTCCCGCTCTTCAGAGGCTGTTAATTGATGGGCTGATGCTCGATAAGTGTTCGTATTTTATGGAGTGTTCAGAAGTGTGCCACTGTAAAGTTTACCTAAATGAGTTGAAGGCGTCCCTGATGCAGTACCCGCCGGGAGCCCTGCCGCTGATTAACCTGGAAACCAAAGACGGAAGGAAGTGGTTTACTGTAAAGGAGTTGTAGAGTGACTCACTGCATTCATCAAATTTACTCACTACCCTTTCAAATTGGTCATCAGTATTATCTCTATTGCTTATATATTCCAAATTTGTCCCCATTGTTTCTCCAGAATATACTGTGCTTTTCAATTAAAAAGATTAAATGATTTGTTTCTGAGTTTCATTTTTCTATTAAACAACTGTCAGCTAAGCTGAAATGATTAGTTACCACAGAAATAGCTGGCAACCGAAGCACTGTACAAGCACTGCACTTTGAAATAAATTTTTTTCTTCAGCAGTGTTCTCGGTAACTTGCTGGAAAACTACTCTTCCCGTGTTTACTTTTTTTTCGCCGAGCTTCAAACACACGTTTGCCGTACGTTTGACGCTGACGCCCAGAGAAGAACTTTCATCATCGAGATCATCATCTTCAGCCACTACTTCCACCAGTGATGGACTTCACCGCCACCCTCTCCGAAGACTGTCTACTGCTCATTTTTGGCAGAGTTCCCCTCCACCAGCGCCTGACCACTGTCCCGCTGGTCTGCCGTCGCTGGGCACAGCTGCAGCCAAGGGTCCGAAGTGATGTGACTTCACTCACACTCATCTTTGGTTTCCACTTCAATAAATTCCTCAGATCGCCCTTTTACCTAGTGGCCAACCAGGAGTCGATTCGTGATGACCCCAATCTCCTGCAGCTTTCCCGAACTCGTATTGAAGAACAACACGCTCCTCCAGCTGTGGAACGACTGCTCCTTGAGCTGCCCTACATTCGCCGACTGACGATCATTCAGCTGAACCATTCTGACAGCTTACCGGCGTTTCAGGCCGAGCTATGGCCCGTGATGGAGACCTACGCCCGTCAGCTGACGCGTTTCGACTTTCACTACCTGTACTACGACAGCAACCTTGAGAGCTCCAGCGATAGACAGGAAGATGGGGCGGTTTCCCCAGCTAGGACCGCCCTCTCTGCCGACTTTCAGCGCCTACTCTCGCTCATCAACTACCGAATGCCGCGGCTGCGACACCTCCTGCTCAACAGTTACCGGTCGGTCTTCCACGCCCGCCGGCGATACGTCTTCGCGGAGGGGTACTCTCCGCTGGGCAGCCTGTACCTGCCGGTGCTGCGGCGGCTGGCCAGCTTCAGCTTCAGAACCGGAGACCACGAGGACGTTCTCCTCGGCTCGCTGAGAAGGTTCGGCGGTGGTGGTCATAGACTACCAGAAAATGTCGGCCAAGAAAGAGTTCTGAAAGTGCGTCTCGCGGTGCCGTTGGCACTCCCAATTCCACCGCCGGTCAACGCATTCGCTTCATTTCACAGCAGTGTGTTAGGTGCTCCCCGTGAAGAGCCGTGTTCGACAATGGACGGCCAACTGTGGACGGATGGTGATGAGCTCCTTCGGCCTACTCTCGACTACCTCTTTGTGGAACGCGTTAAACTGGACACCATTAGCACTATTCTGCCATCACTGGCCAGTCTGCAGTACCTTCACCTGGAGCTGACTGATGGCGGTACTAATCTGCTGCCGCTCTTCACCGCCCTCTCCACCAGCCTTCCACTGCTCAGCCGTCTCTACCTCAATCTCGGCCAGACGCTGGTGGGCGGCCCTCTGAAGCCTGCCGATCTGCCTCACCTCCCTCCGCTGCCCTCGGTGACCAGTCTGTCGCTGGAGTGGCCATTTGACGACCCAGCTCACTTTGGAGCGGTGCTGCAGCCGGCACGAGTCTTTCCCGCTCTTCAGAGGTTGGCCATTGATGGGCGGCAGATATTCAAACGTTGCCCCTCTTCTCCTTCTTCTCCCGAATGCCGCTGTCCAAGGGAGGAGCCAGGTCTGATGTCCGCACGATGGGTGGCCCAATTTGCGCCCAAAGTGGTCTGCATTCGCCTGGCATTAAAGGCGCCCTTGATGCAGTACCCACCGGGAGCCACCGTACGGAAGGTTGTCTTTAACTCAAACCATGGTAGAAAAGAGGAGTGGATTGTGGAGGAGCTGTAGACTTCTGATTGCCGGACCCACACAGCATATTTTTGCATTCTAACCCAGTTTTTCATTGATTGTTTTTGTTGCGATTTTAAAAATTAAAAATCTCAGACGATTCTTTCACAATAGGAATGGCAGCTATTTGCACAAGGGTCGTACTGCTCAAACAGAATCTGGGCCTTGGCCCTAGGGGCGCTCTGTTTAAGAATATGAGCGAAGGGCCGGGCAAACCTTTCACAATGCAGCACACAGAACTGCCACCTGTGGCACTGTCAGTAGCAAATGTAGCCGCCAAGAGAAACACTGTTCAAAAGTACCTCGGTACCTTCACACGAGCTGCTACCAGGGCGCCGATTTGAAGCCCCTCTTCACCGTCCTCTCAAACAGCTTTCCCCGCCTGAGCACTTTCAGTCTGGACTTGTCTTTGAGGGGTGTAGATATTCCTGAAGGGCCACTTCCGCCACTGCCGTCAGTGACCAGACTGGCGCTGAGCGTTAGCTTGAACTTCCCCGGCTACTACGGGTACATCCTCGAGCCACATCGAGTTTTTCCCGCACTTCGAGAGCTGACCATTGGCCGTTTCAACTGCTCGTATGAAAACGTTTCGCTGCATCGTTCTCTCGATCGCTGGTTTAGCCGTCAGCACATTGACTCTCTCCTGAAATGCTACCCACTCAGTGTTCGCTGGCAGATTTCCCTCAAAATAGACAATGGAATGAAGTACAAGGGTTACGTAGTCGACGCAAAGGCTGCCGTCTGATATGTAAACTGATCTGCAAATAAGAAGTTTTCATTACAACTTTTGCTATTTGAAAATTAAAAATCTCAGACGATTATTTCACTTTCGTTGTATTGCAAGCAATTTTTGCTGTTTATATTTCCATTTTTGTATTTTTGTATTTTTTAAATCCGTTTACACACCTGCAGTGTACAGTTTCCTCAATAAAAAAGACAGCTTTCTAAAGATGTGATTAAATAAAAACGCGCTTGACTTTAACAGTTTCAATTGCGGCACGCCATCTGGTGGACAAACAGACAATGCAGCAGAAGGCGGAGAGAACAGCTGGTGCGCTGCTGCTGCTGGAAAAGGGGCCACACTTTCGGCGGCGAAGCACCGGCGACGCTACGCCCCTCGCCCTCACCGGCCGGTGCATTCACAGCTGAGCACTGCTGAAAAGGGGGACCGTCCTCCTCTGCTTCTTCTGCCTCTTTGCCATCGCTCTACGCTCTGCGAAACAAAGAGGGACATGTGGTTCTGTCGGTCTGTCTGTTCTGTTCCCTTCTTCTTCTGCGCTTTCCTTTCCTTTCCTTTCCTTTCTTGCAGTGTCTGTGTGTTCTTTTGGTGTTGTCTCGCTCTTCCAGCGTTTCGCCTCTTTACCAGCGTTACATTTAGGTTCTGCAACATTTCCTTCTTCTATTCCTTCTGCCTCTGCTGATCCTCGTCTCCCTCTTCAGTGTACTTCTTCAGTGTAGACCTCTTCTTCTTCTCAGACCTTGCTTGCCCTCCTCAACCTTCCTCAACCTTCTTTCCCTCTTCACCTCGATCGATGGCCGCCAGCATCACCACCACCACCACCAACAATGGAAACAACAATGGCAACAACAATGGCAGCAGCAGCAGTGCCGACAGCTCCATCGCCTCCAATTCCAATGCCAATTCCTCTGCCTCCTCTTCGAACACCGCCTCCGAAGCAGCCCTCTCCAAGGCGGCCTTCTACGAGATGATGGCCAAGCTACTGACCGCCCAGCTGGAGAACTGTGATCCGAAGACGCCGCTGCACAGTCTCTGGGCGCCACCGGTGGCGGCCCTGGAGCAGTCCGGTTCTTTTTGCCTCATCTCGAAGCTGATGCCAAGGCGGAAGGGACTGTTTCTACTGATGTTTCATTGAATCCAACAGCTTCTTCAGCCGCCGCCGCCTCTCTGCCCTCCCTCTCCTGCAGTTCCTATCCGCGGCTGCGAAACTCGGCGGGCAAGCCGTACATGCTGCAGCCGTCGCTCTTTCCCCTCCACCCGCCCACCGTCTACTTTGCGCCCGATGATGATGGTGGTGAGTTTCTACTTAAGGAGTGTTTCGAAAAGCATCTAAATCTAACGATTTCTATTTCCCCTCATCATCGCCACAGTATCACCCGTACCAAACGAGATCCGCAGCTTTCTCCGCTGGAAGCTGACCACCATCACCGCGAACACGATGAAGGCCATCGTCCAGCGGTCCGGCTACCGCCTGGTCGCCCTGGACAAGAACAACCGCGCCAAGTCCTTCAGCAACTGGAACGCAATCTGGTGCAAGCACCTGAAGGTGACGGAGTTCAGCCTGGTGGGCTACCACCAGCGCATCAACCACTTCCCGGGCAGCTTCAACTTTGGCCGCAAGGACCGCCTGTGGATCAACCTGAAGGCGAAGGCTGAGCGGTACGGCCACGAGGTCTTTGGCAACTTTCACCCGCGCACCTTTATCCTTCCGGCCGACTACTCGCAGCTGGTGGAGTACTGGAGCGAGGAGGCGGGCGAAAAAGGAGCTAGTGCTGGAGGTGACCACACAATTACGTCATCAACAACAACAACAGCAGCAGCACTCAAGGTCGGCGGCGGCCCAGTTTGGCCGTCACAAGAAGGTCTTCATCTGCAAGCCGCCGGCCAGTGCCCGCGGCCAGGCATCAGCATTGTGAGCACCGTGGAGGAGCTGAATCAGCTGATGATCACCACGGCCAACCAGCCGCCGCAGCAGCCCTCCTCGGCGTCGGGCATCGGATCCGGGATGACCGACCCGACGACGAACAAGACGACGGTGGGCGGTAGTGGAAAGAAGCCAAAGGTAAGTGGCAGCAGCCAAGTTTCTATTTCTATTTTCGAAGCCTTTGTTTACATTCCTTTCCCATCTCTCAGGTGCACCTCGTAGCGCAGGAGTACATCAGCAATCCCTGCCTCCTCTCAAACAGCGCCAAATTTGACCTGCGCGTCTACGTCCTCCTCACCTCGATCTCCCCCCTGCGGCTGTACGTCTACGAGGAGGGCCTGGTCCGCTTCGCCTCCAACCGCTACTCCACCCGCCTGGAGGACATCACCAACCAGTTCATCCACCTGACGAACTACTCGGTGAACAAGAACTGCGTCGAGTACGTGGCCAGCAGCGGCGCGGACAGCCAGGACGGCCACAAGTGGACGCTGAAGAGCCTCTGGCGGTACATGGCCGCCGCGGGCATCGGCGACCCCGCCCGCCTCTGGGCGGCCATCATCGACCTGGTGGTGAAGACGGTGATCAGCGCCGAGTCGCAGATTCTCGCCCTCCTCAAGACGCAGCTGAAGAACCGCCGCAGCTGCTTTGAGCTGCTCGGCTTTGACATTATGTTGGACGAGGCGCTGAAGCTCTGGCTTCTCGAGGTGAACATTACACCCAGTCTGAGAGCCGACTCGCCCCTCGATTACTCGGTCAAAAATCAGCTGGTGAAGGACATACTGAACACCATTGGCTACCAGCTGTCGCCTCGCTTTCGCAAGCACTACAACTTTGGCGCGGCCCTTAGTCCGGAGAAGGCCGACTACCTCAATGAGATGAAGGTGGCCAATGAGGAGAAGGTAAGTGCAATGCACCTTTGTTTTGAGAGTGTTTGGGAGTTTCTGTCTATTTTAACCCCCTTTGTACCTTTTTTAGCACCGCAAGTACGAGACGCAGTACCTCGAGGGCGGCTTCACCGCCTGCCAGGACATGATTGAGGCGCTCAACGAGGACGACCTCTACCAGCTGATGGAGAGCGAGGACGAGCTGCAGCGGGCGGGCCAGTTTCGGCGGGTCTTTCCGGTCCGGGAGACGGCCCGCGCCTACCTGCCCTTCTTTGACTTTCCCTACTACTACAACCTGCTGCTGATTAACTGGGAGGAACGGTATGGAGGCGGAGGAGATCGAGGCGAGGGCATTGCGCGCATTCGCGCGGAGATGATGAAGCGGCCGCAGGTGGCGGAGTGCTACTCAAAGCTCAAGGTAAGTGCTGCTATTTTGGAGTTTTTAATGCTAATTCTTGCCTTTTTTCAGAATCAGCTCGAGAATGAGAGAACGTTTCGCAACTGATAATGTGCTGCTGCTGCTGCTGCTAATGATCAACTTTTCTATCTTTCTCTCTTCCTAACTCCTCCAACTTTTTTTTCGTTTGCTGGAGACAAACTCACTCACTCACGTCAGACTGAATACGACACACAAACAAACACACACGCGCGAAACACACCCTTTCCAGCTTTTGCTTTTCCACACAACACAGCAACTAGCATTACCCACTGCTGCTGCTGCTGCTTGACTGCACCCTCCTCCTCCTGCTCTAAATCTTCCAATTTTTAATTCCACAACCACCAGTCAAGTTGATGGCTTACACTGATGCTCTTGAGCACCTCTTTATTTCCTTTACTGTTACTTTTACTGTTCTTTCTTTTCCTTCTTTTTTGAAGAGCCCTCTGCTCTCTTTCCTTTCCTTTCTATTTTCCCCTATCAGTGCGCTTTTCTCTGCTCTGCTGGGTCCACTGAATTTTTGTTTTTACTAGGATCAACTATTTTTTCTCTTTATCTCTCTCTCTGAATCAGTCATCAGGATCTTCATCTGTGCTATCTTTATCTTTTATGCTCTTTTTTCTTTCTTTCTTTCTTTCTCTCCTGTGCACATGACTGTCATTTCAGCAGACGATTGATGATCACCTTGTGCGTGGCCACCACTGTTACCTCTGCCACCACCACCACGCCACCACCACCACCACCGCTTAGCCGCTTTTCAATTGATATACACCACCACTCTTACTGCTACTATTGTACAAATGTGTGTGTGGGTGGACATAAATTCCCCACCACCACATAAAGCCAATTCTCAAGGTGAAAACCGCCTGTTTTTATTGATGGGATTTTTGATAAAAACAAGAAGACCTCACGAAAAAAGTCACAATTTTTGCCTCTTCAGCTCGTTGCCTTCCTCTTTCCGCCCGTTTTCAGAACAACAACATCAACTTCATCTTTATTATCTCCATCTTCATCATCACCTTCAGTTCTTCCCCTGCTTCGACTTCGGCTTTTACTTCGGCGTCGGTGCTTTCGCTGCCAGTGGCTGACCACCTCTGACCGGTACTTTGCGGAGAAGGTGCATCCCTTCCCCTTAAAGTTCCACCGACACCCAAAGTGGCCCTCGTCGTGGGCGAAGTGAACATGGCGCAGGAGGCGCCTGTAGTGGGGACCAGTGTGCAGGCCGCACCGGTAGCACCGGAAGCCTTCTCTGGAAGCCTTTGGGTGCTCCTCCTCGAGGTGCTTCTTCAGCAGGGGACTGTGTGTGTTTGAGTTTGGGTGTGACGAAAGTGGAGGTTAAAATGAGGAGTTAAGTTCACAGTGGACACTTACAGAGCAGAAAAGTTGACCTGCTGGCGGAGGCAGCTCTCCGTGGCGATGCACCGTTGGGCGATGCCGTGCGCCGATAAGAGGTGTTGCTTGATGCGAAGCGGTTTCAGGGCGAACTCGCAGCACTCCTCCAGGGGGCACTTGACGAAGAAGACGCGAAAGGTGAGGTTCTCCTCGTCTTCGGTCATCTTTGGAAGGTGGTGATGGTGGTGAGGGTGATGAAGGTGATGTTTCTTTGGTTTTGATTCAGGCGTAGAAAGTGACTCCAGCCGCTTTCGCTTTAGCTCCCTCTCCATCAGCAGAAGGGACTCCTCGAGATCGTCGGCCACCTCTTCTTCTTCTCGACGCTCTCGAAGTGGTTGGCTGTGGTGGTGATCATCGTAATGATCGTGGTGGTGGTGGTGGTGGTGGTGGTGAGGAGTTCTTTGCCATCTTCTGCTTTGTCGTCTTGGTTTGGTGAATTATTTTGGTCAGAAGTGTGGAGGGGAGCACATTTGCATTTGTGTGTTAGTGATGACGGTGTGTGTTTATCAGAGCTGACTAACGGACGTTGTGCTGACGTGCGGAACAAGCATTGACGGATTGCAAAACAAATCACAGCTGCTCACACATGTGTGATTTTGTTTGTTTGTTTGCTTTATCGAGATTTTTTCCCTTGCAGTCATCTCAGCATCATCGTTAGTGCTGATAATCACCGCTGAAAAAACTGAAAAATGAGAAGATGCACAGATTGTGCAAGCTGTTCGGTTTTGTTTTGCTGCTTGCACACTGTGTGCCAGTAATAAAACTGAAGAGAAGAAGAAGAGCAACACCACCAACAACAGCAGAAAGTGAAACTGGGAAAATGAAGAGAGACAGAGATAGAGACCGCCTCCAGAAATCGTCTCCAAAGAAGACACCGCGCACAGAAGCTCAGCTCGCAGCTTGAACAAAGGGCCTTTGTCAAAGGCTAAATGTGACAAAGCTGCTGAAACCAGTTTACTGGTGGATAACAGAAAACACTGTAGTAATTCAGAAAGTGACCACCACCGCTACCACCACCACCTCCACTACAGCAAAATAACTCCGTTGCTGTTGTTGTTGATGTTGTATAGCTGATTGTACCCCAAAGAAGAAAAAGACAGACAGTTTAGTCAGTTTTATTATCATTAGATTAAAAGTCAAGCAAAGAATTAAAAGTCCACCACCATTACCACCACCACCAAAAGAATGATGATATGCAGAGAAAGATGAGATGCACTACTAACTACGGTGTCAAATGAAGTGAATGAAGAAGTTGTCGCCTAACGACGGCGATTACCACCTCCACGACCACGACCACGTGGACTTCGGCGACGATTTCCGTTCTGAGGGGGCGGAGGAGGAGTGGGCGGCGGCATCAGCTGCTCATCTCTCCACCTCGGCATCAAGTGCACCTCCAGCGCGTGGCGTTCCACCTCGACGCGGTACCTGCCGCTGAAGCGGAACAGCCGCCCGCCGTGGGTCGGGTCCCGCTGGGGCTGCTGGGCATCGCAGCGGACACAGGTGAAGTGGCCCTCCTCGTGGTGAAAGTGGAAGTGTCGCTCCAGGGCCTCGTAGTGGCGGAAGGTGGTACTAGGGCCGCACTTGAAGCACTGGAAGTAGGCATTGAAGCCATCATCGCCGCTTAAGTGCTCCTCTTCAATGTGACGCCGGAAGTGGGAACTGAAGAGTTGGGGAAGAATTGGGTATTAGGGAAGTGACATTGATTTCGAGTTGAGGACACTTACGGGTCGGAGAAGTTGACCTGCTGGCGGACGCAGCGCTCCGTGGCGAGGCATCGCTGCCCGATGATGCCGTGCACCAAACCAGGTGCTCCTCGACGGCGCTAGGTCGCAGGAAGAAGTCGAAGCACTCGTCCAGCGGACACTTCAGGAATTGCATATTGAAGTGGACATTTTCGGCGTTATCCATTTTCCTGTTGCTGAGATTACCCGTTTGCTGCTGATGTCGTTGTAGTTGTCGTTGTCGTTACTGGTGCTGGTGCGGTTTCTTCTGCTGCTGCTGCTGCTTCAGTCGCCGAATGAGCCGAGTGAGAACTCGTGAAGTAGATTGAAATGGGAGACCTCGATCGCAGGAGGAAGGAAGTGTGTGTGTTTCTAGGCAGTACTGCTGCAACAGAGTGAGGCAGCAGCAGGCCTACTGCAGCAGTACCTCTTCTCAAGGACAGGACAAAGAGAGGCAAAGTGCACGGCAAATTCTCATATACTTCGGCTTCCTCTGCGAAGCCTGCTGCTGCTGCTTCTCCTACCTAGGCTTATGTGCTTCTTTCCGACAGTGCTGCTGCAGCTGCAGCTGTGAACTAAAAGAGTAGAGGTTGCCCAAGTGATGGAAGGGGCCAACGCGAGAACTTCCTGTCTCTCTTTCCGTTCACACCACGCAAGAAGAGAAGGAACAGTGTGCAGTGCAGTGCAATGCAAACTGGAGAGAGAATCAACAGTTGGGCGGCCAGTGAGACTAGCGAGGAGACTGACTCGCGATAAATTATTGCGCCAAATGCCGCCTCATTTCTGCCTGTGTAAAGCACTGCTGCTGCTGCTGCTTCACATTTGGCATTTTACGGACCATTAACGGCAAGTGAAGGAGAGTTCAAGAGAAAAACAACAACGATGGAGTATCGGTGAGTGAGAGAGAGAGAAAGGAGGGTGGTCACATGGCAGGAGCTGCAAAGCTCAAAGTAATTTTTTTAATTTTAACTGTACAGCATATCTGAATGGGAAAATTGGTGTGTGCTTCCAAAAGGATCATCACATTCTTTTTTTTGTCTCATTTTACTTCAGTAATTTTTCTTCTTTTTCAGTTCTTCTTCTCTTTATCAGCAGCAGTTTTTTTTGCTAATCGTGCACCGCCCTCCAGTGCCTCACCACATCGCCGCGATACTTTCCCGAAAAGTGGTACTCTCGGCAACCGGTGGCCGGGTCCCGCCGCCGTCGCTGCTGCTGCTGTTCTTTCTCCCCCTCACAACGGGCGCACACAAAGTGGCCCTCATCGTGGTTGAAGTAGTAGTGCCGCTCCAGATCGGTGTAGTACTGGAAGTGGGTACTTCGATTGCATTTGTAGCACTGAAAGTAAGTGAAGTCATCAGCTGCCAGGTGCTCCTCCTCGATGTGCTTCTGCAGAAGGGAACTGATGTGGTGGTGGTGGTGTTGAAGAATAAAGGGGAAATTATAAAAATGAGTGATTTCTTTGGGTGCACCTGATGATGATAACTTACCTGGTGGCAAAGTGCACCGGCCCAAAGGCGCACCGCTCCGTGGCGATGCACCGGTTTTTGGCGATGATGCCGTGCGCCTGGGTCAGGTGCCGATTGATGCCCTTCACCGTGAGGGCAAACTCAAGACAGCTCTCCAGGGGACACTTCACGAAGAGCACCGTGAAGAGGTGATCTTTGGGTTTGGCTTTTGTTGGTTGTTGTTTGTGCTGCTTCTGGTACTTTTGAGGAAGATCGCTGTCGCTGTTGCTGTCACTCTCACTGTCACTTTCGACATTCTTCAGCTTTTTCAGCATTGTTTGTTTTCTTGTTTTCTCAATTTCTTCTCCGAACGTTGCGTGAACTTCAACAAATGAATCCTCCTCTTCCTCCTCCTCGAAGTCTTCTTCTTTCATCATTTTTGTAATCACCTTTTCTGCTAGGTTGCTACTACCAAGTGAACAACTTTTTCTGCATGCATGTTACTTTATAATTTTTTTTCAGTGACACCAGCAGTGTGTGTGTCTTGCCCATTAGCTTCTGATCGTGATTATTTTGAGTCCAGCAGAGCAGACAACCAAAATAGTGTTTCTCTCTCTCTCTCCTCTCTCTCCTCTCTCTCTTGTTTTATCATCGCGACGTGACCAAAAACCGTTTGCTCAGCAAACACAAAAAGGCTTTTTATCTTGAGAGAGAGATAAAAAGGTTTAACAAAACAAAACTTCATTGCCCTTTTTTAGTTGTTCAAAAAGGCTAAAAACATTTTACTACTGACTGCTGATTAATCGGTGGACATTGGAGGAGCACTACCACCACCACCACCACAACAACCAACATCATACAAGTGCTCCAGCAGTTGAGGTAACAAGCAATCAATCACAAATAATAATAATCATCATCGTTTCTTCTTCTTCTTCTTATCAGCAGCAGCTTGCTAATCGTGCACTTGATTACAGTGCTTCACCACATCACCGCGATACTTGCCCGAAAAGTGGTACTGCCGGCAGCCGTTGCTCGGGTCCCGTCGCTGTCCTTTCTCCCCCTCACATCGGGCACAGGTGAAGTGGCCCTCATCGTGGTTGAAGTAGAAGTGCCGCTCCAGACCTTCGTAGTGGAGGAAGGGGATCTTCGGGCCGCAATGGTAGCAGTGGAAGCAACTGAAACCATCAGCAGCCTGGTGCTCCTCACGGATGTGCTTCTGCAGAAGGTAACTGATGTGGTGGTGGTGGTGTTGAAGAGAAAGGTAAATAAGAAAAAGAAAGATGATGATAGTGATGATGATTTGTAATGCAATCCAACACACACAGACACGGACACTTACCGAGAGGAAAAGCTGACCTGTTGGCGGACGCAGCGTTTCGAGGCGATGCACCGCTGGATGATGCCGTGCTCCTGGTACAGGTGCCGCTTGATGCCGTCCACCGTTAGGGCAAATTCAAAACAGCTCTCCAGGGGACACTTCACAAAGAGCACTGTAAAAATGGGTGATTTGCCGCCATTATGGTCGTCGTCGCCGTCGAGGTCGTAGTTCTGGTGGCGGTCAGTTCTTTTGTCAGTTTTTGGTTTTGGCTGACTTTGCTGATTGTGCTGCTGGTGCTGGTGGTCATCATCATTCCCAGTCGCCACCGGCTCATCTCTGAAGCGCTTCAGCTGCCTCTCCACCTCCTTCATCTGCTCCTCATTCTCCGCCATCTTTTTGGACAACTCTTCAAACTGCTGCGAAAGTTTGAGACTGTCCATTTCGGAAGGTGGTGTATTCTGTGGTGGACTGGTTTGGAGGGCATCACCATCATCATCAACAGTCGCAGCCAGCTCATGTTCAATTTGAAGCTTTATCCGCTTCAGCCTTGTCACCACTTCATCCTCCTTTGTTGTGGACTTCTTTTGGGTTTCACGCGATGAGTCTTTCTTCTTCTTTTCTCTTCCTTTTCTTTCTTTCTCCATGTTGGTGCTAGTGATTGTTCTGGTGCTAGTGCTGTGGTGTTGTCGAGAGTTGCTGGCCGACAAATAAAATGGCAAAAAACTTTTCAAAAAGAGAGAGAACTTTAGAATAAGTGCTGCTAGAACCGAAGCAAGTGCTGCGTCAGAGTTCGGTGAGCATTTGTGTGTGTTTCGGCTATTTATCGCAACCTGTTTTTATCTTTTTTCGTTGGTGCGCCTCACTCGTGCCCCTATTTTCTCCTAAAAAGATCATAAATTTATTTAGTGGCCCACGTGAGGGTGGACGACGACAGTAGGACGATGACAGGTGTTCAATGCCAACACCGGAAAATAAAGAGAAAGAGAAGAGAGAAAGAGAGAAAGAGAGAGAAGAGAGAAAGAGAGAGAGAGAGAGAGAGAGAGAGAGAGAGAGAGAGAGAGAGAGAGATAAAACTAATTGCGCTTATCGCGCGACAAACCTAGCAGAGAAAGCTTTTGTTTTTAAGTGGACGATCGAAATAATTGCTCTTCAGCAGGCTTATCAACACCGAATCACACTGTTGCAAGTGGCGCTCATTAGAGAAGATAGTGCTCGTTCGGCTTCGAAAAATAAACCTCTTTTAGACTAAAAACATTTTATTATTCACACAGGCGAAGAAGAAGAAGAAGAAGAAGAAGGGCTGAACAGAGAAGAGGGTTGAAAACAAAGACAGTTTCACCACCACCACCACTACCACCACCACGAAAAAAAATTCAGAATTGTTTCAAACCATTCACCCCCTCTACAAATTATCATCAAGTTTCATCATCTTCTTAGCTTCCACCACCAAACTTTTGCCTCTCATCTGTTCAACTCCTTTTCGCCGGTGGTGGTGGTGGCGGCGGCGGCGGCGGCATCAGCTGATCATCATTGTCGCCACTTTGCCTGTGCACCTCCTTCCAGTGGTGCACCACCTCGCCGGTGTACTTGGCGGAGAAGCCGTACCGCTGGCAGCCGGTGCTCGGGTCCCGCCGCCCCTTACATCGGGTGCACACAAAGTGGCCCTCCTGGTGGCGGTAGTGAAAGTGCTGCTCCAGGCGGTGGTAGTGCGTAAAGGTGACCAAAGCACCACTACCCTTCTGCTGACTGCAGCACTTGTAGCACTGAAAGCGGTCTCTGTCGAGGCTGCCATACGGTGTTGCCGCCGACGCCGGGTGCTCCTCGTCGAGGTGCATCATCAGAAGATGGCTGGCGGGTGTGTGTTGATGTTGATGTTGATGTTGAGGAAAAGAAGGGGAAGGGGAAGGGGAAGGATGATGATGATGATGATCAGTATTTGTCATTCCCACCGAATGCTTACCGAGTGCGAAAGTGAACCTGCTGGCGGACGCAGCGCTCCGTGGCGAGCACCGGTTGCCGGGGAAATGATGCCGTGCTCCTGGTACAGGTGCCGCTTGATGCCCTCCACCGTGAGGGCAAACTCGAGACAGCTCTCCAGGGGACACTTCACGAAGAGCACCGTGAAGAGAGACGACTTACTGTCCTTACTGTAACTGTGTTTCTCTTGTTGGTCGCCGGTCGTTTTCGTCGTGGCCGGCTGATCTGGAGAGCGGTGGTGGTGGTGATTGTGCTGGTGGTCATCATCATCATCATCCACTGCTGCTGCCGCCTCCTCACCTCTGATGCGCTTCCGCTGCCTCTCCACCTCCTTCATCTGCTCCTCATTCTCCGCCATCTTCTGGGACAGCTCTTCAAACTTTTTTGAAAGTTTGAGTTTGAGATCCATTTCGGTAGATGGACACTGAATCACACTGGTCACTGAATGGACTGGCAACAAACGGGGGCACAGGGCAAACGGCAACGGCCAAAGGACGAGGACGACCACAGCAAAACAGTCAAAACACTAGCACAAGCAGAGCCAGAGCTAAGCAAAGCCACGTCGACCTCTGGTGTCTGTTTTGGCGGTCTGCCGTAAAAGTTAAAAAAAGTGTTGCTGTTCCTTCTCCTCATCTTTATTCTTTAAATAGCATCCTGCTCTAATGAGGCTCCCATTTTTCTCCTCCTCAATGCCATTGACCTTTCACTTTATGCTGGCTTTTAGGCTGTAGGATACAGAAGATACTTCTTGACTGAGTGACACACAAATCATCAGCGCAAGACTTGGCAGCCGCAAGAGTGCCTCTTTGCTCTTCAGCCAACGCTTCACTGCTGGTCGAAAGATGGTGATAATGACCACCACCATCCTTATCATCGGTGGCGGTGGCGGTGGGGGCGAATGGGCGGCATCAACTGAACCTCCTTCCTGCCATTTTGATTGTGCACCTCCTTCCAGTGGTGCACCACCTCGCCGGAGTACTTGGCGGAGAAACCGTACTGCTGGCAGCCGGTTCTCGGGTCCCGCCGCCCCTCACAGCGGGTGCACGCAAAGTGGCCCTCCTCGTGGTGGTAGTGAAAGTGCTGCTCCAGGCGTTTGTACTGACTAAACGTGGCCAAACTCCTCGGGCCGCACTTGTAGCAGTGAAAGTGATTGAGTCCATCAGCGTTTAGGTGCTCCTCCTCAATGTGCATCATAAGAAGGCGGCTGGTGGTGTGTGGGAGTGTGTTGATGTTGAGGAGAAGAAGAAGAAGGGGAAGGAGAAATTGTAATTGGGGGTATTAGATGATGATGATGAGGATGATTTGTCATTCGACCAACACCGACACTTACCGAGTGCGAAAGTGAACCTGCTGGCGGACGCAGCGCTCTGTGGCGAGGCACCGGTTGCCGGCGATGATGCCGTGCACTTTGTACAGGTGCCGATTGATGTCTTCCACCGTGAGGGCAAACTCGAGACAGCTCTCCAGGGGACACTTCACGAAGAGCACTTTAAAGAGAGGTCGCGACTTGCCTTACTGCCATTGCCAGTCTCTTGTTGGTCGCCGGTCGTTTTCGACGTGGTCGGCTGATTTGGATGGTGGTGGTGGTGGTTGTGATGGTGGTGCTGATGGTCATCATCATCCTCCGCTGCTGCCACCGACTCATCTCTGATGCGTTTCAGTTGCCTCTCCACCTCCTTTATCTGCACCTCATTCTCCGCCATCTTTTGGACAGCTCTTCAAACTGCTGCGAGAGTTCAGAGGCCATTTTGATGGTTGGTGTTATTCTGTGTGTGTTGTACTGGTTTGGCAAACAAACGGGGGTAGGGCAAACGGCGACGGCGACGACAAAAACGACAGGAAAAGCAAAGGCAAAGGCAAAAGCACAAGCACGAGCAAAAGCACAAGCAGAGCCAGCTAAAGCCACGTCGATCTCTAGTATTTCTCTTGGCTATCTCCAATCAAAAAGTTGAAAGAGAAAGGCTTTACAATACGTCTTATTGTGAGCACCGCTACCACCACCACCACCACCACGATTATGTTTCCTGTTTCTCGCAGTGTAGGTTTTGTTGCTTTTGTTGTTCCTTCTTGTCAGTTTTACTCTTTAGACTGTTCTTATGACTGATCTTTTTCCTCTCTTCAATCCTTTCAGTTCATGCTTGCCAATACTGTAGGTGCCCACAACAACTTATTCACTGTAGTTGCTGTTGCTGCTGCTAAGCTGTAATGTGAAAAAGATGAGAGACACAAATAATGAAAAAATTGAAAGCAAGCAATTGGTTGAACAATCAAGATTCAAAAAGACGAACAAAAAACAATCCACATCAGACAAAATAAGTTATTCAGTTCATCACCTACTTCTCAATCACTTCACCTCTCTCTTTAATCAAAAGTGCCTCCTCGGTCTTCAGCCGACGCTTCACCGCTGGTTGACGATGGTCACAATGACCACTACCATGATCACCCTTATCACCACTTTCAATGACCGAAAGCGAAAAAGTGGAGCACTCCTGCCCCGATGCACCTCCTTCCAGTGCTGCACCACCAGGCCGCAGTACTTGGCGGAGAAGGCGTACAGCCGACATCCGGTACTCGGGTCCCGTCGCTGCCCCTCCTCACATCGGGCACAGGTGAAGTGGCCCTCATCGTGGTTGAAGTGGCAGTGCCGCTCTAGACTGTTGTAGCGGCGGAAGGTGATGATGGTGTTCGAGGGGCGGCACTGATAGCACCGGAAGAAGTTCGAGCCATCAGCGTGCTCCTCCTTGAGATGCTTCTGCAGAAGGGAACTGATAGGAAAGGGAAGAGAAAGGACAGAAGTTGTATTGGGTATTGGAGATGATGATGATTTGGTAGGTAATCCAATCAACACAATTACCGCGTTCGAAAGTGAACCTGCTGGCGTACGCAGCGCTCCGTGGCGATGCACCGGTTGCCGGGAATGATGCCGTGCGCCCGGTACAGGTGCCGATTGATGTCCTCCAGCGTCAGGGCAAACTCGAGACAGCTCTCCAGGGGACACTTCACAAAGAGCACCGTGAAGAGAGGTCGCGACTGGTTCTTCAAACTGCTGTCATTTCTGTTGTTCTCCTGCTCGCCGGTCGTTTTCATCGTGGCCGGCGGATTTTGAGGGCGGTGGTAGTAGTAGTGGTCATCACCACCTACACTTCTAAAACGCTTCAGTTGCTCCTCGACCACTGGTTTTTCTGGCACTTGTTTTGAAAATGATGCAAAATCGTTTTCCCTTCGTTTCATTTCAGTGTTTTGTGTGTGTGTGCAGTTTGGCTAATGTGGAAATGAGCGGGACAATTTTAACTAAAAGGAGCAAAGCATCGACGACGGTGACGACGAGAATATGCAGACAGTGTTAGCACTAAACACAAAATTAAATCCCCTTTAAAGCCATCACTACCAGTCGATCTCTATCTATCTGTTATCTCTGCTATCTTCTAGTTTAGCAAAAGTTGGAAGAAAGAGTTCTAAAATAACAGGTCTCCTTGTGAGTCTCCACTACCACCACCTCAACTGTGATTATTTTTGCCATATCTCTCGGTATCAATTTTGTTTTGTTTTTCGTCGTCGTCTTCAGTGGCTGCTACCAGACACTGATGAGCGACACACTGACTGATCTTGAAAACAGCTAGCAGCACAAAAGAATAGAAATCACTGCTGGAGTGACAGTCAAAGTAGTTCCGCTTTTTTCACACTTTCTCTTTATCAAAACAAAATAATGCAGAAAAAGAGTGAGTATAAACACCAAAATAGAGCTTGAAGGATCAAAAAGGGACAAACAAAAACTCAACATCAGACTAAATAGAACGCAATTCAGCTCATCACCTCCTCCTCTCCGGTCAATCTCAGTTCTCTTCGGTCTTCACCTCACTCAGCCGACGCTTCACCGCCGCCGGTGGTGGTCGACGATAATGATGGTGGTGGTGATAATGACTGCCAAGACCACCACCATTGTCACCCTTATCACCACTCTTATCACTACAAACATCCCGATGAAAGCGGCGGTAGTGGATGAGGATCTTCCAGCGGTACTTGAAGGAGTAGACGCCGCACTGGGCACAGGAGTAGTGGCCCTCCACGTGGACGTAGAGAATGTGCTGCACCAGCGCCTGGTACTCGACGAAGGGGCCGTCCTGACAGACGTGACAGTAGTGGTGCCCGGTGCCAGCCCCCTCATCGCCGTGCTCTCGTTTCAGGTGCTCCTGTAGCTCTGAGCTAGGCCAGAACAAAAAGAAAATGAGAAGTAGAAATAGAAATAGAACAAGATGGCGGCTTACAGGCTTTCAAAGTTGACTCGATGGCGGACGCAGCGAGCGCTCGCCTGGCAGCGATGCGAAGCCGGTGGGCGGCCAACAGGTGCAGGCAGTTCTTGGCGTCGGTCAGCGAAAACTCGAGGCAGTGCACCAGCGGACACTTGACGAAGTGCACCCGAATGCGGTGGTCCTCGCTGGGAGAGGCGTCGTTTAGGCAGTCGTTTGGGGGAGTGCTGCTGCTGGGGCTGGGGCTGGATTTCAAAGTTGTGGAGTTGCTAGTGCTGCTGGTGGAGTTGCTTTTTGAAGTTGCAGAAGTAGAAGTTGAAGATGTGGAAATGGAGGAGGAGGAAGAAGAGGAGGAGAAGGAGTAAGAGGAAGAGGAGGAAGAAGAGGAAGTGGAAGTTCTCGGCTTAGGCTTCTCGATGGCAGACATGGCTGCTGAAGAAGTGATTCGACGAGCGTTGTTGATTTGCTGTTGTTGAAGAGGAGGAGACAGAGTACCGAACTTGGAAGTTTTTTTGTGACAAACAACGGCCACTGTTTAGTTTATTATCTCTCTGTGTGTGGTTGTGCTTGTGGCTCGCTGGTTGACTGGCTGGCCTGGCTTTTTCTTTTGAGTCAGGGTTTGAACAGCAGAAGATGTGTCACGGTCGAGATGATCGGAGTGATATCACAACGGGGAAAAGTGAGTGAGGTTTGTTCGGTGAGTGGCGGTTTACTGAGAACCAGAGCACACAGCGTTTCGTCGGTTTGTTTGAAAAAAAGGAGGTAGAGGTAGAGACTTGTGAGGTAAAAAAAAGAGGAACAAAGAGAAATGCAGGTAGAACAACAAGAATGCTTCAGGAATGGGCTTCAAAAGGGATGGCCGTGAACCTGGTCGTAGTGCGCGATGACCAGCTGGCGGTACATGGCGGTAAAGCCGCACCGAGGCCTCTGCGGACAGGCAAAGTGGCCCTCCTCGTGAACGTTGTACAGGTGGCGAACCAGTTTATCGTGTTGTTCCCCACATTTTCGCCCGCAAATGTAGCACCGGTAGTGGATGATGTCGTTGTGGACGAAGGCCAGGTGGCGGGCCAGGTCATCGCTAACAGAACAACGAGGTAAACAAGGGTTCGAAAAGGGAGATTTTATGAAAGATGAACTCACCCGTGATCGAAGCTCATCTCCTCGCGAACGCAGCGCTCGGTGGCCACGCAGCGGAAGAAGATGTGGTGATCAGTCTGAAGGTGCTGTACGATGTCCACCTCCCGCAGGCGGAACTCGATGCACCTCAACAGGGGACACTTGATGAAGAGGGTGATGAAGGGAGGCATTTCTTCAGTTGATGAAGCGTGTGTGGTGACCATCATCATCAGCAGCATTACCATTGTGAGCAGGATGATCATGGCGTTGTTGGTGGTGGTGATTGGAATTGGACATCGCCGTTGGAATGCTAAAGTTGGAGTGTTGTGGTTGTTGTTGATCTTTAAGGCTCTCCTGATGAAAATACTGATCACATTCCAACAAGTGCTGAACACTTTTCTCAGCTCTCTTTAGCTCTGCTGACTACTACTACAACCACAACAACCTCTGAAAAGGGGTGACACATGCTGCACAAATGGCAGTTATCTGCTGCTGCTTCTAATCATCTCGATCCTCGATGGAATTTTTTCACATGTCTTTCCTCCTTTATGATAACATAGCAGCAGCAGCAGCAGCATTCGGCGCTTTAAAATGTGAACCTGTTTGTTTGTCTTTCTCCCTCTCTCTCTCGCTCTCTTTTCCTGTACCTAAATAACGTGTTTGCCAGTGCAGCTGAAGTGGCCAGCAACAACACAACACACTGGCTCACAACGGCTCAAAATGGGAAAAGAGAGAAAATAAACACTTTTAATTGCCTGTTGGCGACGTGGATTGTAGAGAGAGATTGTAACAAAACTACTACGTTTACTGGTATCTTCTTCTTTGAGATAAGCGTCTTTGCTTGTGCTAGATATTCACAGGGATGGCTGAGATGGGTGTGGGTGAAAAAGAAAGGCCGATTCGTTAGGCCGAAAAGGTTAGTTACACTATGTACAGAGAGGGAGAGAGACGGCAAAAACAAAGGTATACACGGCGGTGAGAGAGGAGGGAGTAGAAGAGTGTAGATGAACTGAACAGATAAACAAAATGACAAAACTCCCTCTTTTAAGGCATCCTTTCAACTCGCGGAAGCTACGACTGACTGAAGAGGCTGCTCCAGTCGATGTTGATGCTGCCAGCTTCGGCCGTCTGTTTTCGCTTCTCCGAGCTTCGATGACTTCTGCCGTTCATTGCTGAAGAAGAAGTGGAAGAAGTGGAAGCTTGCTGCGTGAAATAAGGACTTTTAGATGAGTGGACGTTCCTGCTGTGCTGCTGTGCAACTCCTGAGGAGGAAGAGGACTTCTTCTTGGACATCATCATCATCTGCTGCTGCTGCTGTTGTTGTTGTTGTCTGCAGTTGTTGCTGCTGCTGCTGCTGAAACTCGGTAATGGAGAGCACCGTCGCCCGCTCAAACATCGCGTCCTCCCACTTGATCCAGGCAGTGCGCGTGCTCACGTAATCGAATGGGTCCACCGAGGACAGCTGCCTCTGCCCGGGCTCGATCAGGTGCCGAGCCCTGATGTGCCTCACGACGTTGCCCTTGCGCGTCGACTCGAAGCGACAGGATGAGGAGACGGCGGCGGCGCTGGTGGCCAGCTCTGGCCAGGTACAGCGATAGGGGAGGAGGGCGGTGTGAACGCGGTAGTGAATCTTCAGATGGGAGACATCGTAGAAGGCGGAGGTACAGCCGCCGGCAAAGGGGCAGAGGTACTGGCCGCCGGCCGTGCGGAGGATGGTGCTGAACTGGGCGGCGGTGGCCGACGCTGGCAGAATCTCGGATTCACCTTTTGCAGTTGAAGATGATGATGATGAAGAGGCGGCGTTGACGCCAGGAAGGGCAGTGATGCAGAGCTCGGCGGCCAGGGTGAGCACATCGGAGGAGTCAAAGTCGGAGGAGGAGTCAAATGAGGAGTCACCGTGATTGACGAGAATCTGCTGAAGATCGAGACCGTTCGAAATGGCCGCCGCCGTTGAGGAGTTTGTGCCGCCATTTCCCGGACTGCTCTGCTGGTTCCAGGTTCGCTTTCGCGTGCAGAACTGCGCCGCAAGATCTCCTCTTCCGCCTTCAGCGTCTCCCGGTCCTCCTCGATGTACTGGTCGGCGTCCACCGGGCGAACTGACTTGTGCACCTGGCGAATGTGTCGCCGGAGGTTGCCCTTCTTCGAGCTGGTGGCCGAACAGCGGCCGTACCGGCAGTGGAAGGGCTTCAGCGACTGGTGGGAGCGGTTGTGCTCCTTGAACTTCGTCAGGTCGTCGAAGGACTTGTCGCAGTTGGTGTAGGGGCAGCTGAAGCGGCCGCCACCGCCACCGTTGCTGACGCCATTTTCTCCCGTTGAAAACTGATGCTGCTGCTGTTGCTGGTGGTGGTGATTGTTTTGAGGGTGATGGTGACTTGAAGGATGGTGAGGAGGTTGGTGGTGATTTGGTAAGCGGTGGTGATTTGTGTATTGCGTAAGCGGGGACAAAGTTGAGGTTGGGTTGTGGTGGTGGTGGTGGTTCTGCTGCTGCTGCTGCAGCCCTGATGACGTCCGCAGCTGCTTCAGGCCGGGCGGCATTTTGCTGCTGCTAAGTTCAGCCTGCCGGGACTAGCTCGTCCACGGGAGAAGATCAGAAGTTCCAAGAAGGGTTAAAGGTTTTAGAAGACTTGGTTTGTTTGTTCTGTTGACAACAACAACAACATCAACAACACAGACTGTTGTTGTCTTCTTCTGCGTCTTCCACTGTTGGCGAGCGTTCCAGCAGATGCCGGATTCGGCCGCCAGATGGCGATCAGCTCAATTTAGGTCAAAAGTTGGCAAAAAAAATTCAAATCGGTATTTTCATTAGATCTTCTAGGACTTTTATCGGCTCGGTTAGTAATTTTTAATGTTTTAAAATATAAAAAAAATTAGATTTTTTAACAAATCAGTCCTCAAGCTTGAAATGTTCGTCATTTGCTTTTTGTGAGTGTTTCTAGGTAGAGCCCGTTAGGCGCCTTGTTTAGGGCGGTTTATCTCGATATCCGCTCATCCAGATTTAGGTGCTTGAAAAGCAAAAACTAAAGTTAAGACATGATATATTTTTAACAGTCACAAAGAAGAAACCGTATCTAAAATCAGCCCAAATGAAGTGCTTCAAGTGAAATGCTCTGCCGTGCACTGGGAGCGCCAAGGAGAGACGGCTCTTTCTCTCCGAGGTTAAGTAGCAGCCTTGAGTTGTAGTACTCAGTGAAGGAGCGTCGTTGGTCCAATGGTAGAATGCTCGCCTGCCACGCGGGCGATCCGAGTTCGATTCTCGGACGACGCACTAGAATTAATCTTTTTAAATCTTTTTTGTCTTTCAAAAATCCTTTTTTATCACCATATGTTGTGAACGGTCTTGCTCATTGGCTCATTAGTAACCCAATCAATTCCATTTCCATTTCTCTGGCATCTTTTTTTCTGGTGAGTGCACACTAACACATCATCGTCGCCACCACCTTATCCAAAGTAGATGCAATGTGCACACACGTTATCGTAGTGCCCACTGTAGAAGTGGAAACCGTGGTACAACAACAACAACAACAACCATTGTACAACGACATTTTTCCATAGAAATCAACGGCTGGTTTTCATTAAAGTTGCAGTCAAGACAGTTAATCAGCAGATATGAGCATTATAAGGATTGTAAATAATAAAAGCTGTCAGTGTTGGTAGTTTTTGGCAGTCACTTTCAAAGCAGCAGTTACTACTAAAACATCTCTTTTTGCTTTAAACTCATCTAACCCAGCAAAACGATGTCTTCTCCGCCGCAGAAGGACCACCGAGGCGAGGGCAGCTACCAGGACCGCCTGAAGAACTACCAGGAGGAGCAACGGCAGGCGCAGGTGCGGCAGAACGCCCAGCGGACGATGGCCAGCGGCCTGAGCCGGGACCGAGCGGCAAGCCCAAGGTCAACTTCATCGCCACGCCCAGTCGGGCACGGGCAGAGGACGCCGCCCGCTCCGCCGGCCACGGGCACACCCCGGTGCGGGACACCGCCCACGCGCCCGGGCAGAAGCCGCACTTCCACGTCACCGACGCCAGTGGCCAACGCGGCGACAAGAACAGCCCTCATGTGATCTATCCGCAGAAGAACAGCAGCCTGCCGTCGCCGAAGCTTTAGAGGGCGGCGGAGGAAATAGGTTTCGTTTAAGAATAAAAAAATGAATGTACTGTTGTTTCAGAAGGAAGTGTGGGGAATAGAAATGTAAGTAATACAGATAGAAGTGGGAGAGAGAGAGAGAGATATGTGCTGATGGACACTGATTGGTGGTGATGTTGGTGATGGGGGTGTCTCAATAATGCTGCAACAAGTCAGCAGAGCACTGGTTGATAGATGGAAACCAGATGGGGTCCCAGATAGATCAGGTCAACAGTAGTTGTAGTGTCATAGGGGTAAATATCAGAGATTAAGAAAAAATATATAAAGCTTGCAAGTGTGAAGTCTGTGTGTGTGGGTATGTGTGTGAAGAACACGAGAATGTGGTGGTGTGGTATGTGGAGGTGTGGTCAGGAGGTGTCTGTTGGAAGAGATGGTATGGGAGGGAGAGGAGGTGTGCTGGCCCAGTGATCAGACCTTCAGTCTCTCTGCCTACTCCTTCTCGGCAATCTTTGCCATCAGCTGGGCGATGGTCGCCTCATACGACTTCATCTTCGCCTGGAGCTCCTTCAGCTCCTTCTTAATAGCCTCCTCGGCGTCGGCGGCAGCGTCGGCCGCATCAGCAGCATCCGCGACGGCATCAGCGGCGGCATCAGCAGCGTCCGCGGCGGCATCAGCGGCGGCCTCGGCAGCGTCGTACTCGGCGGCAGCATCGGCGGCGGCCTCTTCGGCAATGTCCAAAGCAGGAGTCTGCAAAATCAGTGAAGCCTCAATGGCCGCCTGGGTGTCCTGGGCAAAGGCCATCGCCTCCATGGCGGTCATCTCCGCCTCCTTGGCAGCCTTCTTCGCCTTCTTCGCCGCAATGAGGGCCTCCTGCACGCCCACTGTGGAGAGAGCATTCTTGAAGGTAGCAATGCCTGTGGTGAGCAGATCCTCATCGGAGAAGCGCACGGCCTTTGTGGATGACGCCTTCGGCGGCACAGTGCTATCGCTGCTGTTGCTGTTGACAGCTGAAGTTGAAGCCAAATTCGAAGTCGAAGTGGAAGTCGAAGTGGAAGCACTGGCACCTCCTCGAGCCTTCACCGACTTTCGTCCACCTGCACCGCCCACCTCCTCGTCGCTGTCGTCCACGTCGATCATCTCAATCGGCGACGACACACCGGTAGTCGCGCGGCGGCGGCACGTCGCTTGTCATAGCTGGACAGCTGATCCCGGTAACGTTTGGCATTAAAGTCCGCCTAAAAAATGATGATAAAAGAAAGAAGAAAACAGGTGAAAACTAACAGTGACGAGAAGCCCACGCCCACTGCCCTTCCTCCTCCTCCACTTACCAGTCTCTTCTTCTTGTAGGCGTCTTCCACCGCCTTCATCGATTCCCACGTGGAGAGCTGTCGTTTTCCGCCGCCGTTGTAGTTGTAGTTGTAGTTGTAGGCGTCGCTAGTCCAATCATAGGCACGACGGCCGCCGCCGCTGCCGCCGTCAACAGTAGCAGCAGTAGAGCTTGATGGCTTTCGCGGCGGCTTCAGAATACCAGCACCGATACGATACGCATCACCACTAACCACCATCACCATCACGGACGGGGGTATGGTCGTGGTGGAGGTGGAGGGGCCAGGAGCTCCGAATGCAGCTCCACCCGAGCGGTCAGCCCTGCCCGAATAGATGTCCGAGTAGTACGAGTTGAGCGCCTGTCGGTCGCCGTAGTAGGACGACCCGTAGTAGAAAGAGTGTTCGCGCGGGCTGCTGGAAGTACGGGGGCTGGTAGTACGGGGGCTTCTGGAACAACGAATCGTAGTCGTTGTAGTTATAGCTTCGCCCGTAGTAGCCTGGGCGATAGAACGAGCTTGCTTGCCTGAAGAAGATGAAGACCCATATGGCCCTGGCACCGATTGGCCACTGCCACTGCTGCCGCTGTGCGAGGTGGCTGCTGTTGCTGCAGCAGTCGAGGACGAAGACGGCGGCTTCGAGGGCTTGGCGAAAAATTTCGCGAGCGGGTCAGACCAGTCGAATATGTCCAAGGGACTGCGCATTTCATCCTCGAAGCGAAGTGGCAACATTGGCTCAGTGGTCCTGGCCTGGGAGCCGGTGCTCTTCTTGGCGGCGGCGGCGCCGGCGGATGCAGCAGCAACGGCGTCAACAATAGCCTCGTAAACTTTGGAACATGAAGCACCGCGGCTCGAGTTCACGGGACTACGGCCAGCGGCGGCGCCGGCGGCAGTACCCCAGTAAACTCCGGTACGTGAAGCACCGCGGCTCGAGTTCACGAAAGGGCCAGCGGCAGTATCCTCGTAAGTCTCGGTACGTAAAGCACCGCGGCTCGAGCTCACGGGATGGCCAGCGGCGGCAGCGACGCGAGCAGCAGCTTCGCTAACAGCTACCTTAAGCACCGGGCGCGGCCGGGGATTCGCCCATTCGGGTGGTCCATAGTAACGCGGATTATAGAATTCAGAATAGCCATCAGAGAGCCCCGACTCAAGAGCTCCGGGCAAGAGTTGCTTTGACGTGTAGTTGTAGCTGTCCAAGAGAGCCTTGCGGAGATTACTAAGAGGCGGAACTTTGGCCGCAGGGGAAGCAAAGGCAGACGAAGCGGCTTTACCGCGAGGCGAAGCCGTGGATCCTGTGGTTCCAGCGCCAGCGGCAGGACCAGCAACACTAGCGGCGCTCTTTTCCTTTGCCTTCTCCATTCCGTCAGCTTTGTTGCCGCCGCTGTTTGAGGCTGCAGAATCGGTGTTGTTCTTGTTATTGTTGGTGGTGGTGGTGGTTATAGTAATAGAGAATGACTGACCTGAGTTGCCTGAATCCTGAGCTGCAGCAGCAGCAGCGGCGGTGGCTGGAGCTTGAGCGCCTGAAGTGCTGCCGCCGCTGTTGTTGCTCTTGTCCTTGTTCTTGGCCACGATTTTCTCCAGCAGGCCGACGGCTCGAGAGAGGAGCGAAGTAGCGCGCTCGATTCCGTCCCCGGAGGAGTCGGTGTCATCACTACAACTTCCACCTCCTTCTCCTCCTCCTCCTTGGACCTTCGGAGCTTCGGTTGCAGCCTGGGCAGCGGCGGCGGCGGAGTTGCTCGAACCGGCGCTGGCGTTGCGTGTGCCAAAGGAGTTAGGGAAAGGCTCCGGGAACGGTTCCGGGCAAGCGAAGTGAGGACTAGAGACGGCTGCTGTCTCTACAGCAGGTCGACTGACCTGATTGCCAGGAGTAGGGCTGAATGCCTCGAATAACTCCCTTATGTCGTCATCCATGGTTGGGTGAGTTCTGCAAGATGGAGAAATACGAGACAACACAACTGTTAGAACTGGTGTGATGCAACAGCAGCGACAGCAAACATGTGCTCTGGACAAACTTACCCGATTGCTGGTGATAATAGCAGTTGGTAGTGGTGGAATTCAGGTGGCGATAACACGGTCTCTCGGGACTGATCGACGATGAGGTCGACGATGGCGGTTTGGTTTGATTTGGTTTGGTGGTGGTCACTCTCTGCAAAGGCGAAATACGAACCAACACAACTGTTAGAACTGGTGTGATGCAACCACAGCAACGACAAACATGTGCTCTGGCAAGTAGGAGACAGACTTACCCGATTGCCGGTGATGATAGTTGCAGTTGGTGGTGGATCGCTGATGGCAGCGATAGCACTGTCACTCGGAATTGATGGAAGATGGGCAAGATGATGGCCGCTTGGTTTGGTGGTGGTGGTGGTGGTCTTCGGCAGATTATGAGCCTTCCAGTCTGAAGGCAAGACAAAGAGTGACTGGCACGGCTCTCGTTTCTCGCTGGCTGGCTGTCCTGTCCTTTCTTCTCGCTGGTCTGTCGGCCTGTCCTCGGCCTGCCTTGGTAACAGTGCTGTTGCTGCTGTGGCTGCTGCTGGCAGATGAAAACGTTTCGCGAACGTTTCGTGCCCCTTCCTTCCTTCGCCTTCGATGTCAAAGTCTGGCTCAGCGACTGGACTGCTGACAGTACAGCGAATGAGAGCGAGAGAGAGCAAGCAGCAGATGTTGTCGCTACCCAGCAGCAGCAGCACAACAATCTCTGAGGTTTGCGAGGTATTCAGAGGAAGAGCGGCGGGCCTGTTTAGCCTTTCACAGTGCAGTAGAGGGCAGCACTGCCGCAGTACAGCAGAAGGCTTATCAGAAGGCCGGCTCTTAGGGGGGAAACTGGGAGAAACAGACCAGAGCAGCACTCGCTCTGTGCTGTACTGAGGCGCATGTGAGGATGATGATTTCGAAATAGAGAGAGTGAAGAGAGAGTGCAGGGAAGGGAAGGGAATGGACAGTCGCAGTGCTCAGTCTACTACGCAGTAGATTTTGAGGCTCGGTGTGTGTGTGTGTTCGCTTCTCGGAGAGTTGCCAGGCAAAGGGGGGAAGAAACGAGAATGGTCTTGCACTGAAGGGGGACTCTGTGCTTCTCTGGAAGCATGTGACTCACATGATGTGAACTTTGGCTGTCTGGCATTTGCTCGAGATGATTAAAAAGCTTGTGAAGCGTAAAATGAAAAGTTAAAATGACGTGTACATTAATGGCAGGCGAAATGATCAACAGGTGTTCATCACGTGTGTGCATCAAATGACATTAGCTTTTTGACCTTATTTTGATGCGACGCTCAGGTTGATCACTAGTTTTCAACTCCACAAGTTTGTTACTGGGATTAATGCATTGGAACACCGGTGAAAGTGCTCAGTCACATTGGATGAGTCACAAGTGAGTTCTGGTAATGGTTCATAGGAAAGGCGTTTAGGAAAAGAAATTGGGACGATAATTGGTGTACGGGTAAGGTGTTTGTGGGGAAAGAAAGAATGTACACTTGTTAGTGTAATCACAGCTACCTTTATTCTGAAAAATGTCAAAATATAGAGCACTGTTTTATGCATGGTCGACATTACGATTGAAAGGGAACAAAACGCCTCTGATTTACTACAGCCAGTTTTGATGCTTTAAAAGGAAAAGCTTTCAAAACAAGGTTAAAATTCACGTGACTGAACTGTGCAAGCTAGCAGCTGGCTGATCGGTTTATATGAGAAAACCGACAAGAGAACAAAAGAATGTAAAAGTTGAAGGGTAATACAAAAGGATTTGAATGAAATTCAGGGTAGAATAAATGTATAAGTCCTAATTTTTCCTAGTTAGCTTTACTTTTTTTCTTTTATTTTAAAAGTCGCACAAAAAAATTGTTCCTTTGACTTTTGTCCCTTCTCCCAGTAGTGTTTGTGGAAAGAAAGAATGTACACTTGTTATTATCACAGCTACCTTATTCTGAAAAGCAAAATATAGACACTGTTTTATCATTCACATTACGATTGAAGGACAACGCCTCTGATTTACTACAGCCATTTTGATGCTTGTAAAAGGAAAATCTTTCAAAACAAGGTAAAATAAAATGAGCTGATGTGCAAGCTATAGCTGGCTGATCGTTTAAGAAACCGACAGAGAAAACAGAATGTAAAAGTTTAAGGTAAACAAAGTATTGAATGAAATTCAGCGTAGACATAACTGTAAATCCTATTTTCCTAGTTAGCTTTACTTTTTCTTTTATTTTAAAGTCGCCAAAATTGTTCCTTTGACTTTTGTCCCTTCCCGTTATTATTTTCATGCACTCCTACCAATTATTAGAATAACTGAAACACCAGTAACTTCCAAAAACAAGCAAACCACACCCCACTTCAACTGTAGAGGCAAATCGGTAAACAGAAGCAGAAAAACAAAATTAGCTGATGCAATTGCCTGATAGTCTTACAAACCAGCAGCTGAAACATCTTACTTATCTGAACACAAAGTATGCAGAAATTAGCCGTAGACATTACCTTCAAACCTCCTTCGCCTAAAGTCAGGTGAATGTACTATTCGTTTAATTAGGTTGGCTGTTCGTGTTGTCACTCCTACCTTCCATCCTTCCATTCATGTCGCAACTACTGTACAGAAACGCAGCAAATACAAACACACACACTTTGGAAATCTTTAGAGGCTGATGAAATGCACACTGCTCGTTTCACTGCATCAGTAGTAGTGGTGGTGGTCAGTGTCAGTCAGTGGTGGTGGTCAGAAAATGTACATCGGCAGCAGCGAAAGCAGTGTACAGCAAAGTAGTATCGCGAAGGTCGCGTCAGTGCATCAGACAGACTACGGCGCTGCCACCAGGCAAATATCTCTTAACCTTTTCTTTTGCTTTCTGTCTGCAAAACTTTTGCCACTGAAAGCGTATCATCATCACTTCACACAGCTGAAGTGAACATCTATTGGTCTCTCTCATCTCTCCTCATCTGAATCGTCTGGTTGGTGTGATGATCATCGTTTCGTCTCGACTTAATAGCCATCACCAGCCAGTCGGCAGATCATCAACGCTCACCACCACCACTTCTCAAGTCATTTGCACGCAGCTGCAAACCAATCTAATCACCCAATCCACCACAATGCAGTTCTTGTATCTCATCGTTGATTTTCCTCTGAACGCCTATTTAACCCAATCTTCTTCATCTCTTTTAGCTGTCCTCGCCTGCTCTCCGTGGCGCTCGCCACCGCCCCGCGCCTCGTCGCGCCACGGTCCACCCTCGGTGCCCCGCTGATCGGCGGCGTGTTCCCACCTCGGTGCCCCCATCGGCCTCAGCTCTGCCATCACCACCCGAAGCATCGGCGCTCCCTGGGGCTTTCACCTCGGCCCCCTCATCGGCGTCCACCCTCTCCCGCCTGATATCGGCGCGCGGCATCACCACCCTCGGCTCGCCCCTCATCGGCGGCGTGTCCACCCTGGGCGTTGCCGCCCCCGGCCTTCTGGGCAGCCGAGCCATCATCGGCGCCCCTCTGGGCGTCTCCACGCTGGGCGTCTCCTCCCTGGGCGTCTCCTCGCTGGGCCTCGGCCTCAAGGGCGGCCTTCTGCTGAAGAAGTAGAGCAGCGTTTTCCTTTCCTAAAGCGGTGTGATTACCAGTAAACATCCACCACTTTCTCTTCCTCTTCTAATCGTCTTTCAAGGAGTCTCAGTAATCAACTTTACTTTCCTCACTGCCAAAGAATGTTCATACAACTTAATAATTTTAAATAAACGAGCGAGTTTTTATATTATAAAATCGTCTTTTGGCAAGCTTTAAGTCTTTCGTCTCCAGCTGCCTCCAGTCTCGCTAGGTGTTGGGACTGCTGAAGGGTTGCTGCTGTATCGATTGTTGATGCTGCTGCTGCTGCTGCTGTTTGGGAAACGGGACATCGAGGCAGGCGTCGGCTGCTGTCGTTGTGGTTGTCCCACGTTCGGTCCCTTTGATCGACCCTGTTGAAAGAAGCCACTCTGTTTGCTCCTGAATCCTCTGGTGATCAGTGGTTTGCTTTTAGTTTTGTCTCCTTTTTTCCCAGCCAGTTGTTCAGTCAGCAGTTTAGTCTCCGGAATTACCAACTTTTGCTGCTGCTGCTGCTGGCGATGCTCATCGACCAACGAGGCCTCAAACTGCCGCCCGCTGAACTCCAACGCCAGCCGCACAAGGTCCTCGTAGAGTGGCCACAGAGGAAACGTAACACTTTTCCTCCCTCCTCCTTCTTCTTAAGCGCCAGAACGTTCTCCTTCAGAAAGGTCCACGGCGCCGGCGAGCTCATCAACTCCTTGGTGAGGTTGTACACAAAGGTGCCGTGCAGGCCAAACAGCTGCTCATTGACGTCCCACAGGTCGCTGATGTCGAGGACCTTCGCCAGGAAGAGGACGTTCTCCAGGCAGTCCTGAAAGGAGCCGCTGTAGTGGGTGATGCGCGACAGGAAGCCGCCGCCGTACTTCATCTTCACGTGATCGTTCGGCACAAAGTCGTACTTTGAGAGGCCCTCAAGAGGCAGGCTTTTAAAGGCAGCAGCTTCCACCGGTTGTCATTCACCTCGGCCACCGCCGAGGTGTGCCCCGTGAAGAGAATGTTGACCATCAGCGCGTAGATGTACTCCAGCGACAGCTCAACGGCGAGATTGCGCGAAAAGTAGGCAAAGGCGAGCATCATCGTGCTCAGGTGGGTCAGCTCTTCGATGTAGGCAGTAGGAAGGTGCTCTGAAGGAGGTTCAGCATTTTCATGACTAAGGAGGGCTCCACCTCGAGGATGTTCAGGAAGAGCGCCTGCCGGTCGTCCACCGCCGCCGACATCCGCTGCTCAATCTCCCAAACGGTGGGCAGCGGCCGGCGGGTGGTCAGCTCGGTGTACAGCGGATCCACCGCCACCGGCGCCTCATTGGCAAAGTACCGCATGATCTGATTGTCCGGGTTGCCCGGACTTCTGTCTTCCGATCTTCGTAGGAGGGCGTAAATTTGGCGACACAGCTTGGTGCAGCAGCTGCTGGCGGACATCTCCGGTGGAGCTGCCGTCCTCCACCACCGGGTAGAAGAGGTCCTTGCGGGTTGATAAAATTAAGAGGACCTCGTTGTTGAAGGCCCGGAGGGTCGCCCTCGCGATGTACTCGCAACTCGGTGAGTCTGCGTGCGGGGTTCGCCTCGATGGCATTTGCGCCTCTTCGAAACGACGCCATTTGAGGCTTTGGTGCTCGATCCGTCTCGTTCTTGTTCATCGCCTTATTTGCGCCACCTTTTTGCATCCTTTTCCTCCTTGAAGGGTTACTTCCTCCTCCTCCATTCTTCTTTTTCCTTCTTTTTCTTCTTTTTTGTTTGCCCCCCTCTTGCTTCTTGGCAGACTGCGGTCCGTGCTGCTGTCGGGTCTGCTCTGGACATTTTCTTTCAAGCTCACCATCGAGGTGCTTCAGTACAACTGCTGCTTTCAAAGCTGACGGACGCCGCCCAGCCTGAAAGGGCCTCCATTTGCTGCATTCGATGCGCTCCTTGTGACGCCTCCATCTACTTTTCTCTGTTCTCAAATCGAGCATCGGCGCGCGACAGTGTCAGAGGCTCGCTGTAGGTTGACAACCCTTTCAAAGTGGCGATGCTGTACCGGGCAGGCAAGTAGCTGAGGACCGTCCCTCCCGCCTTACCTCCTTCTCAGTGACACTTTGTGGCGTCCAGCAGGCGGTATCGGAACACCTCCCGCGGTCGAGGAAGAAGAAGTCGCTGTCTTGGAGGGAATGGGCGCGCGATGCTCCGCGGCACACTGGCATGAGGCGTCCCCTCGTGTAAGGATTCGTCCCTGGCTGATACCCAGGGCAATGCAGTCGGTGATCACCCTTACCAGGTTTCGTAAGAGGCCTTCGCTTTTGGGAGTGGTAGTTCCCGGCGTTGCTGGTGCTGCTTGTTACTGCTGCTGTTTACTCTCAGAAGAAGATGAAAAGGATCGTCTTCTCCTTTTTCTGGGCCCTTCTGCTTTGTGAGTGTTTCCGCCTTCTCTCTTTGTTGCTTAAGAAGTGACAGCTTTGAGGTTTTCTGCGCAATCTCCTCAACTTCGGTTGGTTTGCTTTTGTCCTCCTTCTCCTCCTCCTCCTCCTCCACATTCAGCCGAGTCAGCTTTTTGTCCATCTGACTCTTGTCCGTTGTCTTGCTCTCCCAAACGATGATCGGTTTGACGTTGCAGCTTTTCAGGGCGTCAAAGAACTTAATCAGCCGGTGACAGAAGTGGTTGTAGTCACCGCCGTAGAAGTGGTCCTTTCGCTCGTTGTTTACCTTCTCATTGAAGGTGACCATTAAGTTGGGTCCATCGATCAGCAGCAGTGTGTCGTGCAGTTTGTGGCTTTCAAAGAAGCCATGGCTGTGCACAAACTTAGACAACAGTGGAATGCCCATTGTTGAATGATGATTCGGAAGTAGGTGTCAGGAGAATGGAAATGAAGATAAAATATGGCGATATGTTTAAAATCAATTTTGGCAGGAAAATCAAAACAACAAAACAGCCTGTTGAGCGATTCAACTGGACAATCGCTAAGAATCGTATTGAATAGTAATGGACGATCTTCGATAGTGCGAAG
>JAMZRA010000008.1:2270824-2486213 GCA_024499935.1 Tyrophagus putrescentiae
AAAAAACTTTAGTGGTTTGGAATTTTTAATTTGTTCAATAAAATAAAAGATGAGTTTAAAACTGAGGGAGTTTGAAAATAAATTTCCCTGAATGAACCAGTTAAAAAAATTTTTGGGTTTCAACTTCATCATCTTCACTAGATGGTTGAGTTTTGCTTGTACAAAAAGAAAAATAAAAAAATAATTTCATTGTATTAATTTAGTTTTAAAATTGGTTTAACAAAATAAAAATTAATACTAAGTAAAATTTTTAAAACTATTTTTGTAACATTTTAAGCTTTTTTAAAATTACAATTTCTTTTTTTGTTTCTTGAAAAAAACTTGTTAAAATTTTAAATTAAAAATTAAAAATGTAAACTTTTTAAAATTTAAAACATTTTTATAAAAAATTCGTTTAATTTTCATTTTTTGTGTAAAATTTTTAAAAATTAAATGTGTTTTACAAAACATTAAACACATTCGGGGTCACAGGTAACAAAAAACTTCCGGCTTTGTTTCTAAACAATTAATTTAAAAATTTCACAATAGGTTTTTAGGTCCGGCCCCTTTGGAAAAAAGTTTTCCCGATAAAAAAACCCCCATAAAAAACCACTTTTTTAAAGGAGGATTGCGCGCACATAAATTTTTTTTTAATTTTTAGTTTTTTTACTAGTCAACGGCATTTTTTAAAAGGGCCCAAAAATGTCAATAAAGCTCAAGCCTAGCGAGTTTCCCCGCATGGTTGTAGATGGCGAAAAAAGTTGGGCCCGCTTTTTTCTCGGAGATTGTTGAAACCCCACACACACAGGCGATTTTGAGATACAATGTAGATGCAATTGAAAAAAAAAACCTTTTTTACACAAAGCCATAAGATTTGTCTGGCTCGAATTTTTAAATTTCAAGTTTTTTGTATTTTTAAAAAATATGAAATTTGCACATACTCAGTTTTCGTCTTTCACCATCATTCAAAAATCATCATCTGAGACGTCAAACTATTTAAAATATTTTGAGTCAGACAACTTTTGGATAATTTAGTCACCTTTCATTTGGCACCTTGATCAATTTTTAGTATTACTCGTTTTTAAGATAATGGAACCTATGGTCAGAACATTGTGTCGTTGCCCAAAGCGACCCATCATTTGGGGGACCATGATATCAACACAAAAAAGGTTCTACATGAAATTTTTACCAATACTTATTTAGTACATTTTTCAATGAACATCATAGCCCCCCCAAAATCAAAATTCAAAAAAACAGTAAAAAAGTGCGCGGTGTCCCTCCTTAACAAACAACTCGCAAAAAAAAAAATTTTGTAATTTTAACTTTGTCATTTTAATTAAAAATTGATAATAAATTAAAAACTATTTAATTTAGAAAGACCCTTAATATTAATTTTTCATTTGTAGTGGCTCGGTGATGGCCAAGACACTAACACTGGTTCTCTTGGCTTTTATGGCAGATTTCCTTATTGAGAAAAAAAGAGAGAGAGAGAAAAAAGATGCGAAGTACAGAGTTGGGTGTGAAGACAACTAGTGGGTGTGGGAGTGGGAGCCACTGATTTTTGGGGACGTTATATACCGAGTGATTTCGGTGTATGCGACTCAGTCAGGGGAGCAGGAAGTGATGAGCAGGAACGTGTTATGTTTTGTAACTGGTCAACGGTGTGCGATGATAGTAGTGTTTCGCATCTGTCGGCCGACCTAGAAGTAAGCGATGTGCGGGGTGCACATGCCCGGTCGGTAAATGCATGTAGAAAAATGAAGTAAGAAGAAACTAGAAGGAATGAAGTAGGAAGAAACAGAGGAATGACAGAGGCAAAAAAGCAGTTTGTAGGGGCCCCAACCAACTACACTTTTGTTTTTTAAAAGATGCTTTTTTAAATTTTTTGAAAATTAAAAAATTAGTTGTTGTTACAAAAAATAAAAACACTTACTTAAATATAAGTTTTTGAAAAACAAATTTAATTTTTATTAAACTAATTGAATAATTTTTTAAATCAAAAAAAATATTTTAAGTTTAAAATGTGCATTTTGTAACAAATTTTTAATTAAACTAAACTAGTTAAAATTATTTAAGAAAAATTTTGTAAAATTTTTGAAAAATGCAATCAATATTGTTTAATAAATAATTTTTAATTTTTTTGTTTATTTAACACGTTTTCGGGTATTGCTTTTTTATTTCGTCAATAAATTTTCTCTATTTTATTTAAATTTTCCCCTTATCAAAATTTTTTTTAAGTTCTTGATAAATTTTAAATAATTTCTTTTAATTAAAATTATTTTTAATAAAACTAATTTTCAACATTTCTTGAAAAGAATCACTTTTATTTAAAGCATACGTTTGAGCTTTTTTTACTGGAAAGTAAAAAATTGTCAGGAAAAATGTATTTTTTTTTAATATTTTTTTGAAAATTTTGTTAGTTGAATTGTTTAAGTTTAAATTGTCTAACTTCAAAAAATTATTTTTGATGTAATTATTTTAAAGGGGTAGTATACTTTTATTTAACCATTTAAAGTGATAAATAATTAAGAATATCTTGACGATTGGGTTTTTTTCTGCAAATCATAAGCTTTTTATATTTGCTTTTTTTGCTTGTACATCAAACATTTTTGTTTTGAGAGTATTTTAACAATTTCAAGCTCACCATTTAAAGCAGCAAAATGAAAAGGAGTCATTAATAAGTGTCCGAGTATTTACAAAAACTCCTTTTTGAAGAAGAAACAAAAACATTTAAATTTTTGCCAGCGCTGGCAGCTTCATGAATCGACTTTTACCTTGTTTAGATTTACATAAATACAAATATTTTAACATATTTTCGTTTAAATTTTCATTTCGATTGTTTAAAGCAATTTCAAAAGGTTTGTAATACTTTTTTGTTAATTTGCAAAAATGCACCTTTTTCCCCAAAGAAAACTCAACTATTTTTATTGAATTTTGTCGAACAGCTTCATGCATTGGAGTTTTTTTAGAAAAACCTGCAGTGTTAATGTTCTGAGTATTCATTTATCAAGTATTTTGCAATATTAAATTTTTTTCGAATTAACGCTTGGTGAACGTAACTATTGCTGCTTTTTGTATCAAATTTTTTTAGTTTGCTCCATTTTGCACTAAGAATTTTTTTAAATTTTAACTGACCATTTTTATCAATTGATTTGTAAGAGGAGTTTGGTTTTTTTTGTCTAAGGCATTAACATCATAATTTTTTATTTAAGCAATTTTTTGAAAGTTTTAAATTATTTAAACTGGCTGAAATGGCAATGGAGTCAATCCATCTAAATCTACATCTTTGTATTTCCCATTTTATTTATTAAGTAAATTGCAATACCCGTTTGTTTGATGAACCGAAATATCAGACAAACAAAAACCCATTTTGTTATTTCTGTTTGATATTTGCATTATTATTAACTAAATATTTTTATCATTTTTAAATTTCCGTTTCCTTCAACAGCGTAAAAATTGGAGTGTTTCCATTAAAATCGGGATCATTTATATTGTTAGTTTTGCTATAAATACTAAAGCATTTGCTGATTTCCAATACGACCCAGCATAATGACCGCTTTTAAACCTTTAAAAGCGTCATTAGATAGTCATAGTGTGATCAGTATCTTCTTTTTCAAGTGCTCAAGAAAATCTAGTCGATTGTATTTGCCCAACAATTGGAAGGGGGTTTTAAAATTAAAAACCAAGCTTTGTCATCGTTTAAAAAAAATTTTTTAAAATTATTCCAAGTAGTGTTTCCAGTAAAAAAACTAAACAACAGTTGCAATTTCGTCAATTTTTTTTTTTTCTAAAAAATATTTTTTTCCATTAATAAAACTTATTAGTTTGTTCCAATTATGCCTGAAATATAACCAATTGTTAGCTTAGATGCAAATAAAAAGATGTAAAATTAGTTTTTGGATCGTTTAAAAAAATTGGATCATTTTCGTAATCACTTCAGTTTGATTGTTTTTTGATAAAAATCAATTGCATTTTGTAAAATTATTAGCGACTGCATTAATAAAACAATGTTAAAGAATTTGAATCTTTGACAAAATATCAGCTTTATGAAATATAAAAATTTACTGTCAAAGTACATTTTTTGATTGAACAAGTACAAAAAAAGGGGTTCGATTAAAATTATCAAAAACATTTAAAGAAGCTTTTCCATTTAAAATAAGAAATTTGAGATACGTTAAAATGTGCATTCATTGAAACCAAATGAAGCGCTGTTTGTTTATTAGTAGTTTTGGCTTAACATAATCGGAAATGTTAAACTTAGTTATTAGAAAATTTGTCATTAGAAAAAGGCCAAAGTTGCAGCTAAAAGTAAAGCGTTTGTTTTAAATATTTGTTGGGATTAAAATGAGCACCCTAGTTAATGAGAAAAATTTTGCAAGAGGGCAAATAATTTAAACTGAGCAGCCCAGTGAAGTAAAGTCATTTTAGATTTTCACCTTTAAATTCCTTGTTTTTGCATTAACATCTGCCCGTATTCTAATACCAGCATTCGAGCAATATTCAAAGCAAAATATTTCACGTTAAACATCACCATAGTAAAGGCGTTTGCCCTTCACTGTTAGCCAAATTTACGTTTGCGTTTTTTTCTAAAAGAATTTTTAAATGTTTCAAAAAGATTGTTTTGATAGCATAATGAAGAGGAGTAAAATTAAGCCCGGCAACAGCATCCACCGAAAGTTTGCTTGAATAAAATTTAAAACAGCAATTGTGTGTCCGTTGGCAGCAAGATGAAAAAAATGTTTTTTCGTTTTTAAGAAGGAATCTAGACGGGCACAATTTTTAACAACATTGACGCTGCGCAGATTGTTGTACCGATATGCAGTGTAAAGAGGCGTCATTTCAAGTAATTTTGCTCATTGCAAAGTTCTTGGTTCTGGCAAACAAATTGTTTAATTATGCTGCTTTTTCCACTGTAAGCAGCAAAAAGCATTTCACTAGAAACGGTTAGCTGTTAAAGCGTTACATCTGCGCCATGAAACAAAAAACATGAAGTTGTTGGTTTTGACCGTACATTGCAGCTAAATGCAAAAGGGGTAATTAGGTTACCACTTGATTTGCATTTATGTCTATTTTTTTGTGTTTTGAAAAATTTAAAAGTAACCCTTTTGGGAGTTTGTGGCATTTCCTAGCACAGCCCAAAAGTAAAGCCGTATATTTTTTTTGTTTTGAGCATTAAAATTTGGTTTGATTAAAACTCAATTTAAAATTTTTGAACAATTTCAACGTTATCTAAAGAAGCTGCTAAATGCAAAGCAGTACTGCCGTCACTCATTTTAGCATTACAAATTTAAAATGGATTTTTTAATAAAAGATCTACTTTAAAAGTGTGGTTTTTAAAAACTGCTGCATGCAGTGAAGTCAAGCTATGGTACGCGTTTTCAGTTTTAGGTTTATGTCACTCCTAAATTAATTAATACATTAACAACGTCTGCGTTGCCTCGTTGAGTGGCAATG
This sequence comes from Tyrophagus putrescentiae, assembly GCA_024499935.1. NCBI lineage: Eukaryota > Metazoa > Arthropoda > Arachnida > Sarcoptiformes > Acaridae > Tyrophagus > Tyrophagus putrescentiae. Next base: position 2,276,258 of record JAMZRA010000008.1, read on the forward strand.
TACAGTGGCGTATTGCCATTGCAGTCAGAAACGTTTAAAAAAGCACCAGTTTCAATTAATTTTTTAGCACTTGTTTGCTACCTTTTTCTAAAGCAACGTGAATAGGTCGTTTATCATTGTCAAAAAACGCTGTTAACGTCAGCCCCGGCGGCAATGTACAGTTCTAAATCTTGAACTGCTAACTGTTCATTTAATTGAATGCTGCATTAAAAAAATCTCTTTTAAATGTCTCTAAAAAAACTAAATAAATTTTCCCTTCTTGTTGAGCAAAACAACAACTTGAGGTTTTCCGTTATCAATTTTTCGGTAGATTACTTGAAGTTTACCAGCAGATTGAGGAATGTCAGAAATAAACGGGCATGCATAATCAGTGACAGTAGCTTCACTCCATTCACTAATAAGAGAACTACTATTTGTTTGCAAATCAAAAAATTGCAACGCGTAGTAGACTTTTTTTGCATTAAACCATTCAAATGTGTAGAATTTGCTAAAATAAATTGTTTTGAATTGTTGTATTTGGAAAATGAATAGAAGGATTAAAAATGGTTTTCAGAACTAAATAATTTCCTACCGTTACAAAATTTTAGCAATTTTTTGAAAATTTTTAATTGAACCCGTAGCATAATTTTCTATACTTTCGGTGCAATAACCTTGGTCAATGGTATTTTTAAGAGATTCACACTTTTAAAATTAAACCAGAATTTTCTTCTTTTTCTTGTTTAGACAACAATTTATAGAAAAATGCGCAAATGTTTTTAAAACATTTCATAATGATGGTTAAAACATTAAAACATCATTTTTAAGTTGATAAACATTAGCTAAAAACATATATTGCTGAATAACAAACATTCCAATTATTGAATAAATTTGTGTTCCATATACAAGCAAACTAAGCATTTTTTCTGCGTTTTTGTCATTTGCATATTTTACAAATGCCCATTTTCTTTGAATGATTTTTTCTAGCATAAAATGCAATGAAAAATCACCGTTTTCAGTAGTATCATCTATTTTCCAAAGAAAATCAAGTAACCCGTTTTCTTTTCTAATTTGACAACTCTTTTTTTAATTTGGGAAAAGTAATTAATTTTTTGATTCATTATAAAAATTGAATAAAATTGTTAAGATGGTTAACTAACATATCAATCTCTATTTTATAAAATAACAGACAAAAATTTCTTTTTGGGCATTTTAATGTCGTTAAGAATATCATTACGAGTTGAGTCAATTGTATTAAAAACTTATCTAAGTTTTTGTTAAGCATTTAAATGAACTAATGAAATTGAAAATCTTTGTCTAATTGATGATCAAGATTCTAATTCTAACGCATTTTTTACCAAATCTTGAAAATTTGTTAATAAGTTTTTGGTTGTCAAGTAAAACTTTTTTGTTTGCTTTTATTAATGCGTTGTTTTTTACTTAAATCTTTTTTTTACTATATTAATTTCTTCTGCCATTTCATTTAATTCAATTTTTAAATTGTCAATTTTTTGTTCTGCTTTGATTAATCTTCTTTTGTTTTATTATTTTCCTCAGTAAAATTATTCGTTTGTTTTTTTTATCTATATCTTTTTGCTACATCTGTAGCAATATTTACAGAAATAAAAGCAATAACAGCAACAATTATCAAAAACTCAACAAATTTTTTTTTTCGAACAGTTATGCCAGACACTTTAAATCTGTTTCTAAACGGTGAACTAAAGTATTATAATTAGAAACGTTAAAAAACAGTTGGTGAAATTTTAAGCATATGAATTCATGTTTTATAAAATAAAATAGTTTTTACTAAAACTAAAACTGCACTAATGTTTTTTAAATGCACATATTAAATTTCAAAATATTTTTCAATGACAAAAATTTTAAAACAATTTAGTTTTAGTTTTTTGTAAATTGCTGTAAATAATAATAAATTGATTTAATAACACCATTTTCAGTAAAAAAAGCAAGCTCAAAACAGTTTTTTTCATTAAAATGGAAGGCGCATAAATGCTAATTGTAAAAGTTCAAATTTTTATCAAGTTTGGTCTATTGTTTGAGAATTATCAAAATTGTCAAATTGGTCATTTTAAAAGTAATTTTGCACAACTTTCAGAACAAACCATGTTACTTTAAAAAGTTAATTTTTTTTGCAATTTTAAAAGAATTGTTTTTTATTTTTATTCAAACCTGGGGCTCATTTGTAGAAAAAAATTGTGTCAAGTTATAAAAACCTTTTTTGTTTTACCAGATTAAATTGATTTATAATGACATAAAGCTTTATTTTGCTCTTTTACTTATCTATGTCAATGTTAGTCAATTTAATCGGGTAAAACAAAAATAGTTTTCAGAAATCAACACAATTTTTTTCAATGAACCCTAGGTTTGGGTAAAAATTAAAAACATTTTTTACAATAATGCAAAAAAAAATTTTTTAAAATAACATGGTTTGTTTTGAAAACTGTGCAAAATTACTTTTAAAATGACCTATTTGGCAATTTTGACAATTTCTTGACAATAGACCCGACCCGATAAAAACTTGAAATTTTTACAGTTAGCATCTATAAACCTTATTCTTTAATGGGAAAATTGTTTTAAGCTTGCTTTTCAAAAAATTATTTTTAAGGGTAGTGTAATGTAACAAATAAAAATAAACTTACATAAAAAATCAAAATTAAAATAACAATTTAAAAAACATAAAAAAATATTTAATAAAAAAAATTTAATTATTTTTGTTTAAATACATCAAAAATTTTTCCATTTTGATTAAAATTTTTACGCTTAAAATATTTTATATGTATTCTCAAAACGATGCCAAACAAAATGCCAAATGCAAAACAACTAATTGAGCATTAAAAAATGTCAAATTAAAACAAATTTGATCAAATTTTGAACTAATTTCACAATAAAACATTTAAAAAATCAATGCAATCCATAGGGTTGCAGCAAACTGTTTTTGTAAAAATTTGTTAATTGTACAAAACGGTATTATTGTAACATTGCAAAACATGGCAAATAATGATGATTTTTAAAAAATCAAAAACAAACAAAAAAGTGTACTTTTTTTGCTCAAAAATAAAAAAAAAGATTTTTTAAAACCAAACAAGGGCGTGAGTGTCGCTTTGCGACACGTACTCTCTAGTTTTTCAAAGTTGTTTAAGCATTGACTGGTGTCACAAACTCGTTGTGATCCAAACCGTCAGTGCCGATCAACCAAATGACACCAGTTTTCAACATTTGGGGTTTACTTGATTGGTTTATTTGTGAAATATTTGTAAAAAGTTTTGTTCAGTATCATTTTGAAAAAATTATGATAAAATCTTTTAGCAGTCCAGTCAACTCAAATTTAACACCATAAATAACAGGTGGGAAAAGTGCTGGCAAGCCAGAACTTCAGCGAGATTTTTTTGCATGCACCGATAGGAATTTGCAAATACTGTTGACGCAAAATTGACAGGGTCAAATCACGTCAGACCTGGCCGCTTGCACATTTAAAAACTTCACATCACTTTTTCGCAGATCTCTGATGTGACTTGACCACTGTTAACTTCCGTCTCCTCGGGCCCTGCTCGCTTCGATCGCAGGTCCCTCGTCGACAGAAGATAACAGTGGTTGTTGGACGAAAGATTCTTTAACCAAGAGTCAGCCAGCGAAAAAGTGGCGCGCCGGACCTGAGCGGACATTTCTGACATGCCGAAGAGTACTGAAAACTGAAGTGATGAGTATGTCAGAAAGCGGCAAATTTGGGTTTTGACATTAGAGTTAGGTGGAAGTTGATTATCTTCCGTTTCGAGAAAAGGGAAAAAGGGCCCTCTGTCTTCCTTAGAGAAGTCGTTGTTGTTGAAACGAGTTAACCATTTACCAACATTTTGAACTGTTGTTGCAAAAGTTGACCCATACAGGGTGACAAAGTCAGTGTGCACAACATGAGGGCGAATTTTCGGGTTCTTCTCCCATCTGCGGCGGATGTACCGAACAAGGGAAGTTGATTTTGAAGACATTGTGAAAAACACTTCAGCGTAAACAAACATGAACAGCAAGCAAGACAAAACGTGCTTCAAACATCCCCTTATCACTCAGATTCACTCCCTCGCATTCTCTTTCTTATCACATTCTCTCCCGTTGCGAATACCATCTCTTTCAAGCTAAAGGATTCATATCGCAATTGATCAGTTTGTCAGGCGCCTCTTTTATCACACTTTACTTTTGCAGTACTTCACAGCAAAGCACAAAAACTGTGCAGACACAAACTCGCGTATCATCTGAAAAGCATTCTTACGAGGTGAAACTCACTACGACAAACTCAAACAAACTTCAGTCCAGCTTTGTCAAAGTGTGGCAACTTTGGGTCATCGACTGTCAGTAATGCATTGTGTTCAATTGGTGCCAGTTGTCGGCACTTGTTTTATCAAATTCCGTCCAATGAGAATCCGCGGCAGTAATGTGAAAACGAGCATCTTTTTTGTTGCTTTTGCACAAGCAGTGTAAAAAACTCACAGTTCTTGTTGCACAGAGACAGCAGAAAAAGTAAACAAATTTTCCTCACAGCAACTGCCTGCTGCCGTTGCTTATGGCGCCCTCCGTCGGTGAATCAGGCAACCGCATAAAAAATAAAAATTAGAAAAATAAATCTTTTTTGCTAATAACTGCAATCACTTTTTTAGCAAAATCATTGAAATCTTTCATTAGCATTTAAATTAAATCTTTTTTTCCTAAAACCCGTGTATTTTACCGTTTGCAAAAAAATTTTAAAAAAAAGCTAAGTTACTTTAATGGGTCGCAACTCAAAATAAGTGGAACCGCCAGCATTTTTTGGCGACTTATAAACGGGGCCCCAGTCATCCCCGGAAATATTTCTGGATTTTCATTTTCTCCTGTGTTACAATTTTGTCGTTTTCTTTTTTCGTTTTGTATTTTTGCTTTTAAAATTTTGGGGAAGATCGGCCCCCGGGACCGTTTATGGGACCCGTTTAGTACTAAGTTTTAACCAGGCAGCCCCAAAGCGAATGCGGTTTTTGCCCAGGCACCAATACCCGGGTGGGCCCAGATTCCGCAGGGGTTTGCTTTTTTAAAAGGGCCCGGTTTTGGACCCAACCTTTGTATTTCCCCCAGCCCCACCACCCCTTCGATCAAATAAGATGGGGTGCGTTAACACATAATGTTCAAATATGGGGTTTTTTTGGCCCCCCCAAGTATAGCATTCATCTTCCCCGGAACTGCCCAGAAAACCGGGGCAGCAGGCAATTGAAGGGCTCAAAAAAAGGTGCGAGGGCCCAAAGGGCCCTTTCCGCCTTTTTTGGAATTTAGAGAGGGCGCCCCAAAATGATGAGGAAAATGCCACTAGCGACGGCCTGTCAAGGGCCCCGCGGAAAACCCCACGTGCACCTTTGAAAAACAAAAAACCTGCCTTTTATGGGATTAAATTGGACCCTCGTGTTGGCCCCAAACCCAGGTTTAGAGCCCGCAAAAGGGGCCCGCGCTCAGGGTGTTCCAGAAAATTTGAACCTTTTGAAAGGATCGGAAAACTGTTCGGGTGACAAACAATACCATCAGTACACTTTTTCCATGGCCCTGGCAACGTTTACCCCCAAAAATCGTGGGAGCATCGTTTACCAATGTACGTTCCCCCTGTCCAAAACCCTTTCCATCACTGAGTCTCGTTCCTGCGCAGGCCACAACACTTAAAGGTCTTTTTTAGTCTTTGGGGACAGATCAAATTACCTTAAACCCGCCCGCTTCGCCGCCCAGACAGTGTTGGGGGGGTTTCCCCAGGCTCCAAGCCCCCCCCCTCCTTTCTGAATTTTCCAACTTGGTTTGCGGGGGACACCCTCAAGACTTTTTACAAAACCCGTCAAAGGGCCCTAGCCAACAATTTCGAGAGCCCCTTTTGTGACAGCCCCTTTCTCAGAGCCGTTTGGGAAATTTTCCGAGGCCGGGGAAAACCCCATCAACAAAACTACCCTTTGAGCGACGAATTCCGCAGGCAAACGTTTGCGGGAAGGGCCGGTCGGAAGGGGCACAGTGGGCTTTCCCGGGGCACTAGAAGCGGGGAAATTCCCATCATCAGAAAAAAGCGTGAGACCGAAAAACCGACGGCCGAGCCCTCGCATTGAAATTTTGCTATAGTTGTGCGCGGTATTTTCATCATGGGTCTACATTTCCCCAAACGCCCCCCAAAAAAAAGAACCCAAAAGAACTGCGGGTTGCTATTTTGCGGTTTCCCCCGCACAAGACCGGCTCCAATTGTCATGCGGGGATTTAAAACCGGTTTTTTGAAAAAATCCAATCGGTTTTCACTGGCCTTTTGCGGAAAAAATTTGCAAATTCAACTCCCGCAAACCCCCACCCCCCGCATGCGCCCCAGCGGACCTTGTTTTGGGCCCCATTTTGATGCCGGGAAAAGGGTCGGACGTCACCTTCCAAGCCGTGTAGCTCGTCGATTGACTCCCCCCACCCTCTTGTAAGCTAGCGTGTTTTAATTAAATTACTTTCAATTTTTACATTTGTTAATTTTTTTTTAGTTTTTGTTTTTTAATTTTTTCCCCCCCCGGGAAAAAAAACCTGAAGTTTTTAAAGGGGGCGCCCCCTTAGTAGGGGGTGCCCCCGTGCAGCAAAAAGGTCTTTAGTTCCTGGCTTCCCAGCTTCCCCCCCGTTTTTGTGTGTTTTTACTTTTAAAAATTTAAACAAAACAAATTAACAGAAATATTTTAAAAAACATTTTAATTTTAATTTTTTTTATTTTAATTTTTATAAAAAAAATTTTTTAATTAAATTTTAAAAAAATTTTAAAAGTTTTTAAAGTGAAACCAAAAAATTGCATTTAAAAAATTAAAAAACCCTTTTAACTGAAAAAAAATAATTTTCTTTAAACTGTTTTTAAAAATTTTTTTTTTTTTTTAAAAGAAGAAATTTTTGTTGTTTTTTTTTAAGTTTTTTTTTTTATTTGGGTTTTTTTAAAATTAAACTAAGATAAGGGTAAAACTGTAAAATTTTAAAATTGTATAATTTTAAAAACTAATTTTTTTTCTTTTAGATTACAATTGCACAGCTGGAAAAAAGGTATGAAACAAGAACCCCTTTTTGAATTAAAAAACATTGAAAAAGAAAAAATTATAAAAAAAAATTTAATTTTTTTAAAGATGGTACCGAAAAAAAAATGCATTTAAAGGGGAAAACCAACCCCAAAATTTGGGGAAATATGACCTGAAAAAGTTAAAATTTTCGCAAGGTGTTTCTTAGGGAGCAAAAAATGGGTCTACAACAAATGTACCAATAAAGGGTATTTTTCCATATAAATGTATAAAAACAACCCAAACCGTGGATTTTTATATTTTTTTTGATTTAAAAAAATGAAACCCGTAAAAAAGAATTGGGATTTCAACCTGGGTGAAAAAAAAACAAATCTCGAAAAGGCTAATAAAGGGTACGGTGTGGGTTTTTTTTACATTCGAGTTGCCTCTGGTTTGTTCCTCCTTTTTGAACAAAAACCACCCCCCCAAACCGAGAAACAACTACAAAAACAAACCTTTTTCAAAATTAACAAAACAAAAACATCAATTCAAAAACTATTTTAAAATATGCAAACTGTTTTTTACACTACCCCCTAACTACTGCAAAAACCAATTACAAAAACTATTTTAACAACTACGCAAAACCAATTTCCCCCACTACCACAAAAAAAATTACTGCAAAAACAGTTTCAAAAACATCCAACACTACTGCCATCCAAATTTCCCCCATCAACCTCAAAAAAGACGGCAAACCAAAATTTTAAAATTATACAGCAAAAACTAAACCAAAAAAACTACATTTCCCCAAAAAAAACTAAAACCCATTTAAAAAACCCCCAAAAAACCTTTTTTTAAAACTTTTTAAAAGCTTGATTTTAAACATTAAAGAAAATTTTTTTGTTTAAAACAAAATTTGAAAACTATTTAAAAAAAATAATGAAACAAAAAAAACAAAAAAAAATTATTTTTGAAAAATGGAAGCCTCTTTTATTAAAAAATCTTCTTTGAATGGTCTTTTTTTCTCCGTGCGATCCCAAATCGCCTATTAGTTATTTTTATGCTCTATTTCAGGTCGGAAAACCGTCCAATTACTTAAAATCGCTTTGGAAAAATGCTAAGGAATAAAACGAAATTACTTTTTTCCCCCCACATTCAACTATCACACACCTGCATCCTTTTCCCCCTTTTCCCCCCAAAATTTTTTCACTGTTTTTTAAAAACACCTGTTCCCCCCCCCATTTCTAACACCATTATCTGTACACTACCTTGGGGTGGGTTTCCCAGTGGTTTAAATTCCCCCCCCCCTCTCCGGGCTCATCTGTAGATCTGGCTAGCTGGTAGTGCGCTTTCCCCACAAACACAAAACACACAACCCCGTGCTATCCCTTTTCCTTTCCGCACGCCCCAGCATTTTTCCCCTTGCCTTTTTTTATATCTTTATGCCCCCGGTCAAATCCTTACATTGCCAAACCGAACTTTGTAAAAGGTTGCCCTAAAACAACGGATCCACAGACAAATAACAATATTACTAAATTAATATTTTACGTTTATTTTTTAATTTTAATATTCCCATCAATTATTGCCACACGGGCAAACACAAGTTTAACCTATTACATTTAAACCCCTAAATCTTTGGATTAGCATAAGAAAAACTTTTTTTTATTTCCAAAAAACCCTTCTCCCCAGGAACATTCTCCAAAATGATCTTTTCCCCTTTACTTCCACAGTTCAATTCTTTTGTTGTTTCTGTTTGAAAACAAACTTTCTATCTTGATAAACAGTTTCACAAAAACTATCTTTACGACTTTGTATTGTTCCCTTCTTCCACAACGCTACCAAAACTCTGTAACTTCTACTGTACACCACACAATCTCCACACAGTAGTATAAAAGGACGACCACTTCAAAGGAAGCTTCAGCTTGCCAGACCCCGCGTGCCTGCTCACCTACGAATGGTCTCACTCACACTTCACATCTCTCTCATCTCCAGTCACTCTCTCCCAGTCACTCTCTTTCAGTCACTCTTCTCCCGTCACTCTCTTTCCGTCTCTCGTTCCTCTTCGCCGACGTCCGTCTTCCACTTTCAGCAAAACCCCCCCCCCCGTCGTTGTCTTCTACCAAACTCACACCCTTTCCCGATCCGCCCACAACTCCCTCTCGCCACCACAGCTGACTTCAACACTTCTTCAACCCCCCCCTGGCCCGTTTCCCTCCGTTAGCTTAGTTAAGTGTTTTTTTTTTAACCCAAAATAGTTTGTTTTTCTTTTTGTTGGGTTTTCCTTAAAAAGTTGCTTGCTTCAAATTTTAATTTTCACCCAAAGTAAACCTAGTAAAAGTTTTTAACTTAAAAGGAACGGATGACCAAACCCTTTCGGCCCAGTTTTTGCACCCTCTTAAAAACAAAAATAGCAAAGGATAGAAAAGGGTAAAACCCGCTTTTGACCTTTTTTTAAAAGAACTTAGTAGGAAACACTTTTTGATTTAGCGAAGCGGGGTTTCAAATTGAAATTTGGCAAAATTTCTTCGTCACTGTTGCTTTAACCACCTTCAAATTTTAAGGTTCCCCAAATTTAAAAAAAAAGGATTTTTGGGAAAACTTTTGCTGGGTCTTTTTTTAAAAAAGTTACAAAAAAAGCAAGGTTTTAAAAAATTTTTTATTTTAAAAATGTACTAATAGTTTCCCAAATGTAAAAAAATTCTTTTTCAAAAAACAAAATAAAATTTTTTTTTACCTCTCAAAAAAAAAAACTTAAGGGGGAATTTTTTACTTTTTTTAAAAATTTTCAAATGAAAAATTTTTGTTTTTGAGAAAATTGGGTAAAATTCAACTTTCAAAATTGGTTGGGCCTTTTCCAGTCCCCCCTTAAGGCTTTTAGGCCCCCCCCCTAAAAAAAAATGCTGTTTTTAAAATTTTGGACCCTTTTTTTCAAAAAAAAAAAATGACACCGGTTTTTAAAAAATTTTTATATGAAATGTCCCTCAAAATTCCCTTTCCATTAATGTTTTCATTTGCTATTTTTTGAAAAGTGAAAAATAATGGGGCTAATGTCTATGGGCAGTTGTGTTTCACTCTTTCGGCTATTGCTTTTAAAAATTTAAACGAATGTGGTTTTTTAAAAAAATCTTAAAGACTTTATTTTGAATCGTATAAAAGGATTTTAAAAAATCTTGTGTGGTGCCGATGTTGAGGCTGGTTTAAGGGGGAAAATAGAAATGGAGAGGGAAAATGGAAAAGAAAGACAGGGAGAGTGTGCTTACATGTGAGAGGCTTATATACATAGATGTCTGTCTGTGTGTGGAGATGAGTAAGGTTAAGTGAGAGTGAAAACGTGATTTAAAAGGTGTGTGAACTGTGGTGACTAGTGCGGGGGCACTACACCTCCCCTTTCTGGTTTAAGAGGAATCCTTCCGGGATGTCCGCGCTTTTTTGGGGGATGTTGAAACGGACGTTTTTGTCCATGTGTGCGGGAGTTGTCCCGATGCCAGGCGACCATGTCAGGCCCGGGTGCTGTATTTGGATCTGGACGTTGTGGGGCTGTCCTGCTCAGAAACCCTTAAAGGGGGTCCAGTTTTTAGCAAGCCTAGCGGGGTGTTCGTCGCGTCTTTGCGAATGTAGACGTCCCTCCGCGGTGAAAAGGTCCTTGGGCACTTGCTGTGGTCGTTTTGTGGCGCCCCCAAAGTCGTGGCGGGTCTGCTGGCTCGTCACTTTTTTTCTCACTGACTTGACGAGTTCCTCCGGCGGGGTCATGCTCCTCCGCCAGAGTGATGAGATCTGCAGGCAGACGGAGATGGTTTCCGTAGACAAGTTCAGCAGGTGACAATCCGATGTCAATTTTTGGTGAGGGAGCGAATACTGAGTAGTACGAGTGGTAGATCGTAGTACCAGTTGGTGTCCGTTGAAGCGGCTCGGAGCGAATCCTTAAGTTGGCGGTGGAAGCGCTCGCCCGAAGCCGTTCGCTCGAGGATTGTACGCTGCTTTTTTTGATGTGTTGGATTCCGAGGAGATTGGTTAGTTTGGTAAAAAGATGCGATTGAAACTGGAGTCCGCGATTTTGTGGTGCCCTTTTCATCAGGAATCCCGAATCGCGAAATCCACGTTTCCTTAAAACTTCTGTGCTACCGTGCTGGCTTCAAATGTTCTCAATCGGAAACGACTTCAGGCCAGCGAGGGGGAAAACGATCGACCATCGTCAGCAGGTATTTGAAGTTGTTGCTCGGCTTTAGCGGGCCGACGATGTCGATGTGAATGTGCGCAAAGCGGCGCTGGGGCTTTCTCAATCTGCTTTGGTGGAATGATCGTGTGTCTGGTTGTCTTTGATTGTTGAAAATTCGCTGACCCCCCACTCTCGAATCAGTGACGATTTTTGACCAGTGTACCTTTTTAAAGGAGAGTAGCATACCCTTTCTGTCCGGGATGCGAAACGGTGGTACGCAAGATGCTGGGGAGTGGTGGTCCCAGGGGCGGCAGACTTGGAGTCGACTCTGCAGACAAGCGAACCGGGTTTGCACCCACAGGGAAAAGTTAAGCAGGCCATTGCAGCGAGACTTTGGGTTTTTTTTTTGCCCGCGCAGCTGGTTGAGTGTAATGGGCGAGGTGAGGTTTGCTCTCGAGGGGGGGGCATCGGAACGTTGTTGACACCACGATGTGGTGGAGTTTGTTGACAAACTCAGAAAAGGAGAAGGCCTTTTTTTGCGCGGGAATGATGTGCGTTTGGCAAAGCGGGATAGGGTTGTGGTCGGTAAAGACCCACTTGGGCCTTTTGATGAAGTGGGGAAAATTTTTGATAGCGCACACGATCGAGTTAGTTTTTTGTAAAATGCCGAGTATTTTTTTTTTAGTCGGGAAATTTTGGAACATGAAGGCGATCGGGCGCGTTTTCTCCGTCGACTTGCTCAAGGGAGGCGCCCGATGCGATTGAACGTCGCACGTGTTTATGAAGCTCCAAGATGAAGTAGGGAATCCAAAGTGCAAGCGTTGAGCAGGGATGTTTGGCGGTTTCGGGGTTCAGTGTGTGGTGCCATTTAAAAGTCGTCGCCCTTTCCGAGGGGTGAAGACGGCGGTTTGGGGCCCGATCCGGGGAGGAAGCGGGGTAGGGGTTTGATGGGGCCAAAAAAACCTTTTGCGGCCGCCGACTTGGAATGGGTATGGTATTGGGCCTTGTCAGGGTCTACTTGGATGCCTAAACTTGTTAAGGGACATGACCGAGGAATTTGACTGATTCCTGGTAAAACCCTGCTTTTGTCGGCGTTGATGGTCAGGCTGTTGTTGGCTAGCACCTGAAAAAGTTTTTTTCATTTGCTGATGGTGCTCCTCTTCTTTTTCTGTTTGGCAAGGGAGGATGTCGTCAATGTAGTTGAAAAAACCTGTGGCAGGCTGCGGAAGATGTTGTCGGCAAACCTTTGGGAAATTTTGGGGGCAAGGCATTCCGCAGGCCAAAGGGCATCTTCGTAAAATTCAAAGAGGCCGAATGGTGTGGTGATAACCGTTTTGCCGATGCTGTCTGCAGCCATTGGGATCTGCCAGAAGGCAGACTTCAGGTCGACCTTGCTAAAGATGGTGCAACCGTGGAGATCGTTGATGAAGTCAGCGACGTTCCGCATTGGGTAGCGATCTGGCACTGTGCGGAGGTTGATGGGGTAGTAATCACCGCATGGGCGCCATGACCCGTCCTTCTTCTTGACGAGGTGCAAGGGGGACGCCCACAGGCTATCGCTAAAGCGACAGACGCCGTCGCTGATCATCTGTTTGATGTACTGTTTTGCTGCATCAAGGCGCTCGCCAATGAGCCGACGAGGACGGCAGAAGATTGGTGGACCTTCAGTGTTAGAATGTGATGCTCGACGGGTGAATCTGCTGTTGTTGTTGTTGCTCTCAGCTTGAGCAGCTCCTGAACGCGTCCGTCCAAAGAGCTGTTGATTGCTGATAAGAATGGCTGATTGCAGCTGCGCAGTTTGAGTGGTTTGCTCAACTACGTGTCTCCGTCAAGCAGGCGGCGTGCGTGGAGATCTGGGCAAAGGTGATACTGCGCCAGAAAATCCGCGCCGATGATGTTGTTTTGCGTTTCTTCAATGTGAAGTTGAAGGCAAAGGCGCGCCGCAGGCCAAGGTTGAGGTTGAGCTGGGCTTGGCCAAAGGTCCGAATTTGTGTACCATTGGCTGCGTAGAGCCATTCATGGTAGTGCTAGGGATGATGCTGATAACCTGAAGAAGAAGAGGAAGAAAGGTACTGTTTTGCATTTTTAATCGCAATAACTGGACACATCCGATCCTGTGTCAATAAAGAAGGATAAGCGAGATTGAGGATCAGTGATGAATAATCGCTTTGATAGCGAAGGAGAAGAAGAGGATGAGGTAGACGAGATAAATGAAATTGATGGGGACTTGTCAACATCGGAGGTGTTTGGCTGGGCGCTCGGTGTCGATGTTGATTCCACCGAGCAAGCACCTAGTTTTTTTGTGCCGCGCATGAACTGGCTTTGGAAAGTGCAGTTGCCGGGGCGACCGCACTTGATGGCCTTTTTGCGGTAGGTGAAGTGGTTGTAACACCAGCGGCCGCCCTCGTTGTAGCGTGCTGAAGAAGGAGAGCGTCTGCGGTTTGGGCTCCGGTGACGATGATGACGATGACGATGATCACGAGAGTGCGATCGGTTTTGATTGTTGTTGTGCTGGTAGTGCACTGCTGAAACTTGCTGGCTGGTGGTGGACAAGTGCTCGTAGATATTGTCAGCTAGTTGGAGCAGGTTGTCTTGCGTCATGTTGGGCAGCGCTTTGGCGCGACGACGGCTGACTGGATGGGGATGCTCAGCTTGCAGAGCCAGCGATCGTACACTACGTCATTTGAAACGTTCATGTTGACGACTTTGTTCTTCAACGCCTTGAAGAAGACGGAAGGTTTGCGAGGTCCTTTTCTCCTGTCGAGGACGTTTTGGAGACGCTCGGTTGGTGAGGTGGTGAAGGCGTAAATGATGGCAGCAAAGAGCTTTTCGAGGTGGCCCTGGGCGAAGTCGAATCGATGACTTTGTTGACCTGCTTGACCATCAGTTTAGATGGAAGGCCGGCGAGGACTCGGTTGTACTGGGCCTCCTTATCAGTGATGCCGAGCAAGGTGAACTGGGCCTTGCACACGCGCACCCAAGCTGTGGGCGACTTGTCAATGAATGCGAGCACCTTGTAGCCTGATGAGGGTGAGTCTGCTGCTGCAGCTTTCTTGTTGCTGTGGTCGCTCATGTTGACTGACGAAAATGCTGATGATGGAGCGGCGATGGCGGGTCAAGCAGAGACTCGTTTCCTGAGTCGCGAGCTGCTTGTGGCTCAGTGAGAGGATGCTTGGTTGAAAGTTGCTCTGTTGCTGCTGGGGTGCTGTCTGTTGTTGTTGAGGGCTCCTTCTTCTTCGGATGGTTTGCTTTCTTTGGTGGCGGCTCCGGATGAAGCTTTTTTCGGAGTTGGCGTCCGCGTTGGTCGTTGCCAGACATCTACTTCTGGACATGAAGAAGAAAAGAGAGGTTCCGTCTTGCGAGGAAGAGGGGAAGAAGGGTGATCCAGTCCGGCTCACCAATGTGGTGCCGATGTTGAGGCTGGTTTAATGGGGAATAGACTGGAAATGAAATGGGAGAAAGACAGGCAGAGTGTGCTTACATGTGAGAGGCTTATATACATAGATGTCTGTCTGTGTGTTGAGATGAGTAAGGTTAAGGGGGGACCCCGCGCACTTTTTTCCACTTTTTCAAATACGAATGCGGCGGGACTAAGATTGTATGAAAAATGTACTCAATAAAAGGGTTGTTAAAAATTTATGTAGAACAGTTTGTGTTGTACTAGGTCCTCCGATGGGTGGGTCACTGTCGGTAACGACATCAGTGCTCTAAACACTCAGGTGCACTTTCCGCAAAACGGGAAATTTCCACAAAATAAAACAAGGTGTCAAATGAAAGGTGAAAAAATTTAAACTAAAGTTGTCTGACTCGGAAAAATTTTTAAGTAGTTGACGTCTCAGATAATGATTTTTGAAGGGTGGTGAAAACGAAAAATTTTAAAAGAAAAATGTAAATTTTCAAATTTTTTTAATATCCCAAAAACAAATTTGTTGTGTTGTGTGCGCGTTGTCCCCCTTAAGGGGGGACAACGCGCACAAACAAATTTTTTTTAAATTTTTTTGGTTTTCTTTTCAAGTCAAAAAACTTTTTTCAGCAAGATCTTAAATCACGCAAGTTCCATTATCTTAAAAAACGGGTAATACCAAAAAAAATGTTTAAAGGGGTGTCAAATGAAAGATGACAAAATTATCTAAATTTTGTCTGGCTGGGAAATTTTAAATTTTTTCCCAACTTTGTTGTATACTTAAAAAATATTTGAAATCTCACATACTCAGTTTCGTTTTTCACCATCATTAAAAAATTTCATTATCTGAGACGTCAATTACTAAAAATATTTGAGTCAGACAAAATTTAGATAATTTAATCACCTTTCATTTGACACCTGATCAATTTTTGGTATACTCGTTTTAAAGATAATGGAACATAAATGGTCAGAACATTGATGTCGTACCGACAGCGACCCACTTATCGGAGGTTTACCATAGTACAACACAAACTGTTTACATGAAATTCTTAAAATCCATTAAGTAAACTCTTCTTTTGACGCATAGCCACCCCCGAAATCAAATTCGAATACGCAGTAAAAAAGTGAGCGGTGTCCCCTTTTAAGTGGAGGAGAAGAGAGAGAGAAAAAGATTTTTATATCGCCCTTTCGAGCCTTTTTTTTGACTTAACATCGTACGAATACAGCGAGCCACCACCATTCTCGGCGACAACAGCAACAAAACAAACGAGTACTTGTATCAAGCCTTGCCAGAGGCCACGTTTCTGCTTCATCGTTTTCTAAAGTCTGCTGTGTTCTCCCCGCCAGATTCTGCGTAGGCGCCCTTAGTGCTGCACTCGATGAGATAAGGTTTCTGCGCGACGCTCGGGCGCGCCGGCGCAGAAGAAGCGACCCGTCAGCAAAACAAGCGGTACACATCCGCCAAGAACAGGAAAACGGCCGAACCAGAGGGTAAGCAGTTGAGCCTTGGTCTTCGGAAGATGTCGAAAGTCCCGATGAAGACCTTCAAGGCCAAAAGGCAAGTTCCGAATGGGGAGTCCGCGTAGCAGGCATCCAGGGGTAACTTCCACTCTTGACACGTGCCGGCCTTTTCAGCTCCTCCTTCTGATGACTTCTGGGCGTGGTCCCTCCTAGAGCCGGAGGCGTCGTCCAGTGTTGCCGCATTGAGTTGACCAAGGGTTTTGAAGATGGTGGATAGGGGGTGTCAAGATTCCCACCTGAGTTTTCTAAAGCTGGCAGCCACGCTGCACCGCGCGTTCTACCGCAGCGGCCGTCGCGTTAGCAACTGCCGTTAAGGAGAGTGAAAACGTGAGTCAAAGTGTGTGAACTGTGGGGGACTAGTGGGGGGCCCCCAGTTTATTTTTTGTTCTAAAAGAGTTGAAGTTAAGTAACAAACTTTTAACTTGATCGTCTTAAAAAAAACCCCAAAACAATTTTTAAAAAACCTTTTCCATACGATTAAAGATAAAGTTTAAATTTTTTTAAGACCAAAATCAAAATTTTTAGGGAAACCCGAAATTTGTATAAATTTAAGAAATGAGTGTTTACATGAAACTTTTAAAAAAAACTTTAAAATTAAAAAATTTGAACATCCTTAAATTAAAAATTTACGTGTGGGGGCAGAGACCTTAATGATGAGACAACTAGATGGGCGAAACAGAAGTATGAGATGAGGAGAAACAAGTAAAGCACCCGAGCCAACTCGCACATGAGCTAAGGGGTGGAGCCTATGAAGTGCACCCAAACCGTTGCGTGCATCATTCGGTAACTTGTCGTTTTGTAGAAATATACCTGAATCATTGAAGCTGCACCCGCGCATACTGAAAACGTTTTTATATCATTAGAAAAAGTTTTTTTTGAAAAAAATAAATGTTTCGCACAATTTTTAAATATAAAAAAATTTTCAAATCTTAATCTTAGGTGAGTTTGGTCAGAAGGAGTCAAACTCGCGCGGTTTTACCAAAGTTGGGACCATAGTTAAGGTTGTGTTACACGAACGTCCGGATTATTTATTCGTTCATTTAACCTTATTTATTCCACTATCTGGCCCCTTATTTCTGGCCTTATTCTATCTAGATTATTCCCATACTAGCCGACTAGCGGCGATATCTGTAGTTATTATTCTCGATATTTCTATCCGCAGCGAGCGCCCCCAAGCGGGCAGTCATTAAACAGAGCACGCTGCCGCTCGCTGCGACAGTGTGATCGTAACCTCCAAGCAGAGCAGATCTACGTCGTCTAGCTTGCTTGCATCAGCGGATCAGTATCAGCGAATATCAGTTGAGAGACCCCGATCTTGAAGACCCGAAGCAGTCCCGAACAGTGCCCCGTCGGTGTGAAGTAGCCCGACCCGTCCCATCTGCTGGCTTATGTGTATGCGCTGGGCCGCAGATCGTCATCATTCACTCGCCTTCACTACTTTCAAAGGTAACTCAGGGAAACAGTACTGAGTCGGTGAGACGCCGGTTGTATTGGTCTCTGAGAGGTAGGATCGACTGTGCCCCCATTTTTGAACCTGGGTGTATCAACCGGTAGCTTCGGACACACACAACACAAGCGCAGGTCCCACCTCTTTCACCCCCGGTCAGATTCTGCCACATTGAGGCTGTAGAACAAGAATTAAATGAAAATAAACCGGAGAGTGTTTAATGTAAACAATGATAAAGGAAAGTCAATAGTGCTAGAAGCACATAAAGGGGCCTGGGACAAAAAAAGAGAGAAACAAAGAGATAAAGGAAGGAGCTCACGAGAGTTAGTCAAGACAAAGGATAGAGAAAGAGACCGTTTCCAAAAAGGACGATCGTGTTCTGTTGCTGGCGTGTTTTTGTCGTCATCCAGCTTGATAAAGCGGGTGATGGGCTTATCGATTATCGATTCATCAATTGCTGGACGGCTTTCTGGAACGATCGCTCGGTTGCCATCCGTAGATGACGAGACAATGGCTGGCGTGGTTTTGCCACACTGTCAATATGTAAAAGCAACCACGCGCTCGCACCAGCACGCACTGATGACAGTAGGCTCTACGTCACATTCCAAAGTCTCCCCCTTTTTGGAGCTCAGCATCCAATGACGACCAAAATCCCACCTAGCCAGCACATGTACCACGTGTGTTATTTTTATTATTAAATATATTCATGCTTGATTAAAAATTTTTTAAAAAAAATTGACGATTTTTTATTAAAATAAATTACCTGTTTCAAATGCTAATGGTTAAAATGTCAAACGTTCAAAACCACAATATTAAAAATATAAAAAGAGTTTTTTTAAACATAAAAAATTATTTTTTAAAATTTTATCTGTTGAAAAACTAATTGGTGAGTAATTTTTTTTAATAATGATATATATTTATATTAACATTATATATTAGTTTTTTATTATTATTTTTAATATGTTAATTTACTGGATTGTTTTTAATACAATTGTGTTTTATTTTTAAGTTTTTATTTTAAAATTTTTTATAGTTTTTAAATTGTTTAATTTTTTAACAGTTAAAATAGTATAAAAGATAGTTAATTAAAATGACTAAAAAAACAAAAAAAAGTTGAATTTTATTAAAAAAACAAAACAATTTAAAAAAAAACAAATTTTAAAAATTTTGATAACTTTACTGAAAACGATTTTGATTCAATGAAAAAAACGTTTTTACAACCATATGATGGAACAAAAGAAATTTTTGAGCTTTTAGGAGAAACTACAAAAGAAATTCCTGATTTATTTTTTTTAAATTTATTTTTGGATACAAGTTTAAGTATTAATTATTGGATAAATGGTCAGGATATACCTGATGATGCTAAAGAAATTAGAAATGAAGGGCATGTTGTTGTTAATAAATTAATGTTTTACCAGAGGTAACTTATAAAATAAATAATTTTATAAAAAAACTGGAGAAATAGTTAAGAAAATGCTGAAATTTTAAATGAAAATTCTTTTTTAATTGCTCAAAATAAAGCTGAGTTAAATAAAAAAAATCGGCAAATTAATTTAAACTTTGAAAACATAAAAAAATATGAAGATAAAGCTAATGAACGTCAAAAAATTGTTAAAACAAAATTTGAAAATTTAGAAAAAAAGTTTTAAAGTAATAAACAAACTTGTAGAAACAAAATTAGTTTTAAAAAAACAAGTAGATCTAATGAAAAAAATATTATTGAGTTTTGTTAAAAGAACAATTAATAATGTTGTAGATAATATGATGTCAGTATTTGGACATTTTACTCGAATTTCTCAAGAATATATAAATCTAATATTGAGAAACGACTTTACATGTTTGAAGATGATGAAAACAGTATTCTTTTGTACATTGCTAATGCTCGAATTCCAAAAGAAAAAACGTTGCACACTTCACTTTGAATATAATTAATCTAGGTTTTTATTTGCCAAAAACTCAAAAGATTTAACAGCCATGACAATGTTTTCAATGCTAATTTATGGTGTGCAAATGTTTTTAACTATGTTCAATTTTGCCACTCAGCAGTACAATTGGTTGCAAAGTTATTACATTAAAAAAAGCAATATTGACTCTTACAACAAATATACCTTGAAAATCTTAACACTATTGAAGATTTTAAAAGTAGTTTTTTAGCAATTGTGGAATTGTTGTCAAAGTAATAAATGCTATAAAAACTATAAAATCTTTAGATTTAATGATTTAACAGTAAAAATATTGCTAATAACGTAGATCCGTTGTTTGTGCAAAATTTTGAAAAAGTTTACAAACAAACAAACACATTTTTGCATTTTGTTTTAGTTTTTTTTAGCAACGTAGGCAATTTAATTGACCCTATTGTCCCCCCTCGATTAAGTCCTCAACTTTTTTTTTCTAAAAAATCGCACGTTCCTGTACCAATTTTAGGCTGGACTGCTAAAACTATCTTCGATATGCCATGCAATATGCGGGAGACAGTAGTTCGATGGTAGGCGATTGGTCCCGGCCATACACGGTAGACAGTTCAGCAAACCCATTAGTAATGGGAATCCCAAATTGATCCTACTGGTTCTCGACCCCGTATCATTTATAGACAGCTTAACAATAAAAAACCCTTTGAAATAGTAGCAATTCTCGTTGGTAACGCAACTGCATTTTGGGACATTGACCGAGATTGTTTAATGCTTTAACTGATAGCATAATTGATGTTGCTTTATAAAATGAAAAACATATCTTTCCGGTTGGGGCAAATGCAAATGCAATTTTTGACAATGCAAAACACCAATACTTTTGGCCGTTCTAAGTCGTTAGAATGACCAATTGTTAGTACATTTTAATGCTTCTTTAAATTTTACCGATGATAAAGGGCACACTGCGTTACACATTGTACTGAGCACAATAAACCAGAAATAGTTAAGTTTTTTTAAAAAACAATCAAACTAATGTTAATGATAAGCAGAAAAAATGTTTTTAAATTTAACTTCATTCATTCAGCCAGTTATAATGGTTTTTTGAAATAATCAAACTGTTTTAATTTTCCTAAAACTAATGTAAACAAAAAAGGGGCCCAAAAAATTTAAGCCCTTTGCATTATGCTGCTTCTTTTAATAAATCAAAAATTGTAAAAAATTAAATAGTAAATAAAAAAAAATTATGTTGATGCTCAATCAACACAAAAATTTACTCCGCTTCATTTTGCTGCAATTAATAATTGCCCCAAAGTAGCTGAAATTTTGTTAAAATTAGGAAAAGTTAATTTTAAATGCTGAAGCAAACAACCATTTAACTCCTTTGCATTTAGCGTCTTTTTTTGGATCAGAAAAAATTGTTAAAATTTTATTGCAAAATAATGCTAGTGCTTTTTGCAAAAACTTCAGATGGGTCAGTTCCATTACACTACGTTTCGTATAATGGCAATGTTCAAATACTTGATTTGCTGATTAAAAACATAAGGATACATGACAACAAAATGATAAGAGTTGATCCCTTTACTTTTCTTATATGTATACAACAACTTCTATAAAACTTTGTCGTTTTTGGCTAAGCAAAAATTCAATTAATGCAAAACAAAACCTTCTTCTTTTAGTGTCAAAAAGGGGAAAATAATCAGTAGAAAAACGATTAATAAAGGCCCTTGTGCTAAGCATAGATTTACAATCTTTGGGAAACCCATTCTTTATCTTAATAAAGGAAAAACCGATTTTTTAAAGTTTCTTTAAACGAAACCGAACATCTTTACAGTTTAGTTGGTTGACAAACATTCAAAATATAAAAAAATACCTTTTTTACATTTACTTCCTTTCTTAATGAAAGACTCATTATAATTGCTAGATATCTTTTTAAAAAAGGTATTTAAAATTTTCAATGACCCTATGATGAACCATTATCAATAAGTAGCTGAAAAAGGGCATTTTTTTAAAAAAATTTTTTATTAATTAGGAGCTTTTAAAACAATAGTAAAAACAGGAACTGCACACATGCGCAGCAAGTAAAAAAAAAAACGTTGAAATTTTTAAACTTTTACTGCAAAAAAAAATACAAATTTGATGCATTAAAAAATGGTAAAAATGCTCTCCTTTAGCTGTTCGTAATGATATGTTACAAAATGCTAATATTTAGTTAATTTGGTTCAAATAAAATCACCCGAAAATGTACCGAACTCCTTACTTATTGCATTGGCTAAAAATGGATCTTTGATATATTAAAATGTTCTAGAATTTTTGGTTGAACTCTCTCTATGTTTGTTTAGGGAAATTCAATTTTTCATTACATTTTTAAAAAAAAACCGACTTTTTTAAAATACAATTTTAATTTAATAAAAATTTTTACGTTCATGTCAATAAAAAAAAATGGTCAAACATCCTTAGGGGGCAGCTAAATAAATGTTTTCTGCTTGCAATTATTTTTTTACAACAAACGTTTCAAAAATAAATTCAAAAATAAATTAGGGCAAACTGTTTGTTTTGGGTTTTAAAAGGGTTCTGGTTCTTTAAATAATTTAAATTTTTTATTAAAAACAAAGCTTCTTTAAATTTTTTAAATATAAAACATCGACGGAAGTATGTAAGTTAGTAGATGTTGCCGCAAATAAAATAAAATTGACTAGTCATTTTATAAGAAAAACTGTAAGGCAAAGAAAAAGTTTAAACTTTGCTTTAATAGAAGCAGTAAAACAGGGTAGTCAAAAACTTGTTGATATTTATTGGAGCAAAAAAACAACGTTAACGTAAAAAGATAAATAAATAAACAAAATTTGCTTCATATGGCAGTTAACAAAAAACCCAAATCATAAAAATTTTTTTTTATCAAAAAAACTTTATTTAAAATGCAAAAGGACTAGGGGGTTAACCCCAATGCATTCGGTTCTAAATTAAACAATTTTAAATTAGCAAAATATTAAGGGGAATCTTTTTGCAAAAAAACTTTAACAAAAAAAACATAAGGGAACAAGTCCACTAAAAGCTGAAATTTCAAGGCAAGGGGGAATTTAAAAATGATTAAATTTGTTTTTGAAAAAATCTAACTTAAAATTTCCCTGATTAGTTTAGGGGAAATTGTAAAAACAAAAATACGTAGAAAAATTTTTTAAATTAAAAAGGGTGCTGATTTTAAAACACAAAAAATTTAAAAAAACTCCTCTAAAAGCAGCCAAAAAAACAAAAAATTGAAAACAATCAAGTTCTTGTTTTTAAGGGCAAAAAAAAATTTTAATAAAAAGAAAAAAGGGCCCCAAAACGTTGTTTGGGTTTTTGCAATCAACAATCGTTCCGACTTCATCAAATTTTTGTGATAGTTTGATGACATTCTTAAAAATCTTGCTTTCAAGCAGTAATGAAATATTAATGTGTTAATTCTTTTATAGAGGGGTATATAAATGGGGGTGGATATATTTAAGCCCAAACCCCTTGAATGTTGCGCAAAAAAATGGAACTTGAAATAGAAAAAATTTTATCAAAACAAAAATGCATTGTTTAATGCAAAAAAAAAAACATAAAAATGAAAGGGAAATTAGCAATTAAAAATCATTTGATGTGCAAAATTTTTTTAAAACAATTAAAAAATTTAAACAAAATAATATTTAATAAAGATTTTAAAAAATTAAAAATTTTAACACAAACATTTAAAAATAATTAATAAAACAGTACACTTTTTTTGTTGATGTTTTACTCGTAAAAAACTGGTCAAATATAATTTAACAAAACAAAGCATTACTGATAAAACCAGCTTTAGCTTAGGATGTAATTATTTGAAAATTTTTACAAGAATTTCGTTGTCTTAAAGTTTTTCCAAACAGTTTTGATACGTTTAAAATTTACCAAAAATTGAAAAAATTTAAAAAAAGGAGAATTTAAATTTATTGAAAATTACTTCAAATGTTTCAAAACTTTTTTTTTAAAAAACTATTAAAAAACAATTTAAAATTTAAGCAAGTATTCAAAAAGCGTACCAAAATTTGTTCAAACATTGAAAAAATAAAAATAAAAAAAATTTGTTAAACTGTTAAATAGTAAACTAGTAAATGATTTAAAAAAAACTTTTAAAACAATCACAAATATTTAAAAAATACTAAAAAAATCCAATAAAATAACAAAAAATGTAAAACAAAATAGCTAATCTATTCATTAAATGAAAAAATTATTTTGTGTGGTCAAACGTATAAAACTGAAAAATGCATTTTTTAAAATTTTTTATGTTTTACAAACAAAGCAAAAGTAAGTTAAAAGTATTTTTTACTAGTTGAATAATAATTTTTAAAATGTTTTTAGATCACTACCCCAGTTTTGGTTAACAAAACAAAAACGTGTTTTGTATTGTTTTAGCACTAATTTACCGCAATTCAAACTCATTGATTTAAATTTACACGGTTTGTTTCTTCAAACTCATTAACCTTTACTCGCCCTAATTCAGACAATTTTTTATCTTTATAGATAACAAACTATTTTTGTACACACCTGGTCAGCCACGCCAGTGCATTTACCTGTTTACTGTTTAATCACTAATTTCTAAATAAACACACATATTGTCCGATGATGAGATTCCCTCGACTATAGGGAGCTATCAAGTTATGCGAAGAATGTTTAACCACTGACAAAAAGCTAAGGACAGCACTGAGTGTTCGACAAATTGTACTTATGCTTGATACACTCTAAAAAATGATGTGTTATATATTTGGCAAAAACTGAGATTTGCCAAATATATTTGGCAATTCAAAACATATTTCAGTAAACGTTTTTTCTGAAATATCATTATTAAATTTTTGACAAATATATTTGAAAAAAAATCCCAATTATATTTCTGAACACATTTTTCCCAAATATATTTTGTATCTTAGCACGCTGTAAATGAACAGTTTGTCAAAAAAAAACAAAGCACTTTTTGCTGCTCACACACTCACTTGCTCAAGCAAACGTGTTTCAACCTGTGTTGCCTCATTGCCAAACTCCCCTTGACTGAAAATCCTTTCCTCGTCTGAAGAACATCTCACTTCTATGAACATGGATCAGTTCCCGTAATCCAAACACTTGTTTTCCCTTCTTTAACAACAGTTCTATAGATCTCAAAGCAATGTTGATTAAATTCGGAAACGCATTTGCAATGTTGAAACAAACACAAAAACTGAAACCTCAAACTCGCTCTATCCAACGCTGTTGAACAAACCTTAATTTTTTGCCGCTGTCAAAAAGTTCTCAATGGTGTTGCCCAAAAACCAAAAACCTATTTTATCGCCAAAAACAATCTTTTAAATGAGAGTGGACAGTCACAAGACTCTTCTGATCTTTTAGCTAAATCTCAATCTGTTAGTAATGATAACAATTCAAAAACCTATTTTTCGTTTCCGAACAATTTTTTCTGCATGATGGTATGGTGTGTCGAATGTGACTGAATGCTACACTACTTGTTCACTAAGTAGAGCACTCATCCTATCGATCTAGTGCCTAGGCTCTTTTCTCGGGAGCGTAGGTAAGGTGCGAGGTGGTCGAGTAGGCTTAGTTTTCAAAAGGAGCATCTAGCTAAACAGGGGACGTGGGGACTGGCAAAGTAACAACACACAAAGTACGATAATAACTCAATTTAATTAAACAATACAAAACACAATTACAGGCACAATTCAAACACAAAGTACAAACACAATCAAAGTCATTCAAAGTACAGAGAGAAAAAAGGAAAACCCTCATTAGTCGGCAATGAAGAAACGCAGAGGTGGGCGGGGGCTAAACTGATTAGCGAGGGAAAAATAATTGACCCAAACACGGCAACTAACTTGTCTCTGCCAAACCAAGGGGGGAAGGGGAGGTTTGTCAGGCAAGCGGGTGGTGACGGGGGCGGGGGGTTTTGGGGGCGGCAAATGGGGCTTTGGGGGGAAGTTTTGTACTCAAAAGAGTACGGGGAAAAGAAACAAAAATGGTAGAAGGGCTAGGGCAGGGGCTTCAGCTTGCTTGTTTTTACTCACTTTTAGGGGGAACGTAGAAAGGTTCGGCTCTCCGATCTACTTTGCGGGGGAAACCCGGGTTTTGTGGCACAGGGAAGATCTTTTGAAAACGGTTAAAAGTGTGTTGATAAATTTGGACACTGCACAAAAGCCTGTCCCCTTTCTTTGGTGGTTGAGTCAATTTTCTTTCTGGAAAAAACGGTTTCATTAAACGGTTCAGCAAGTTCTCTAATGCTTTGTGGGGGAACTCCCAGAGTTTTCAGCATGAGACAGTCTTTTCAGCATCGGCAAAAGGTGACAGGGAGCCCGGGGTTGAGGGTTTAAAGGGGCGGGTTGTGCGCTTGCGTTTTAGGTGAGGGGATCAAAGAGACTTTTTCCTTTCGATTTTTTTGCATCGAAGCTTTGGACGAGCGTTTGGTTGGCTTCCCGTACATTTTGGATAGTTTTTTGGAAAAAATGATTTTTGTCTCAGAAGAATCATCCCCCTTTTTTTCGGGCATAAGGATTTAGGCAGACTTTGTAGTGGGGCGACTACCAAATTAAAACAGGGAACAGGGGCAGGCACTTTGCTAGACAAGCTGTCGTGCTTATATATGACGGGCTTGATTTGCGCGCCACTTTGCGGGCAATAGTAGAGTGATTTCCCAAAAAAAGATTGTAGTACTCGCGGGAAAACGAGAGCTCAAATAGTTTGTCTTAAATTGATTTTTGGCAAGGGAAATTTCAGAACTGCTTCACAAACTAGTTTTTTGGCAGGTAGATCTTCTGGAAAATTTGCAGAGGTAAAGGCTGTCTCTTCAGTGATGGTTTTACTTTTAAAGGAGATTTTTGCAGAAGCACTTTTTGTGCTTGTTGGGTTTGGGGGGGCATTCAACCACAAGTGGGCCCCTTGGTTAGTCGTAGGGGAATGACTTTGAAAAGGTGCAGTGTCAGGTCAGTGGTCAGGAAATGTTTTCCTTGTCAAGGGCAGTTTGTTCTTTTTTTCCCATTTCAGGGATGTCTTTCCTCAGAATCTGGGAAATTCAAAAAAGAGATTCAATTTTGTAGGCGGCAATAGTTTACAATAACCTACATTTACTGTTAAAAGCCAGAGCATTTTTTAAAATTTTGTACCTAGGTACCAATGTTTTCTGAGCAAAATGGAATTTGCAAATTTTTCAGCGAGGGTCCTTTCTTTCACAATGTGAAGAGCGACGTAGGTGCACTAAATGCTTTTTGAGTGTTTGGAAAACACAAGGATGATCAATGTATTTGACAGCAAAAGCATTGAGGCGATGCTTATCAGGAGGTCAAAAATCCTCCTAAAGGGATGAATGAATAATTGCACTCAGACGGGGTTTTTTTGTGGGTTTTCTTATCTCCATACCCCCAAAAACGGGGTAAATAAGGTAAAAAGCTCAATGGGGGTTTGGGGGGGGACCCTTTCATTTGGGGGATTGAGTTCATTTGGAGCGGGGGAGTGGGGCATAAAGGGAGGGAATAGGCATAGCAGTGCTCTGGGAGGGTGGAAATTTTTCATCAAAGATTACTCGTTTCTTGTTTATCAAAAGTCTGATTGATTTTTCAATCAATTTGGAAAATTAAAAAAGGATCCCCGGGAAAGTTTACAGTTTTTGCTTTTTTTTGAGAGAACAGCTAAAGGTGTATTGGGGAAAAGAGTCAAACTGCTTAGTCAAACACCCACCTCAAATGGAATCTAGAATGATGTCCAGCCCAAAAGCGGCACTAGGGTGGTCGTAGAGAAGGAACTTCCAAACTCAGTAATTTTCCTTGGAAATTTTTTGGCTTTGGCAGCATGGGAATGTGACTTTTCCATTAGTTGTTGATTTTGTAGGGTAAGGGTAGGGGGGAGGCGCAGTTTTTTTGCTTTTTTTGTAGGGCATCAGAGAAAGAGAGTTGACGTTGGCTCCCGAGCAAAAAAACCGGACGGGTTTGGTCACAGAAAATAAATTTAACTGGGGGTTTGGGCTCGTTTAGAGACAAAAGTTGGCTTAAATGAGTGGCAGGTGGTTTGGAACCTTTAGATGGTGTTAAATTTTGAGTCAGGCTGGTTGTTTTTGGCTGAAAAGTATTTTGAGCAGTGCCACCCAAAAGCGATCCTTTTGGCTAAAAAAATTTTCGGGATTAAAAAAGTTTAAGGGGGCTCAAGGGTTTGGACAAAATTTTTTGCTAAAACCGTTTTTCCCCCCTTTTTAAACCCAAAGGTTTTTTGCCAAGAATGGGGGAGGGAAAGTAAAATTTTGGCGGTTTTTTCCTTTATCAAAGGTGAGGCGGGAATTTTTTGCTTGGATCTGAAAATAAAAACTGTCTAATATAACTTTTGATTCTTCCCGGAAAAAGGGGGGAAAAGAACAAACCTCGGGGGTCAGATAGGTCCCGGGATTTTTTTGCAGAATTTGGGTACTTTGGGGGGGGGGAAAGATCAGATTTTGGCAGGGACTCAAACTGTGATCTCTTTGCTGACAGCGGGGGCATTCTTTCCCGTGGGAACCCCGCGTCGGGGGGGAAAAGGGGCTGAGGGGAATCATTCCCCGGCAGAGGGCTGTGTTGGGCAAAACAAAGTTTTGTTCCAAAAACAGAAGCACTCTTAGGGTTGGGCAATCGGTTGAGGGCCCCCTTTAAAAGACAAAAAAGAAAAAGACAAGTTTAATTGTTTCTCTAAAAGTTTTTTAAAGTGTAGGAAGCGTACTGATGGTGAGTGATCGGATGCGTTGCAATTCTTGGCTTGGTAGGCTGGGGGCTTTCTGGCGAGTTGGGATCCCCCGACGGGGTTTTGGGGAGGGGGGAAAAACAGGAGCTCGGTTTGGCCACGGGTTGGTTTGGCGGCAGTCCATTTGGGAAAAACGGGGTGGTGGTACGCGGGTTTTCGGTCTGGCCCTTGTGATTTCTTTTTGCAATTTTAAGGTTGATTTAAAAATTTAAATTGAAAGTTTCCTTGAGTTTTTAAAAAAGGGAAAACTGTTTGAAAGGGAATTTTTAAAAGTTTTCAAGGGCAAAAAAAATCAGTGGAACTGCCCTTAAAAAGACAACTCTCTAAAAAAATTTCCCAAAATTTTTTTTAAAAAATTTTATTTTTCCCCTTTCCCTTTTTCATCTTTTTTCTCCTTTTTTTTCCATTTTTCCCCTTTTCCTTTTTTAAACCCTTTTTTTTCATTTTTTTCCCCCTTTTTTTTTCCTTTATTCTTTTTTTCTTTTTCACCTTTTTTTTTTTCCCCCTTTTTTTTCTATTTTTCCTTTTTTCACCCTTTTTAAATCTTTTTTTTTCTGTATTTCCCCTTTCTCTTTCCCCCTTTCCTTTTATCTTTTTTTTTTTTTTTTTTTCCCTTTTCCTTTTTTTGGGGTTTTTCACCCCCTTTTACCCTCTTGCACTCTCACCTTTTCAAAAAAAAATAATTTTTTAAAAATAATTAAAAACTTTTTTGGTTTTTTTTGGAATTTTAAAAAAAAAAAATTTAATTTTTTTAAATTTTTAAAAACTTTAAAAGTTTTCATATTTTTTTTTTTTTTTCCCATAAAAAATAAAGCACTAAAAAAAAGATTTTTGATAGTTTTATTTAAATAAGCCACCCCTTTGCAAATAGCTTTTATGCGGTCTAGGAAAAATGCTTAAAAGGGTCCTAAAAAAAAGGCCATAGTTTGAGTTTCCTCAAACTAAACCTGGGGGCCTGTAAAAAAAAATACTGGGTTATTGAACAAAGTACTGTTGGTGGAATTTATTTGCCGGGGGTTGTAACTTTTAATTTAAAAAAAAACGAAAAATATGTATTTTTTAAATAAGCCGTTTTTATTAAAGTTTAAAAAGGAGAGCCTTTTTTGGGGGGAAAGTGGGCTCCCTGCGCAACTTGTATAGAAAAAAAGTCTTTTTTTGCATTTTTTAGCCCCCACCAGGATTAGGATGTTGTAAAAAAAAAAATAAGGCAAGAATGTATTTTTTATATCAAAAAAATTTTTAATTTTTAAAATTTTTTAAACTTTTCAAGATTTTAAAAAAAAAAACCGTTTAAACTCAAAAAAAATTTTAATTTTTAAAACCCAAAAATTTTTTTTAAAAAAAAATTTTACATTTTTGCCTTTCATTTTTTTTTTTTAAGCACAAACCCCGAGGGGGGGTTTGAAAGAAAAGTGTCAAAAAACCTTTTTTTTAAAATGAGGGCAGGGAAAACCCCCTTTTCCCCCTCAAAAAGGCCCCCCCTTTAAAAATTTTTTAAAAAAATTTTTCTAAAAATTTAAAAAATTTTAAAGGGGGGGGACAAAGCACACATGAATTTTTTAATTTTTGGTTTTTTTCAAGCAAAATTTTTTTAAAGAAAGTTTTTGAATCCGCGGGTTTTTTTTTAAAAAACCCGGGAAATAAAAAAAAAATGATAATTTTGCAAAAAAGATGAAAAATTTTTGATTTTTTGGGGTTTTTTTTTAAAATTTAATTGTTTTTTTTAAAAAAAATATTTGAAATTTTTACAACTCAGTTTTTGTTTCCACCTATTAAAAATCATTATTGAGACGTCAAACATTAAAAAACCCGGTCAAAAAAATTAGATAATTAGTCCCTTTTTTTGTCTTTTTGAAATTTTGGTTTATCTTTTTAAGAAAGGAACCTAAATGGTCAAAAAAATTTTTTCTTTCCGACAACCCCCAACCAAACAAGGACCATAGTTAACACAAAACTGTTTACAAAAAAATTTTTACCAACCTTTTTAAGTAATTTTTTATGAACTCATAGCCCCCCAAAAATTTAAAAATTTGAAAAAGCAGAAAAAAAAGTGCGCGGTGCCCCCCTTAAAAATTTTGTAAAAATTTCCTTTTTTGGTTTTAAAACTAAAATTTAAAAAAGAATAAAAATTAAAGGTTTTTTTTAATTTTAAGAAAAAAAACCATAAACTTTGAGTTTATAAAAAAAAAAATGTTTTTTTTAAAATTCATATTTAATTTTTAAAATTTTTTGTATTTAAAAGTTTTATTTTAAAAAATGAAAACAATTTCTTAAAAAAAAAACCCCCATTTGTTTTATACTAAAATTTTATTAATGCCCCATCATTAAAAAAGGGGAAAATCCGCTGATTACAATTTTTTAAAAAATTTAAAGAAGTTTTTTAAAGGGGTTTCCGAGAAAATCGGGCCAAAATTGACCAAAACAGCAATTTAGCAAAAGCACCCGCGGTTGCACTTTGCTAAGTGGCGTAAGCGCAACAGTAAAAGCAGAGCCAAAGGTACAGTTTAGACCCGGTTTTTTTAGAAAACCGTTTTGGGATCCTATTAGATATTACATATTGTAATCAGGAAATTTTTTACCTTTTCCAACGATGTGCGATTCAATAACATTGAGTATTGCAAACAAAATAGGAGGATTTAATTTTCATTTTTTTTTACACGTTAAACAATGACAAATGTTGATTTAAATTTTATTAAAATACTCATT
This sequence comes from Tyrophagus putrescentiae, assembly GCA_024499935.1. Lineage (NCBI taxonomy): Eukaryota > Metazoa > Arthropoda > Arachnida > Sarcoptiformes > Acaridae > Tyrophagus > Tyrophagus putrescentiae. The sequence goes on from JAMZRA010000008.1 coordinate 2,307,108, forward strand.
TAGTTTATTTTTGCTAGTTGTACCACACGTAAAAAATGAATTATTTGATGTGAGTATTTTGTGTAATTTTTTGTTTTAATATTAAAATAAAAAAGTTTTAGGTATATAATATTAAAATCAATGACAAAACATATGATCCTGATGTAGTAGACAAATTTTTTGAAGTAATGAATGAAGAAAGAAAAAGAAAATATTCTGAAAATTTTATCGAACTTCAAGGTGATATAAAAATTGGTTGGTTGGCTTTTAAATATGCCTTTTTAAAACCTGAAAAAAATAATTTTAACCCAAATGAATGTAATTACGCCCAACAAAGTTTTTCTAACTGGATTTACACATCTGAAAACCAGTATCATCTTAATATTTCTCATGTAGCTCTTCTTTTTTCGGCTCTTAAAAAACCTATTAGTTACACTTGTAATACAAATCAAAATGTAAATGAAACAACAATGCAAAGAATGATCCGCGCAGGACTCGGATTTTTTGCTGACAAAGCAAAAAACGGAAATTTGGATGGCGTTCAAGTGTGGGTTTTTCTTTTGTGGGAATATCCTGATAATTTGCAATAAAGAAAAACCGATAAATTGATTAAAAAAGGTGAAAAAGTTATCTGTGAATCGCCCAATAATAAACTGCGTAAGATCAGCTGCTTGTGTTTTGCCTGACTTTGGAAAAGTGCCTCCAGTCACCGATTTGTTCAGACAGTGGTCAAATCACATCAGACCTCGCAAATTTGAGCAGTGTACCGTTTGGAACTTCACATCACTCTTTTGCTCCTCAGCAACTGCTCGCTTCGCTCGCAAAACCCTCGTCAACGGAAGTTAACAGTGGTCAAGTCACATCAAACCTCGCGAATTTGGGCCGTGTTACCGTTAGGAAACTCACATCACTCTTTCACAGATCTCTGATGTGACTTTACCACTGTTAACTTCCGTCTCCTCGGGCCCTGCTCATTTCGCTCGCAGGTCCCTTGTCGACAGAAGTTAACAGTGATCACAACAAACCTAGCAAATTTGGACAGTGCACTGCTGCAGAATGCATGTGCAGTAACTCTGTTGGGCAAAACACATTAGCTGCAAACAAAAGGAAAAAAATTTGTCTCTTTTAGTGAAGGGAATAATAGCGTTCTCAAGGGACCGCAGACAGTCTGCATTTGCAAGCAACGGCAGGCTGCTTTTTTTTCCCCACTGTTGGCCGTGCATTATTTTTGGGGTTTGGGTTTTTTAGATCTCGGGCCCGTTGATCGTACAACTCTAATTCTTTTACTTGAATTTTTGTTGGAATTAATGTAATTTTTGTGCCAAATTTGGGCAAAATCGGATAATGGGAAGTATTAAATGGTTTTACACACCGGACAAACGACTAAGATTATAAGCGGGTTTTTTAAAAGAAATCTCGCTAAAAAATCAGGCTTATCCTAAAAAATGATTTTTTTCTCTATTTCTCCGTCTTTATTCACTCTTTTGCTTACAAAGTACCCCGGGTAAAGATATTGTTTGTTAAAAACAAACTTTATTCACACAATAACAAACAACAAAACTCGACGACGGTTTTACTCGTCGGAGAAACGGGGCAGATTGGAGCACAAAGACAGATCTCGCAGTTGCAACAAAATCTCAGGCTAAGCAAAGTGCTTCGCCGAGCGCCACAACGTAATGAAACGTTTCCTTTACTCTCGCTCCAAAAAGGCTAGCTCGAGCACGCTGTTTGGGGCCATTATAAAAGACGACTCTTGGAATCCTTCAGCACAAAAGATATTGAAAACGGTTTTTACCAGTATAACGAGATAAATGGCATCTTTCTAATGAAACTAAAAGTGATCACAAATCTTCATAAGCAATCTCCCCAAATACGGTCAACTCAAATGTTATGAGTCGAAATTTTTTGGAAAGCTAAAAAGGCTTGATTACTATATGTTATATCTTAAGTGGAGCCGAAATGATTCCTGAAAAAAATCGAGTCCAAACTGTACCTTTGGCGTGTTTTACCTGATTTGTAATGCCATCTAGCGGAAACAAAAAGTTTTAGTTTAATCTTTTTCTGCTAGATGGCATTACAAGTCAGGTAAAGCACAGCCAAAGGTACAGTTTGGACCGATTTTCAGGAACTATTTGGGCTCCACTTAGATATTAACATATTAGTAATCAGGCCATTTTTAGCATTCCAAAAATGTGCGATTCATTAAACATTTAAGTTGACCGGTTTTTGGGGAGAATTTGTTTTCACTCTTTGAGTTGATCAGATAACCGGAAGTATTTAAAAAACGGATTATCGCTTTTAATGATAAGCATTTTGGCTGTATTAAAAAACTACTGTTCCTATAAACATGGGGTTTGACTGAAATGATCAGATAAATAGCCGGTGTAAAGGAATTTTCCTTGAGGTGATGGCCTCTGACAAGGCCATTCGGAAGGCTCCAGAGCATAGAGCGGCGGCTGGCTGAGTCATCGCCTGGCTGCTGCTCAGCACCTTGCCTGTGAGCTATTGGATGACGTGAACGTGAGAGGAGCGATCCCTCGAGTCGTCTCACCGCCCCACGTTTCCCACCGCTAAAAGGCACATAAGCCTGCGGCGCCCAGACCGCTTCAGTCGTCAAGCAGCAGTCTCAGTCAGTTGTTGGTTAGCAGTCGTAGCCGTCACTCTGTCGCTCAGCCGACCGGCTTGCCCAGCGCGCGCCATCATTGCCGGCCTTTGCCGTGCCCGAGCCTTCTGTCTTGGATTCCCGAGCCCTTGCGCCCATTCGCTCTGAGAAGCCTTCTCCACTTCTTTTCCTTCAATTCCCTTACCCTTCACTTTATTCCGATTAAACATGTAGAAGTGTAATTAGGCGCAAGGTCGCAATTTTTAACCTGTCGAACAAGACGGGACGCTACACTACTTGTTCACTAGTAGAGCACCTAATCTTATCAAACGAGAGCCTAGGCTCTTTTCTCGGGAGCGCAGGTAAAGGGCAAGATGGTCGGTGGGATTGCTCAAGGATTGCATCATGTTAAACAGGGGACATGGGGACAAAACGAATAAACACACACATAGGGCACGATAATACATTGTTTAATCAAGCAGTACAAACACAATAAAAAAGTACAATACAAGGTACAATTCAAAGTACAAAGAGAGAGAGAGAGGGTCTAGAACCTAAGCTCCTCGGGTCGGGTTACAAAGTCAAAGGGTGCTGAGCACCGGGTTGCAAAACTAGCTCGATAGAAGAGACTATTTTCAGAGTCTATCTCGACTAAAGAGCGGCAGAACAGAAATTTACTAAGTCAGAAAGTTAAGATAGTGGCAAAGTTTAAAGTCGAATCAGCTGGTGGCGTGAAGAGTTTAGACGGGAGAAAGAGTTGAAAATGAAGGATCCTCTCGGTGAAAAGCGGTCTCCTTTTATACAAAAGTCGGAGTTTCTCTCTTCTTGGAGACCGATTCCCCTTAGTTTTGTTTTGGCTCTGAAACGTCGTTTTAGAAATAAAGGGTAATAAAGACGAGGATTCTTTTTCTTTTTCTGCCCCTTTAATTGGCTAATTAGGGGAAAACAACTGTCGTGGGTAGTACTAGTCTTCACTGCTACTCCTTTTCTTCATGAACAGATTCCTCCCCTTGTTCTGGTAGTAGTTCAGCGTAGTACAGTGGCTGTGGTAGATGGCTCTCAACTAAAACTGGACTTCTCTCCTGGTCGTTCTTAAGATGACCCACTTGCAGGGGTGAGTGAGAGAAGGCAAGGTGAATAGGTGGCTACAATAGCCGTGACATAAGCAGTCACAATAATCAGAGGGCATCTTCTGCTGAGCAGTGAAAAGAAACAAACATTGGGCAACCTTTGTTGCTCCAAAAGGCGTCTGAGGGATCACAATGGTGCTGGCATTCTAGAGCACCACATTCTTAGATCAGGGTTAGGTTTTTAATTCAACAAACATTTGTTAGACTTTTGCACTCATTAGACACAAAATAGAAGTTTGGTTGAAGAGATTTTATTCACATACACAAAATAGATCATCACCCGCTGAGTGCTACTCTTCAACTAACTAGCCACAGCGCACAATCAATACTAAATAATCTTTCAGTCGGTAGTAGTACGTCTCTCTGCCGCAGAGATGGCGCACTACAGGGGAAGAACTCCAAATTCTAACACATTTCAACCGTCGTACGCGCCCGTCTCTCTCTCTCTCTCGCTCTCTCTCTCCTTCTCCTCTCCTCTCTCTCTCTCTCTCTCTCTACACCAGACCAACACCAGCGCCCGTGCTCATCTCTCCCTTTCTCTCACCTCTCTTTCAACTCGCGGACAATTCCGCGACAAGTCGGCACAAAAGGACTATCTCAGAACTTTGATAAAGTAACCGGAAGTGCCTTATCTAGATTTTTTACTTTTTAGATAAGTTTTTTTAAATACCAAATGAAACTCAATCTCATTTTTGATTACACCTGTTAGAAATATTCACTTGTTTAGTATTCTTTATTAGTCAATCATCAAATCGGTGAAGCAAAATCACACAACACAAAAGGTGAAGCAAAGTCACTAAATACACAAAAGGGTCACATAAATGTTAAAATTAATCACTCAATAATTAGACTCGCACAAAGTATCTTCACTAGTCAGACAGCAGTGGTCGACTAACTCTTCGTCACACAGGCTGCTCTCCTCTCTCTTCTCAGGGCACATCTCTTGTGCAAAGCGGGCATTTCGAGAGTAGCAGTTGAAGAAGTGCGCCACCTTGGTGAGGGAATCCACATTTTCCAACACTCCCCCCGATTCCCGAGCCAAGGGCTCAATCCTGAATAGCACATCTCCACAGGGGTCCTCGTACAGTCCGGCTCGCTCAAATTCTTCTGGCTCAAATAGGCCGACTCTTCTTCGAAAATCCTCAAATTGCTCGTAACCTTCTCTTAAGAAAAACTCCCGCATGATCGCCATTTTTTCTTTTCGGCTTTCTTCCGGAACATCAAGCAATCCTTCAACAAGCCCCAGCAAATTATACTCAAGATCACTTAGCTTTTCTTCCCACGACAAGTCCACTTCATGTGCAGCAAGGCCCTCCATCCGCCAGCAAATCAGGTCGTTCTTAAGATACTCTCCTCGTCCATCTTTGATCACCCTCTGCATCTCAGATGGCAAAGCCCAAAATGCCTTCCGCTCAGCTTCATGCAGTTCCAGCATCTCTTCATCATCATCTTTCAATCTTTCTGTGCGATCCTCATCCCGTCTGGGCTCCTCGTTGTCCAAATCACCTTTCTTTTCTTCTGATGTTGTCTTTTCCGCAGTCACCTGATTGTCATCCTGCATCCATGGCTTCAAAACGTCAAGAACCTCCACAGTTGGCAAGACCACTGCTTCCAGCTTCCTTCCTTTCTCGCCATTTGCATTGTTATTCAAGGCATCTTTCTCCTCTTCTGTTGTCTCTCCATCCAGAGTCTTTCCGTTGGCATCGCTTTCTACACATCTGGTCTCCTTTTGCCTTTCCTTTTCTCTGGCATTTCTCCTCTTCTTTTGGACTTTCTTGTACTCCTTCTTCTTGCTCTTCTTTTTGTTCAAATTGTCCCCCTTCTGTCCATCTCTTTCCTTGACTGCCAATCCATCTTCGCTGTCCATCACTGCTCCACTGTCTGATCCTGTTCCATCCAGTTCATCACTGTCACTTCTGGTAGGGGCCTGCGATCTCTTTTCATTGCCATCTTTTTTCATCATTTGACCAGCAAGGGTCTCTTCAGCAGCACCACCCCTCTTCAGGATCATCCTTTCAGAATTGCCCTCTTCTGGGCTCACCTCTTCACTTCTTTCCTCTGGGCTCTCCTCTTCTTTATTGCACTTTTTCGGGCTTACTTCTTTACTGCCCTCTTCCGGGCTCACCTCTTCCGGGCTCACCTCTTCATTGCTCTCCTTATCATCAGCTTCAGTTTTCTTAATGTTCATTTCTGTGCCAGCTTTGGCTTTCTTAGGGCTCATCACTTCTTCAGGTGTCTCTATCACAATGACCATCCTTCTGTCAGCTTTGGTCTCCTCAAGGTTCATCTTTCCGTCAGTCGAGGTATCTCCAAAACACATCTTTTCATCTTGCCTCTTCTCGGCTTTCACATCTTGTCAATTTCTCAAGCATTTCCTCAGTTTTCATGTCCCTCTTTGGACTTCTCTTGGCCCACCAAGAACGCCCACCGACGTGGGACTCGCGAGCGAAACGAGCGAGGTCTGAGTCGGTGGGCGTTTTTGCTGAGTCAAGTGACGCCAGGGTGAGCCGTTGCTAAACTGATTTAACTTCACCAAGATTTCAGATTAAGAAAAAATTATGTCAAAGAGCACTTTTGTTTAAAAAGTAGCAGTGCACGAACTTAAACGGTGAGGTCTGACGACACTTGGGCATTGTGAACGTCGACTCGGGTCTCGCGAGCGGAGCGAGCGAGGTCTGAGTCGGTGGGCGTTTTTGGTGAGCCAAATGACGCCAGAGTGAGCCGTTGGCTAAACTGTTAAAAAATTGTAGCGGTGCACAGTTAAGTTAGTAGTGAACGAAACGAGCTACTGAGCCCTTGTTTATCTAAAATTAAATTTATTTTTAAATTTTTCTTGTTAAACTTTTTAATTTAAGGGGAAACAACGCGCACATAACAATTTTTTCAAATTTTTCGTTTTTTTAAGTCGACAATTTTTCTCTCTTTGCCTCCGTTGACGATTGCGATCGATTTCGCCTTCTAGTTGTATCAGCCCGTCGAATGTGCTGTTGGCTCGCCCGATGAGGCAAGGTGACGACGCGCTTACACTCTCACTAGATCACTCTGAAGACGCTATCTAGAAAAGATAGCTCCGGGTGTCACCGAAAATTCCTAAACCAAGTAGACAAGATAGAAAAGTTGGTTTTACGTATATCTCTCATGTTAGCATACTTTGCTAGTTTCCGAAAGACTTCTCACAAAAGTTGCAAAAATGTGAACAGAAACATTCTCATGCACAAGTTTTTGAGTTGTCAAATTCTGCTTTTGCAGTCTAATAGGTCACCATTTTTTACTATCAATGACAGGAAACAGTTCTGCAGTTGTGCTACTTTACTAAAGACGACCTTAGCAGCAAGTGAAAGACTGTTGAATCGCAGCAAATCATTGCATGATTTTGCAGTGCTGCTTTCATTCTCCATTGTTTCTGCGAGCATCTTTTTGGTGGTGATGATCTGCTGCATTCTTTGTGACTTTAGAAAAGTAACACCTAGCAGAACTGTTTCTTGTCATCGGTGGTAAAAAATGGTCAACTTTCAGACTGCAAAAGCAGAATTTGACAACTCAAAAACTTGTGCATGAGAATGTTTCTGTTCACATTTTTGCAACTTTTGTGAGAAGTCTTTCGGAAACTAGCAAAGTATGCTAACATGAGAGGTATATTTTACGGAGTTTATTGGGTGAAGTAAAGTCAGCAATACAAATGGAGAAAAGTCAAAACTAAATACAAAGAGCGGCCTGTTGCTGCTGCTTCTGCTGCTAAAACAAGATGTTGGCTTCAGTTTTCCTGTGTTTGTCGATTGTGAGAGAAAAAGCACGATGAACACGCTGACTAACGTGAAGTTTTAGGCGTTCAACTTAAAGCGTAACGATGCGACATTGCAGCCAGTGCAAGAAAAAAAATTTGAAAACCTTTACATGTTGTATACCATTTTAAAGTTAAAATACTAAGTTTTAAGGAAATGCAATCAAATTTCAAAAAAGTTTAACTGTTTTAGGATTAAAATAAACTTTAAAAATTTTTGCAAAGAGTGATCACAGCATTGGCCCCATTTTTTGCAGTTGAAAATAATATCAAATGATACATTTTTAGAAAGGTAACTTTGAGTTGATTGCACAAAAAAATATCAGAGTGAGGCACCTTCTAGTTTTTAAGAAAATTGGGTCCAAAGTTGTCAAAATTACATTGATTTCAATGAAACCGAAAAATCAGCAAAAATGGTCCAATAAAGTGCGACATTGACTTATGCAACAATATTGAAAATGCATAAAAAATGACTACTTTGGGCCCGATTTTCTCAAAAACTAGAAGGTGCCTCACTTTGATATTTTTATGTGAAATCTACCAAAAATTACTTTTCCAAAAATGTATCGTTTAATTTTATTTTCAACTGCGAAAAAATGGGGCCAATCTCTATGGGCACTTGTGATCACTTTTTGGGTCAACCTTGCGACATTGCACTCTACTTAAAAGACAGTTTCAATTTTTTAAGTTTTTCAAACATTATCATGTTTTTAAAGAGTTTTTCTTCCAAACTTATCAAAAATTGTAATTTTTAAAAACCAAAATGAAACTGTTTTTTAATTTTTAAAGTGAATCAAAAGTTGGGTGCGCGAGCCGGCGCTTCAAACTTTTTTGTTTTGGTTACGTTTGTCTGAATGACCCCACCCCTTTCACACCAATTGACTGAAGGAACTAATGGGAAAAGTAGAAGCTTCAGGAAGCCAGTATGTTTTTTAAGTTTCTGTCCAATCTTTTAAGGAAATCAGTCAGCAGGCGTGAATGGGAGTCATTCAGACAAACGTAACCAAAACAAAAAAATTGAGACGTCGGCTCGCGCGCCCAACTTTAAATTCATTTTAAAAAATCCAAACAGCTTAATTTTTGTTCAACTGAGTTTTTGTTTAATATTAAAAAACTTTATTTTAAAAACCACCGTTTTGGCTACAGAAAATCCGACAATAACAACGATACCACTTATGATAATCAAAATTAAACAAAACAAAATAAATAAAACAAAAACAAATGTGATTTTGTTGTTATTTTAAATAATTTGTTTGACAACAATTTTACAAATTTTTAAAATATTATTGCTACCATTGTTATTAGATTTTTTGTAGTTAAAACGATAATTTTTAAAATATTGTTTAAGCTAAATTTTAAAATAATTTTGAAAAATAAAAAAACAAAATTTAATTTTTTACGTATTTTGAAAAAAATTAAATGTTTAGTTTTTTAGCGGCAGGTTTTAACAACCACTTGTTGATTAAAAAACGCAAAAACTGCGTGTTAACTTAATAAAACAAAAAAATTTTAGTTTTTAAAAATACAAGTTTTTGGTTTTTTTACATAATTGCTTATTGTAATTAAGTTAAAAATAATATTTGCCAAAAAGCCTAATCTATTTGTAAATTAATTGTAAAAAAATCAAAATTTTTTTTAAGTTTAGTCTCCGTCAAATTTTTTAATTCTCATCTTAAGGCCAGACAAGGCAATCGACGCGTCACCATGCGGCGTAATGTATTCTTTATAAAAAAATTGAAAATTTTTGGACAGCGATATCTTAGCTATTTCTGAAACTAAAATTATGAATAAAGTTTAAAATTAAAACTAACAATTAAGTCGAGGGAAACTTCAATCAAAATTTTGATTTTAACTCCCAATCTTTTTTAATTGCAAGTTAAATGCTAAAAAATTCTAAAAAATGAAATTTTTTATATTTAACTTGTAATTAAAAAAATTAGGAACTTATAACTTAAAATTCTGATTGAAGTTTTTTTTGACTTAATTGTTAACTTTAAATTAAAATTTTAATCATAATTTTAACTATTGAATTAACTGAGATATCACAGTCCAAAAAATTTTCAATTTTTTTATAAAGAATACATTACGCCGCATGGTGACGCTTTGATCGCCTTTGTTTAGTTTTAAACTAAAGTAGTTTTTATGCACTTGTGCAAATTTGCAGCAAAAATGCTCATTGTTGTGCATGGCAACAATGTTTGCTTTTATTCTATTTTTCTAGTTTATAACAAGTTTTTGCTTGTAAAACTTATCTCAACGTGCTAACAAATGATATTTTAGTAAAATTAAAGAGCAATGATCAAAATGGGTCTAAATTGAGCAGTTGAATCCTTTAACATGTTATATACTGTTAAAAGCTAATTTTTTGCTGATTACAATTCTTAAATAGATATCTTGAGGTAAAAAGTCGTTTGGAAGATTCTTACACAAGTAAGTCTCAAATACTATTGTTTTTAACTGATACACTGTCATAAAAAAGCAAAGTTGCAAAGTTCTAAATTATAAAAAATAACAAAATTGTCAAACTCAAACTGTTTCTATAGAAACTTTATTGAGTGTTGTGCAAGAAGTACTTCTCACCTCAAAATATCTATTTAAGAATTGTAATCAGCAAAAAATTAGTTTTCCAACTGTATATAACATGTTAAAGGATTCAACTGCTCAATTTAGACCCAAAAATGACTTATTTTGGGCATTGCTCTTTCATTTTTGATAAAATATGAAAAAATGATATCAAAAAAATTGTTTTAAATTTGGTGTCAATGACGACAAATTTTTTTTGCGCCACAAAGTTAACAAGCATTGTTTATGTTTTTAAATCAAAAAGTTTTTGCCAAAACTTGAAAATCTTGTTAATAAAATTTTTGTTTTTAAAAAATTTTTAAATTGCACATTTAAAAAATTTAAAATGTTTTAACAAAAAACATAACTTGGCGGATTTTCAAAATGCAAAAAATTAAAATTAAAATTTTTTCATTGTTTTTGTATTTTAATGATTTTTTTTATTTTTAAACTTTTTTAATATTTTAATACGTTTATTGTTTTTCATTTTTAAAGTTTTTTAATCACAATGTAAAAAATTTAAAAATTGTTATATATATATATATAATTTTTTAGGTGTTTAGTTAGCCGCTACAATTGTTTTGTTTTTTAATTTTAAATAACAAACTCTGAAAATTAAATATAAAAACTAGAGTAGTTTTTGTGAAACAATCTTTTTTTAATTTGTTTGTAACTAATTTTTTGTTGACAAAAAGCAAACAAGCATACTTAATACAAACGAAATCAGTCCAACAAAGTACATTTGTTAAACAACCAGTTTAAAAATTTTTCAGTTTGAAATGCATCGTTAAAACTTCTTTTTAAAACATTTTTTCAAAATAAACAAAACACATGTAAAATGGAAATATTTTCCCCTTTGTCAGAAAAAAAAGTTTAGGCAGAAAACAAAGGATTTGACGATCGAATATTACTTAAGTTTTTGAGCATGACGTCAGATGCCACAGAAAGTAATTCGAGCAAAAATTTGACATATTGCCAGAATCACTTATTCTGAATGGCATGAATGGGCAAACAAAAAGAAAAGCACATTTGAGACAGGGAGCCCCAAACATCGGACAGACATCTTCCCTTATTCCTAAAGGGGCCTGGGACAAGGAGAGAGAGAGAAGGGAAGGAGGTAGAGGAAAGGAGCGCGAGAAAGTTAGTCAAGATAAAGGATAAAGAAAGCGACACGCTTCCAAAGAAGGACGATCGTGTACTGACTGCCGGCGTGCTTTCGGCGTCTCGTAACATTTGACCCAAAGTAGAAGCGCTGGTCAAATCCGCTGCCCTGGTACAACACTGATCGTCCGCAAAACAATCGGGCAGCGGTGTACAAAGCGACACAACACCCGGTGCGACGAGCTGAAGAACGAGGGCTGAAAAAGCTATACGACGCCGCCATCTCCGTTTACACCGATGGCCAGCTTGCCGAGCAGGTTTTTGACAGTCCGCCAGACGCCTACTACATCCCCCACCACCATGTGATGAAGCCCGCCTCGACGACAAAAGTCGGGGTTGTGATGAACGCCTCGTTTGCTCGCCGAGATCAAAAGTCGCTCAACGACTGCCTGTTTAAGGGTGTGTCCGAGCAGAACCCTGCCGATGCTCTGTCGAGAGGACTATTGTTGGCCGAGTTGCTGAAGCACCCGCTCTGGTCTCATGGCGCTGATCCCCTGCAGCTGAATGACCCCAACTCCAAACTTTACTGCACCTCCTCAAAGCCAATTGTTCCTCTGTCAAAGAGCGAGTCTCTCCTAGACGCTGGAGAGACGCCGAAAGCACGCCGGCAGTCAGTACACGATCGTCCTCTCTTGGAAGCGTGTCGCTTTCTCTATCTTCTATTTTGACTAACTTCCGCGCGCTCCTTCCCTTTACCTCCTTCCCTTTTCTCTTTCTCTCTCTCCTTGTCCCAGGCCCCTTTGGCCCTTTACGTGTTTCTAGCACCATTAACTTTCTTCCATCATTGTTTACATTAAACCCTCCCACGTTTATTGTCATTCAGTCCTTGTCCTACAGTTTCCACGCCTCAGGCATGGACCCCAACGATGGTAAGACCGCGCAAGTTTGACCCTTCTGAGCTCTAGTCCCACGCTGCGCGCTAGGATTTTGAGTTGACCTCGCGACACACTAGGTTGATGTGAATTGACTGACTTGATTCAGTGGAAAGTACGACTGCCTGAAAATACTGGTCAATGTCCTCTTGGTGATGGGCACTTTTAATCCACTTTACCAGTACGCGTACTGGCAGGCTAAAAGAGCACAAATGGAAAAATCGCGTTGCAGCGAGATGCAGGTTAGAAAACAAACTAAAGTTGACTTGACTGTGAGATGGTCCAAACGGAAGTTTCCCAAGTTGAAAAACAGCTGTTTCTTTTGGTAATTTGCTGACATTACGAACTGTCGCATTTGCAGTTGTCCACTGAGCTACTGTTTTTGTGATGTGCATCTCAACATAAAATTCTTTTTGGTGTGCCTGGAGCTGAAACTAACGACAAATTCAGTTAAAGATCAGATTCAAACAAAATAACTCCATTTTAGGAGTTTTCAGTTTGCAAAACTGTCTAAAAACGGTCAAGTCACATGTCACCGTAAAATTCCAAACGAATAAAGGAACTATCGTGACAATATTTTAAAAAGTAGATACAGTATTAGTAACGAGAGCTTAGGGTTTGTGTGGGAGTTAGTCCTAAGTCAGTTTTATTGTGCGGTACACGCAGGTTTCACGAGCACAGCAACAACTAGCCGCGTTACACGCACGTCAAAGCGGTTTGTCAACACTGCGGCCGTATCTAACTTACCGGCCGCAGTCATCATAGCGCTAGCGCTATAGGTCGCACTATTTCAATTTTTATTTTTTAACATTTAAACTTATTTTACAAAAAGTAACAGATTCTGAAATGAGTAAAAAAGTAGAATAAACTTGATCTTTTATTTTTACTACGGAAACAACATACTGGTTAACGACACAAAACACTTTGTAAATTAAATGCACCGGGGCTAAAAATCATTAAAAATGAAACAAAAATGAACTCAAGCTAGAAAGTGTACAGTTGTTCTATTTTTAAGTGCACAAATATTGATTTAGTTTGTATTTTTTAAATTATTGTACAATTTTTTTTACTATTTTTTGCATAAAGTTACCAGTTTGTACATTTTTTAATGGATTTGTGCAGCATGTATTTTTATTTTCGAAGCATCTCGAAAAATCGAGAAAATTGTAGCTGTTTTCTGAAGTATACAGCAAGCAATCGAATTTTCTCGATGGAGGCGGAGCGATCTATTTTTGGGCAATGGAAGCTCGGGAAGGATCGAGAGCTGCAGTAAGCGCCGCCTTCCTTCCAGTCAGTGCGACACTGTTCCTGAAAGTTGGCTTTCCAGTATATAAGCTCGCCGTCGAACGCACATCGAGTCATACTCACACAGCAAAAATTGCAAAGTGAACACTAGCTAACAAGCTAACAAGCTACCAAACGCGACTAACCGCTAACTTTTACTGCGAAAAATCTTTTTCTCTGTGAATCTTTCATTCAGAATTTCAACTTTCAACAATTTCGATCCTCAAAAAATCACCAACCACCAACACAATGTCTCCTAAGCAGTCAAACGTTGCCATCGGCATCGACCTGGGCACGACCTACTCCTGCGTCGGTGTCTTCCAGCACGGCAAGGTGGAGATCATCGCCAATGACCAGGGCAACCGAACGACGCCCTCATTCGTCAGCTTCACCGACACCGAGCGACTGATTGGCGATGCCGCCAAGAACCAGGTGGCACTGAACCCGACGAACACCGTCTTTGACGCGAAGCGACTGATTGGCCGCCGATTCGACGACGCCTCTGTCCAGTCCGACATGAAGCACTGGTCTTTTGCAGTGGTGAACGACAGTGGCAAGCCGAAGATCCAGGTGGAGTACAAGGGCGAGACGAAACGCTTCGCCCCTGAGGAGATCTCTTCGATGGTGCTCACCAAGATGAAGGAGACCGCCGAGGCGTACCTGGGAACCACGGTTACCAACGCCGTCATCACCGTACCCGCATATTTTAGCGACGCCCAACGCCAGGCGACCAAGGACGCCGGTGCCATTGCCGGCCTGAACGTGCTGCGCATCATCAACGAGCCCACCGCCGCCGCCATTGCCTACGGCCTCGACAAAAAGGGCCAGGGCGAGAAGAACGTGCTCATCTTTGACCTGGGCGGCGGCACCTTCGACGTCTCCATCCTCACCATCGTCGACGGGCTCTTCGAGGTGAAGGCGACCGCCGGTGACACCCACCTCGGCGGCGAGGACTTCGACAACCGCCTGGTGACGCACTTTGTGCAGGAGTTCAAGCGCAAGCACAAGAAGGATCTCTCGACGAACAAGCGCGCCCTCCGCCGACTGCGCACTGCCTGCGAGCGAGCCAAGCGAACGCTCTCCTCCTCCTCGCAGGCCTCCATCGAGATTGACTCGCTCTTCGAGGGCATCGACTGGAACTCCACCATCAGCCGCGCCCGCTTCGAGGAGCTCTGCTCGGACCTCTTCCGCTCGACGCTGGAGCCGGTGGAGAAGGCGCTGCGCGACGCCAAGCTGGACAAAAGCCAGATCGACGAGATCGTCCTTGTGGGTGGCTCCACTCGCATTCCCAAGGTGCAGAAGCTGCTGCAGGACTTCTTCAACGGCAAGGAGCTCAACAAGTCGATCAACCCCGACGAGGCGGTGGCCTACGGAGCCGCCGTCCAGGCGGCCATCCTCAGCGGCGACACCTCCTCCTCAGTGCTCAAGGACCTGCTCCTGTTGGACGTCACACCACTGTCGCTGGGCATTGAACCGCCGGCGGAGTGATGACCACGCTGATCAAGCGCAACACCACCGTGCCCACCCGCCAGACGCAGACCTTCACCACCTATGCGGACAACCAGCCGGGCGTCAGCGTGCAGGTGTTCGAGGGCGAACGAGCCATGACCAAGGACAACAACCGCCTGGGCAAGTTTGAGCTGAGCGGCATTCCACCGGCACCTCGCGGCGTCCCCCAGATTGAGGTCACCTTTGACATTGACGCCAACGGCATCCTCAACGTCTCCGCCCAGGACAAAGCACCGGCAAGCAGAACAAGATCACCATCACCAACGACAAGGGCCGCCTCTCGAAGGACGAGATCGAGCGCATGGTCAACGACGCGGAGAAGTACAAGGCCGAGGATGACCACCACCGAGAGCGCATCGAGGCGCGCAACGCCCTCGAGGGCTACGCCTTCCAGCTGAAGCAGACCGTGGAGGAGGAGGCGGTCAAGGCGAAGCTGTCCGCGGATGACATCACCAAGGTCCAGCAGAAGGTGGGCGACACGCTGCGCTGGCTGGACAGCAACGCCCTCGCGGAGAAGGACGAGTTCGAGCACCAGCGATCGGAGCTGGAGGCAGTCTGCAAGCCCATCATGGCCAAGCTCTACCAGCAGCAGCAGTCCGGACCACAGCCCAACACCTTCTGTGGCCCGCAGGGCACTGGAAGCACTAGTGGACCCACTGTGGAGGAGGTCGACTAAGTCCACTTTTGCCTGCCGGCTAATTCCTCACTGCTCACCCTATCACCTTTACTCATCTTCCCGCTGTACTTTCTAGTAGTTTTTAATAGTCATTGATCTCATGATTATCTGTAATATTTATCCATTGTAAATTGTAGCAATAAATAAAATATTTTTTATAAATAAACAAAAACTTGTGTTTTAAAATAAATGGGCAAAAAAGCTTACGGCACCGAGTGTTCCCAGGTGGTCACCCTCCCAAGTACTGACTCGGCTCGATGTTGCTTAACTTCGGTGATCGGACGAGAACCGGTGTGCTCAACATGATATGGCCGTAAGCTGAGGTAGTCTGAGGTGGGGAAGACTTTAAGTGTTTCTCCTTCCACATGTTCCATATGTTTCTTTCCACTTGATAAGCAAAAGTATCAAGAGTGATGTTTGAAGATGAATCATCTTCATTTAGCAAGGTAAGATTAGAGCGCTGATTCGAAAAGTTGTGTAACGTCTTCTGCGGTCGTTTCTCCAATGTTTTGATTTTTCCCTCTTCTCCCGACGCGTGCAGACGTGAAGAGACGCCGACTTTAGGCCATCTGTTATTCCATTTAGACTTCGATTCTGTTCCTCATCTTTACATCATCTCAACACGACCTCCTGTATCATGTCAATGGAAGAGAGAACTCTGGTGGTGCGCGACATCGACGGCGACCGCCTCTCCATTGACCTACTTGATGAGCTCTTCTCCAACTTTGGCCCACTTGTCCGCGTCGTCCTTAGGCCCACCTTTGCCTTTATCGAGTACACCAAGAAGGAATCTGTTGGCTATGCCTGGTACAAAGTTATATTGGTTTTGATTTTTATTCTCTAACTATTGTTTACATTTTTAGGGCAATGACGGAGGGCATCTACTTACAGGGTCGAAAGCCTCGAATAGCCCCCAAACTTATAGATGATCCAGAGTACTACATCTATAGAGATCGCCTGCAAGAGTTTGAACATGATATTCACTCTCAACCAAAGTCATTCGATGCACTTATAACAAAAAGACAAATAAATGAAAAGAAGGACTTTGTCGCTGCACTAAACTCTCGCTCCAATGGCATCCCTGCATCAACAGCGCGGCGACGGTATCGCAAGTATTTGCGACACTTTGAACCGTATGACACATTCAATCCTCTCCTTGGAAAAGACCTTTCCGTTGATGATCGTGAACGTGAACGTGAACCTAACCATCACCGTCGTTCGAGTAATCAGAGGCACTCGAATGAAGGGCACAACAATCGCGATGGACATCGAAGCCATTCAGATAGAAACAACAACAACAACAACAGCAACAACAGTCACCAATATCATGGTCATGGTAGAGCAGAACAATACCATGACATTCACGATACTCATCCAGACAGGACAGCTACTCCAATCGCGACCGAAGAGACCGCCATCGCGATGCAGAATACGGTCGCCATGATCGTCATCGTAATGGTAGTGACGGTCACCGAGACGAAAAATCACACCGACGAGACCGTTTTCATCGATAGCACATCAAAACTTCACGGTTAGTTTTCTACAAAAGTGTGCAGCGAACTGAACATCTGATGCATTGCACCCTTTCCACTCCAAAACAAAGTGTCCTTTTCTGTTCTTTTCTCATGATCTCTTCATGACTTCTTCAAAGACTCCCCCTTCTCTCATTTCACTTAATTATTCAAGTGCAATGTTTCATTACCACTACGACTTTTTTCCTGCTACTTTTTTACACTCAACTTCTTGCTTTATCTTTTACATTTTTCTATTGTAATTTTTTACTACGGTTTACTCTTACACCGTTCAGCTCACTGTACACTGCCTGATGGACTGCTGTACGACAACTTCTTGTTTCCTGATCAACGAACCTCAATGTTTCCACTTGCCAGAAAGAGGCGCAGTGGCCTTGTTACTGCAAATGACTTTACACCCTTTGTTTTCAACGCAACTATTAAATTAACTGAAAACATCTGAAGTGGTCACCTTTTGATGTGTGTGTGTGTGTGTGAATGAACGAACGACTGGTGCAACCTTGAAAAGAGTGCTTTGTTTGCTTTCCATTTTTCCATGGTGATAAAGTGCACAAGGAAAGTGCGAATTTTAAGGTTGCCACTATCTTTCCACTCGTTCATGACCTTTGGAGGTGAAAAGAAAGTTTAGTTAAGAACAGACACACAACACTTTCTGTGCAGTTGGTTCAACCTGCAGTGTAATCTTGATTAATTGTAAAAACAAATCCTTGCATAACATTATTATAAAACCAAGAGAGGGAGAGATCAGCAATAAAAAGTCAGTGATCGCTAAATGGAGATAATTTTGAGAGGCACTGATGATCTGATGTGGTGTGGCACCTTCTCCGAAGAGAGGACATCGCACACCATTGCACAGCAGCAGTCTTATCTTTTGGTCGGCAAAGATGAATGGAAGGCTAGTGCACTCTCTCGTTCTCTTTAGCCAGCGACGACCAACGTCGACGATGTTGGAGTTTGTGGCAGTGCAATTCGGACACTGCCATTTGGGCGACAGTGGAATGTGTGAGGAGGATAATTGCCGTCTGGTTGAGAAACCGTACCGAGTTCACTGCTGTAGAATACTGGTCACCCATCATCAGCAGCAGCAGCAGCAGCAGCGTTTATCAAAGAGCACTGCCATAAACTGTAGTGACAGCACTTCTCAAACCGGCGAGGCAGTAATTAACTGTCTGTGTGCGGGCACATGACTGACGAATGACTGGTGCTGGCAATAAAGTGCCCGCTTGGAAGGAGGAATTCAGGCTTTGAGCAACGCTGAGCAGGACTCTTTGAGGGCTATCCAAAGTCCAACTGACTAATTACAGCATCTGCCAACAACTGTTCGTCAACTGTCAGCCAACTGTTGGCGGCTCACTGGGACGCAGTTCTCATGAAGGAGAAAAAAGGAGAGCAAGGGCACCTAATAAAGTTGATAAGCTCTGTGCGTCGTGTCGAACACGTGGTAAACAAGGTTGAACTAGTGTTTGCACTCAACTTCTACTTGACATGAAGTAATGCTCTCCCATGGAGTTAACCGTACTGTTCTTCCGTGTCGACCGAAACAAACAAGAACAAATAATAAATGATGATAATATACTCTTCAAATTCAGTCACTAGTAATTAAATGACCGTACACTTTGCCAAAATCGGCAACTCGCATAACCGGTCACATGACAGCACCAGAACTAAACGAATGATTGACAGAACTTGAAAAGAAGAAAAATATTAAATCGTAGTAAAAAGTTGAATTGCATTTTGTACGACAGCACAAAAAGCAGCACCTTCTCATAATTAGCACCTTCACTTGGTGGTAGAATTGCACGAATGAGAAGAAAGAATGACAAGGCTAAACTTGAGCAAAGCACAGAATTGCAGAATTGACAGTGTGTGTGTGGTGTCGACCTTGGTGCTTCCAAGTCACGCTCCGAGCGGGTGGCCTCGGTAGTTGTAGTGGTCACACTAGCTCCTTTCTTTTGATGGGTATTCACGCACTCCTAAGCATTTCCAACAATGACTGTCCACCTGACAAATTGATTGTCATCGATCTTTGTACCACTCTCCTCCTTGTCTTCTTTGCCTGTTTTGATTGATCGTCAAAGCGTGTTCGCGCAATTAGTGTTGCCCTTCTCACTGGCTTTTGCCTGGCAACGATGCGACACCACTACAGTGTATGGTTTTTCAGTTTAAAATGTATAATTTTTTAAAATTTGTTTAAATTGGCAAACTTCAAACTTCCAATGATGTGCTGCCCTTCCGCTGATGATGATGATGAGGATGATAATGAAGCTAGAAGATTACTACTGCTACTTGACTTTGGATCGCGTGTGAACGAGCGAGTGAGTGCAGCAGTGAAAGGCGGCAGTCAAATGAGCTTAGGTCGAAGACATTACAAACAAATCTCCTCCGTCATTACGTACAGCCAGCTACACTTTATAATAACATCATCATCATCATCATCGTTGTTGGCACAGACACATTCAAACCAGTCAAACACATAATCGGCAATAAAGAGCATGATATTAAATGGTATCAAAACACACACGCCGGTGAACTCAAAGCACAAATGTTGTTATAAATTTTTAACTATAACTACTACTACTACTACCAAACACTGTTACCACTTTTTCCCCCTTCTCTGCCCTTCACAGCAGTTACCTGTGAAATACCCAATAGAGAAGATGACATCCACCAGTCAGAACCAGCTGTCTGTCTGTTGCTGTGGTGGTGGTGGTGGTGGCAAGGGACCTCACTTCTCTAATTCAACATCGCGCACCTGAAACCCATCAGCAGTGGCAACGGCAGCCATCAAACCACCGGTGTACAGTAAACATCAACAAACGAATGAAGTAACTGCACACAACATCTGCTTCTGCTGCTACTTCTGCTTCTGTTGATGATGATAATGTTGCTGATGATGATGTTGTTAGAAAAAAAGGAAAAAGAGAAAAGAAAATAGAAAAGCGAAGCTAGTAGCAGCAGTAGCAACGGCTCAAATGTCCACACAGTAAGACACAGAAAGAGAAGAGACAGACAGTGGCCATCGATTTGCCATCGCATGGCGCGGGAACCAGTTAGCTTTCTCTTCCCTTCGATTTTGCCTCCACTGAATGACAGTGAGCACGATCTCCGACCGAGACAGCATCACTGTCTATCTGTTGGCGGTGGTGATGGCGGTGGTGGTGAAAGTTGCAGCCGACACTGACGCCGCCGCCGCTGCCGCTGCTGTTGCTCGAGTGTAGAGCGCGCCAGTTTAGTTTGTGCACTGGTATCGTACGGGGTAGGCGCGCGCGCACTGCTCCTGCTGTACAACTTGTGCACAACTTCTAAACTGAGACCACTTTAATTCCAGTTTGGTCTTCTACGGAAACATCATCTACTAAACACCTTTGATTTATGATCCCCATCATCTCCATCATCATCATTCGCTTTAAAAGGCACCCTCTCAACTTGCGGAACTCTCATTCAAGACAGCTCACACTGACAGGTGGCAAACTTGACCCTTGAGTGAGTGACTGAAACAGCAGAAGTCCAACGACGCAAATGCATCCGCAACAAACTTGAACTTCAACTCTCACTGTAATATCTCTTGATCCAAATAACAAGATGTGCCCTCTTCGAAAGCAGGGCCAGGCAGGGCAACAGGCCACCAAGAGTGCCACTCTAGTGGGGACACTTCACCTGCTCTGCGTCTTCTGTGCCATACTGCACTGCGCCTGTGGCCAT
Source organism: Tyrophagus putrescentiae (assembly GCA_024499935.1). Classification (NCBI taxonomy): domain Eukaryota; kingdom Metazoa; phylum Arthropoda; class Arachnida; order Sarcoptiformes; family Acaridae; genus Tyrophagus; species Tyrophagus putrescentiae. The sequence goes on from JAMZRA010000008.1 coordinate 2,327,898, forward strand.
GCTGACCATCACCATCATCAGCATCAGCATCAGCAACAGCCAGCATCAACATCATTCCAATTCAACCAGCACAGTTCGTCCTCATCACCCTCATCTCCTGCCAAGTTCGTCTCCACTTTCACCCTCGCCCTCACAGTCATCCACCAGCAAATCAGTACTGAAAGGCAACACTTCAAAGCAGCAGGACTTTGATGACTATGAGCAGCGACGACTGCATCGCTTTAATCAGCGCTTCCCATCAATGCGCCAGTGCCAACTTCCCAGTTCCGGATGTGAGGTAAGTTAACTGGGGGAAAAGGGAGAAAGACTGCAAACAAACTAGAAATCAAACAAGCACTTGGACTACTTTTTTCTTTCACTACTAACCTTAATTAAAAAGTGCGCAAGTACATGGTAATTAACACTCTTTAGATGACAATTTGCTGGTTGTGTGGATTCTCTAAAACCAAACACAAACACCTAAACAATGTGCACGATTACACGTGTTAGTGCAGCAGCAGCAACAGCAACAGCTGGCACTGTCAATAATTACCCAAATTGACCCGGGAAGTTGGCTACTGCTTAATTGATTGCCGATGAATGTCACTCAGGTTGTTGTTGTTGTTGTTCACCAATCAAACAATACTTCCGAATGCTGCTGCATTATCGATTAATTAAGACGATTAATAAACTGATCACACTGATTAGTGAAACGCAGATTACAAAGACACTGAAAAAGAGGAGAATACCTCAGATCATTATTGAAAGACAAAACAAGGCAAACACTGTCTTGGAATTGAATATCTCTTCTCGGGAGTTTTTCATCCGTGTCGATGGCCTTTCTCAGCAACTGCTGAAGCTGTCATAATCATTGCCTGCAGCGGCTGCCTTGCTGCAGCACCGTTTATGCAATCAATGTAAATTAGTCAGCGATTATTTAATTGCCGTACTTGTGTCTCGACGGTGTTTGCTTGCTTGTTTGCTGTTGCTGCTGCTGCTTTCGTTCAAACTTGGTTTTCACCAAGTGACAACCAGGCGTCAACAACGTGCTTTAAAATAGCAAATCAATTTAGCTTTCAGTGAAGTTTTCCAAACGAACAATGGGAAAACAGAGGGCAGTTTTGACTGTGAAGTATAGTAACTTGCTGCAAGCAAATTAGAGGTGCTGTGTTGTTATGGTTTCAAATTGCAAATTAGGCCTACTTGCTAAAAGTGCCAAGCTGAAAAGTGAAAGGAGAAATAAGTGGCAACAGCAGTACTGCCACTTGATCTTGACTGATGAGTTTTGGTTTTTTGCCGTCTATGCATGTCAATTTGACACTCGTTTTCATTATTTTTAAAATTGTTTTTACACTTGTTCTCCAAATAGTGTCTATGGAGTGCCAAACATCTACGAGGAATGCTCCAGACGGAGGAGAGTGACCAAAATAATCAGACAGACCTGCATGGCCACCGATTGTACGACCACGACGAAGGTGCTTCAACAACTGTAAAGACTGAAGACGACTCCGCTGTCCTCAACCGCCAAATGGCAGTCATCATGATGGCCAACATCCTACAGCTGGGAAAGTTAGGTGCACTTGGTGAAAACGAATGGTTCAAGTGCTCGGCAAAGGGTAAGTGCCTCCACTAAACTAACAACAACAACAAAACAGGCATTGTCTGTGAAGAAGTCATTCAGCAGACACGGCACTTGCCTCATTTTGGCACTAATTGCTGGCACTAACCTAGCTTGTATGACCTGTGTTTGTGTTCCCTTGCATATCTACTTTCTCTTTCTTTTTGAGGGCTCCTGAACTTGATTTTACTGCTTCTGCTGTCCATTTTTCCTTTCCGTAGAGCCTGCAAACAACAGCTACACTTTGCATTTTAGTGCACACTACTACCACCACCACCACGCAGCAGCAGCAGCTACTTCAAGTGTTTCAGTCAGTCTCATTAGTGCACACTGACACACTGTGTGTGCACTAGTTTACCTGTATATCTCTTCATTGCGTGCCCTCACGCAGACAGATTTCCTTTGCCGTGCATGTCTTATTGCAAATGGTGACCACTAATGCTGCTGTTGGTCGTCATTGCCGTCCAAGTTAAAACACCTGAAAGTCAGTTGTAGGTCAGTTGATGTGCTCGAGTTTGCTCGAGTATTTTTTTCCCACTGCCAGTGCCCGACTGTTTCTTTGTCTTCTGTGAGCTGCGGCTAATTTCTGCAGTCTAATTTTTGCTTAAACAGAAATTTAAGGTGCGTTCACTATGCGTGTCAGAATCACCGACCGCAATGCGACACACTGGCATTAGATCTGCTTTGCTGAACATTTTGTCAACTCAGTGCAAACGGAAAAAGAGTTCAAGATCAGAGGGATTTATTAGTGGCAATGGTAGTGGTGGAAGAGGTGGCGATTTTATTTTATATGCCGACTGACCTTAACTAATTGCGGAAGAGCGATTGCTCCCTGTGCACAACAAAAAGGAACAAGAGAAAGTGTTTGTATTTAGCAAATTGAGGTACACCACAGCTGACACTTTGAAGTTATTTTCAACTCACTTGTTAGTCAATCAACAAACACACACTTTCGTCACGTTTTTATTTAGCAGTGATTTGATCACACTTTCTCCGCCGTACAACACTAGTAGCCACAGTAGTCGGCAATTTGTGCTTTCATTTCCAAGCTTGACAGCTTCACTCCTCAATGGAGACGGCGTGACTTTCTCTTTTTTCTTTTTTTATTCAAACAATGCTTTGCACTGTCTTTTCTTTTTGTTCATTGTGAAAGTGCACTACCAATAACAATCACTGACCATATTGACTATGTTTGGAAGTGATGAAATAATGGCCAATCAATTATCAGTCACTATCGACAGAACTAAGCAGTAATTGCATAACTTTAAAACAGAAGCTTTAAAATAAAGTTTCAGTGATATATTGCTGACATTGCTAGATTGCTTCATTTGTGTTTTCTCTGCGATTTAGCCATTCTAATGCTTACTAAATCATCTTTTTTTTATTGCAGGCCGTATCTGCGAACAGCAGCAAAATCAGTCGTACAGCCACAGCCGAGTGCACCTTTTGTCCACCCTGATGCCGAATATGGCCAGTGGTGACCATTTGAAAAGGCAGAGCAGTAGCAGTGAAGATCACCATCACCATCAGCAACAAAGTGAGCAGCTCCTGAGTTCGATTGAACTTTTCACCGACATTGAATCACTGCTGCGGCAAATCAATCACCTACTGGCAATCGATCAACAGGCAAACGACGACGCCGGCGACGACGATCAGAAGAAGGTAAGCGGTGATCAGAGTACGCCAAGTTGAATGAAAATACAAAAAAAATATCCCCCGTTCATTCAGCCATTACTGGACAAATGGACAAATATTTTGGCTATTTAATTTGATTACACATCATCAAAAATGTCGGTGAACTTGAGGGCAAGTGCTCATTCACAACTGAGCGTAGTAAGTGGCACCTAATGCACACAAACAAACAGCAGCCTGATGACCTGCTCATTTTGGCGAAGCAGGACAGAACAGGACATGCATTTACAATTCAATTAGTGCCGCGGAAGATGTCAGCGCAAAGATTAGACGCTGGCGACGGCAAATTACGACTCCAATTTGTTTGCTCTGTGTGGCACAACTATTATTATATATTTAGAAGAGAACAGAAAGGGGAAAGTGAACGAGATAATTGTGCTCACCGAGAAAGGGAATGAGAGTGATGGACCTCATCAATTCAGCGAATCAGCAGCAAATCTGAGGGTGATTTCTCGCTCATTTGTCGCCTGAAGGCGTGCTCTTCCTGAAAACGGCCTTGTTGATTGATCATCCGGTGATAAAGCTGGGATGGTATTCCTCAGCACGGTACAGTGATCTCAGCTCTGCAATCCTCAGAGTGTAAAAAGCTTGTGACTTCATTTACTAGACAGAGAAACATTATATTAATTTTAATGCGAAATGCTAATTGAGCACTTGTGTCCAAATATTGACACTGCTCAGTGATCTCGAAAGGCTTAATCGTCGAAAAGCAAGTAATCTCTTTCTTTTCATCTGGCAGGAAGACAGGTTGACAAATGGTTTACGCTTGTCAAGTGAAGAAAAGGAAAAAAGTTGCCAACGCCAGTTGATTGATGCTTTTAGAAGTACAAAGAACCTTTTTTGTTAGAACTACCTGGCCATTCTTGGGAAAACCTTGGAGGGAGCATTGCACTGTAGTGGAAAACATATTTTTCAGTTTCAATTGTGAGGATTCTGGTTACTTGCGGTGTTAGCAGTGTTTGCGGTTCAGTTTGCGGTGGGATACCAAGAAAATGACGCAATGCCTGCCACTTTCTCTTTGTTGATGTTTGCGTTGAGTGACAACAACAGTGGCCGTACTTTGTTTTACACACTTTTTTCACATTCTCTCCACCAGAAGTGCTTTGACCGTGAAGATCTACTTGATGACTACCAGCAGCAGATGGCCGAGGCTACCAGCGCCAGCAAAAGTGCTGATCATCACGATCATCCTCCTTCTCACGAGGAGGAGCATGAGGCACCGGTGAATCTACTGTACATTGAACATCTGACCAACATTATCGTCAATCGCCTAGCCTCGGGTTAGTCTGCTTGAGTGGATTGCTGCTTGTCATACTTTTAATTTGTTTACTTACTCATTACCTTTTTTCATTTCACCCAAGGCGAGTGTATTGAGCTCTTTGAGACAAAGTTTCTCCGCGACATCATTAGCAGATATGGCACTCCTCAGTCGACAGACAGCCAGCGGGTGAACAACAGCAGCAGCAGCACAACCAGTCGATCACCACTTTGGCGATTCATCAAGATGGTAAGCTGGCGAACGATGGTTGATGAAACTGGAGCATCGATTGATGGTGTGATTATTTCAAACTACTACTACTACTACTACTATTAGGTTTTGTTAAACTTCTCAACGATCTGCACATTGGTGGACTGATTGAGAACAACTCGACTGCTGAAAGGCGATCCGACGGTGATGCCCTTTACGATGATGCACATGATCACGATGATGACGTCCATCGCCACAGTCGGAATGAAGCCGCAGCAGCAGCAGCAGCAACTGCCTCAGCTCTAAAGCAGTCTTCAAATGCCAACTCTCGTGGTCATCGATCGATCGCCAGTGTGTCGCCACCCACTGCAAGTCACAATCACATTGGTCATCAGCACGAACATCATCACCACGGTTACCCGCAGCAGTCACAGCAGCAACAGCAAACTCCGCAGCAACAGCAGCAGCAGTTGAAAAGGTCTCGATCGAGTGGAGCCTGCCTGGACTACCACTACTACCTGCACCGTCAAGGAGCAGCAGCAGCAGCAGCAGGTGCTGACAAGAGAAAAGCGTTGACGGCGGCTGATCTGCGAGAACTGTCGCCCATCTTTATACAGCAAATTCTTTCCGGCGCCTGTGAGCAGCTGGAGCCGGGTGAGCACATCGTCGGAGTGTCAACTACCACCAGTACCACCAGTACTTCAACGCTTAATCGAGGAGGCAGCATGGACACCGGTGCAGACAGCCTCTTATCACTCTCTTCATCTAGTCATCATCAGCACAGTGCTGATGCCATCGGAGAAGATGCCTGGAAGAGTGAGCATTTGCGATATGTCGGAGCTGGCGATTAACACTTTTCCCCGCGTTTTTAGTTTACGTTTACTCTGGAATCTCCGTGGGCATCATCAGCGTGTCCTCAATATGCGGCGTGCTGATGATTCCCTTCCTGAAGAGCACCTACTACACGCACATTATCAATCTGCTGATTGGCCTGGCATTCAGCTCAATGGCCGGTGATGCCTTGCTGCACCTTCTGCCCACCGTCCTGGGCATTCACTCGCACGCTCACTCGGAAGGAGAGGAGGCGGGTGGTGATGGTCACAATCACTCTCATGGTGCAGCAAACGCTCAACACGACCACCACCATGAGGACCACCACCATCATGACTCGGCCATCAACTACATGGGCCTGATGATTGCCATTCTGGCCACCATCTATGCACTCTTTCTCTTTGAAATAGTGTCCAACTACTTTGCCAGCCGGCGAGCTGGAGGAGGCGGAGGCGGACATGGTCACAGTCACGGGCACAGCCACCAACAGCCCACTTATCAAAAGAGCACCGCCACAACAATTGAAAATCAGACAGGCTACGGCAGCTCAGCTAAAATTCCACCACTGACCAAGATCACCGCCACTGACAACAGTGATCGACTGGTAGGCTGGAGAGATAATACAGCTGACTATCTAATTGAAATCCTGTTACCCATCTAGGAGACGTACCCCTCCAACTCAACTATCGCCTCAATTCTGACCAACACTGACCAGGAGATGGCCAGTCATGCGCACCACCGTCACCCGCACAACCATCACGACCACCACTTTCAGCACACCGAAGAGCAGCTGTACAAAAACTCCTCCTCCGCCGTGGAGTCTCCGGATCACACAGGTACTCCCTCAAAGGAAACCCAGAACCTGCCCGTCGTCTTCGGGATGACCTCCCTGGCGCTGATCATCACCATCGGCGACTCCATTCACAACCTGCTGGACGGCGTGGCCATCGGCATCGCCTTCAGCAACAGCATCGCCAGCGGCGTCTCCACCAGCATTGCCGTGCTCTTCCACGAGCTGCCGCACGAGTTCGGCGACTTTGCCGTCCTCCTCTCCACCGGCCTGTCGGTGCGCCGCGCCGCAGTGATCAACTTCCTCAGCGCCCTCACCGCCTTCATCGGCCTCTACATTGGCATCCTGCTGGGCAACAATGAGGAGGCGAACCGGTGGGCGCTGGCCATCTGCGCCGGCCTCTTCCTCTACGTGGCGCTCGTTGATATGGTCAGTCCTTTCTGGTTGTTGTTTGTAGCATGCACCTAATTATCGGGGCTTTTTCTTATCTTCCTCTCTTTCCCCGCAGTTACCCGAGCTTAAGGAGATGCCCTCGACTGAGGGCGGCAGCACCACCTGGGTCATCTCGCTGGTGGTGAAGAATGTGGGCATTCTCACGGGCGCCGGCTTCATGATTGTCCTCGCCAAGTACGAGGATTTGCTTAAGTTTGACTAGCACTACCTGTCTCTTACTTATGATCATCTCTCTCTCTCTCTCCTCCTAAACACCCTTTCCCTTTCTCTTATTACCTATTTCGATTGTGATCCTCTATTTTGATTACTTCTGGCTAGAAGCTATTTATTTTCTACTATTCTTAAGCCTATTCTTTGTGTTCACGCTTTCACTCTATCTCTCTCTTTTTACCTTTTATTTTTTGCCATTTATCACTGACACGTACAAATATTTATTTCTTCCTAGTATTTTGTGACTCTGATCTAACGCAGCCCTGATCGGAAACACTCTTATAAAGAGTTAAGTAATGAACACTTGGGGTAACACAGTTCTCGTTGTTGTGGAGGCAGGTGAAAAGGGTTTGGACGGATAGAGTGAACTTTATTCAACATTAAACAACGATTGAACGACAAAGAAACTCTATACTCAGGAGGGGAGATACACCGCATCAAATGACGCGGGAGAGCAGCGCTGGACTGCTCTATAATCTCAAAGTTCATTTTGAAACCCAAATGAAGTGGAAACGTAAAGTAGGGGGAGAAATCTCAGTACACACCTACTACTACTGCTGCGTTAGAAGAGGAAAGACCGAGCAAATAAAAAGGCAAGCAGAGCGAGGGGCGAGGCGAGTGCCAGTGAGAATGCGGCTCCCTTGGCGGGCCCTCCCTTGCACAGTGCCGCCCGCTTCTCCGCAGGCACCGACCTGCAGATGGTCGAGTCGTACATGACCTGCGCCGATTTGACGTAGTTCGCCAAGTCCGTCTGCTGTTGGCCACTGGCGCAGACGGAGTGGCCGCTGGCGAGGACGCAGTCCAGTGCCTGGTAGGTGGCGCAGCAGGACTCCCGTACCTTGCTCTGCTTCAGCTTCTGGTGGGCCGGGTCCCAGCTGCTGAGCGACTGCTGGAGGCAGCCGTCAAAGTGGTTGTACGCCTTGCCGCCCACCATCATGGCGCTGTGGTTGGCGCGCAGCTGGCGGACACAAGCTGCCTCGGGCCCGGTGGCCGGCGGGAGGCTGATGAAGTTGGGCTGGTAGGAGGGGTGGTCGTGGATGGTCTTGTTCACCTGTGCCACCTCGTTGGCGTGTGTCTCGTTGTTGCAGGAGCGTTTCCAGCTGTAGTAGGGAATGGACTTGCAGATGCTGTAGCTGAAGAAGGAGCCCACCTTGGCGCTGTAGCGGACGACCGCCTTCGCCAGACTGGGCTGGCAGAAGTCGTTGGCGTTGTCGGCGTAGCAGCTCACCTCCTGCGTGATGATTTAGACAATTATATTAAGTTTGCCTTGAGAAGATCATTTTCCATGACTAGCACTTACGTCAAAGAGCGAACAGCAGACCTCCCAGGTTTCCGTCTTGGTGTCCTTCATCTTGTAGGGGTCGTAGTCGGCCATGGCCCGGTTCTGGCACACGTCGACGATGCTCTTGCCCAGCTCATTCTTCAGACAGAGACTGGCAAAGTCGCTTGGCTTGGTGAAGTTCCACGTGGTGATGTCCACCATGCTGGGCGTCGGGTAGGGCGTCACGGGGGTGATTGGGCGAATGGGAGGAAGTCGGCGTGGGGGAACTCGACGGATCGGCACTCGAAAACCGACGAGGCCATTGGTAGGCGAAAGCAGTGCCAACAGCACCAGCAAGGCCAAACTAAAGGTAAGCAGTTTTAATGTCATTTTTAGAAGATTGTGAGCAAGGCAAGGGAAGATAAATGAACCAATGTCATGAAAAGGTCCGCCATTGTGGTGTTGCTTTAAATAGGTGTGCAGTCCATTTACTGTAGTAATGTCTGGAGAATGTTTGTACCATTTTGGTTGGCAACAGGGCTTGGGCAAGCCGATGCACAGGCACTGATTACTCTTCAGCGCCTATCACTGCTTTCACAATGGTAACGTACCGCTGACGATGAGGAAGAAAAGCAAAAAGTGATCAGTGGACAATGCGCTGGCGATTAGATTCAGTAGCTGGTAGCAGCCTATCGGTCGGAACATTCCAGGTTGATCACCAGATCACCACCATCATCAACAACAACAACAGCGCAATGAATATAGGATGACTGCTGTTTGTGCGTTGTGTACGATGGCGATGAAAAACACTGATCATATGGAAGTTCCGCATAAATGGTCGTTTTCTGGACGTAACGCCTAGTGGATGTGGTAACTTCATTTTAATATGAGTTTTCTTTCTAAAATGTACAACAAAAATTCTGAGAATGCACGATACATTACCAACAAAAATGTTGTAGATGTATCGTGAAAAAGAAAGAAACATGTCTCCACTTTGTGTTGACGCCGGAGACAAAACTGGGCAGAGGCGTTGTGGCAAGTGCCGTCCACCTCGTAGATCCAACGGCAAAGATGTAGCGCTTTTGAGCATTCAAGTTCCTAAAAAGAGAACAGTTTGATGATAAGTGTTGAGTTATGCAACAATAAGCAAGAGAAACAAAAGAGCACCTGGATTACCTGCACACTCAGACGTGTCTTTTCAACTGGTAGGAAAACACTGAAGGAGAACACCAGCAGGAAAACAAAAAATCGCATTTTGAACAAGTCAAGGATGATTCAGTTAAACCCAGAGAACTGAGATTGACTTCAAAGATAATGTAGTCAGTTTGGAGACTAGCCATAGTTTGTCTATAAAATTTGAAAAATGATATAAATCAAAAAGATATATCAGCACATCAGCACTTACCAGTAAACTTGCGCTCATCTACTGGTCCTCTGCGCCCATCTTCGACAGTTTTCCGATCAGATATCGGATAACTACCTGCAACTCTTCGACAGAGTACGCTTCCTCGCTGCGCTGGTTGGGCAGCGGGTCACCGTTCTCGTCGTGTGCCTCGATGAACTGTCGCAGAAGAACAGCAGGCGCCAGACGTCCTCGCGGACGCGTGTGTTTCCGGCGCATTCGTTGAAGACCGCCTTAACTTTGCTGGCGATCCAGGCCTTGTCAGTGGATGAAGGCTGTAACCATTGAAGAAGGAAATTGTAAATTAGTCATCGATCAAGCAGAGACAACGCCCTGGTACTCACGAAAATCGCCAAAACGTCGCATGACTGCGACGAACTTTCCCTTCAGTGACACTTTCGTGGCTCTTTTAGCCAGCTGTCTCTTCCATGCGGTGAAGGCATGGGAGAGGCTCATAGCTCGCACGATGTGGCCCTTGAGGGCCGACATCTCGGCCACGGTCTTCCACCGGCGAGTGGAGACACCATTGGCGGACTGCTTGGCGACGAGGAACTTTAGCTTCCCGTCGTCGCAAGTCTTGACTTCAAAAATAATGAAGTCCGTTTCAATCGGCTCCATGGCTGAGCTTAACCTACAGCTGAGCTACCCACAGGTGGGTTGATCGTTGTCAACAGCGACAAGCTTAATGACAATACGCGAACTGTCATTAGGAATCACAGCGCAGCTGGAATTGGCCGGCTGAAAGACAGCCTGAACAAATTTAACGTACCTGTAGACGATAAATTAAGATGCACATTTCAATAATAGACAAAAAAAGAACAAATAGCTTACGCCTCATCCGCGCGGATACTCAGCTTGGCAAGGACGGGCAGCTGTCCGTCCTTGAAAGCAATATACACATTGCGTGTACATTCTTCCCCGTCGCATGGGCCTGAAACAGTAAGAGCATTAGTATAGTGAGTGCAGATCCCGTATTTGCTTACCGGTTTTTCTACCCTCACTTGGGTTGAATTTAAAAACTTCTCAAAAATCTTCAGCTTTTCTAACTTGAAGGACACAGAAAAGGGAGGGGTAGTTCAAGCAAGAAGACACAAGATGTGATGAATCGCATTTTGGATCAAAGTGAAAGGAGATGCAGTGACAAAAAACTGAAAACAGCAAAGACGAGAGAGCGAAAAATGCGAAAGCGAGAGCGAGAGGGAAAAGTGCAGAGTCAGCACTGCTGAGCTAGCACAGCTCACAAATGAGCAAGTGCAGGCTCTTTTATAGCTGAGCGCACTCGGCTGCTGAGTTTTCTGGAAAAATCTGGTAGAAGTGGCACGTGACAAAAAAAATCTGTCGTGACTTGCACTTTTTGTTATGCTGAAGGATTCCAGGAGTCGTCCTCTATGAGTGACCCGTGGATCCGTCATCTAGGAGAGCCTCCAAAGCAGCGTGCTCGCTGGCGAGCCGTTGTGAAGGACAGCGTGGGAGCTAGCTCGGCAGTTGAGTGTTGGAGCTCGGTGAGGATAGACGTCCACCGCAGCGAGAAGTGTCCAACAGTGAGAAGCCTCCGACCACCCAAGTCGTCGAGCACCCTGCGAGTCCCCTGCGAGAACCCTGTGTGAGTTTGAGGAGAGTTTGTAACTTCTTTACGTCGTATTGTACCCATTAAAGTGGTGTTGTGGAGAGGAAAGAGGCTGTTGCGTTCTTTCAAAATGAGTTTTTTTAAAAGAAGATAATTCAGAGTAAAGTAAAGTGATTTATTTCAGTGTAATGGTAAGACTAGTGAAAGTAGACAACCTGATTTGTGATTTTTAAGCGGCACTGTATTCTTCAAGCCTTGCAGATTTGCTATCATTAGTTAAGCTCAATCTAGTGGATGATTCAGCAGTTTTTCTCATTCTTTCAACAAAGTAAAACAAAATGGTCCCGAAAACTGCGCCAATGCATGGGGAAAGTATGCCAACGGCCCACCAAAATTGTCCGTTGAGAGCACTGCAAATCATTAGAATGATTGTTAAGATTATCCCATCTCAAAAACTGTTTAGGCATACCTGAAAACAATTTTGTTGTATCCTAAAAAGTACAGCAAAACCCTTGGCCCAATGTCTCTGGCTAAATAAGAGAGCAAAAACATCAATTTAGAGGTAACCTAGGAAGCGAAATGTACCTGGATTGAGTATTGCGCCGCAGTTGAAGCCAGTTCCCGCTCCGACGGAAACAATGGCCCCGCCAATGATGAAGGCCTGCAGAGCAAAGGGCGTCTTGAAGCACCGCTGGTCGATGATGAAGAGCACGGCAAAGACGATCAGCGAGGTGGTGAAGACCTGATCAAGCATGGCCACTGACAGCGTCACGTGGACTGCCGGCCTGGTGATGAAGATGGCGGCCGTCTCCTCGGCCAGTTTATGTCTATCCGCTAAGTTGACCTGTAATTCGTACGCATGAATGCTTTGGAAGTAGAGAATGTACACAATAGAGCTGCCGAAGATTGAGCCGGTCACTTGGGCGAGGAAGTAGTGCCCCAGCTTCCAAAGTGGCAGACGGCCCAGCATGCACATGGCAATGCTGAAAACGGGATTCAGATGGGCACCTGAGAGAGGATGATTTCATATTTGGTAACACTGTTTGGTGGTAAACACTCCCACTTGATCTTGAGATTACCTGAAATGTGGGCACAGGAGAGCATGGCAAAGATGACGCCAAAGCCAAATGAAACTGGGCCCACAAATGGTGAGCTGGAAGTGGAGAAGAAGTTTGATGCCACTCCCGTTAGGCCGTAAGACTGTGGTGTGATTGTGAAGGTCAGTTTAGTGAAGTCAATTCATCAATAGGTTTAGCAGCAAAAACCAACAAACCATCATAATGGAAGTGCCGAGAAACTCGCCGAAAAACTCTGTTAGCACTTCTTGGAGCTTGATTTTGACCATTGTTTTGAGCAAATGAGTAAGAGCTGTTTAGCTGCTTAACTCACAAAACCGTCTCTTATATATATTTTGCTCAAAAGATTCAAATGTACCTACATTTCCGACATTGACATCATTTGTTTGGAGAATAGGCAGCATATATCAATCAACCTAAATCACCCTTCTGCAATGATGATGATGATGAGCTGAGTTTAGTCAGCATCACCTTCGCTTTGACTGAGTGTGTACCTGATGAACGCTCCTGCTACTGCTAATGCAAATGTGTCGCCAACATAAACCCGGCAAGTGTTGTGTCACCTGAGCAGTGAGGTGAACTGCCGTGGAGAATGAGAAGAAGAAGAAGGAAGGAAGAGAAGGGAGCATTTTGCATGGTTTATGTTTGCGGTACTCTTCCACTGCTGTACACGGTAAACACTGGTAGTAACACTCAAAGAGTTCAATGGTATTTATGACACCCCCTCTAGTTACTTAGGCCACACTTTTATTATTAACTGCCTTCATTTGCGTAGATGATCGTAGTTGCCAGTTTGAACTGCTTTGCCAAGGTTTATTTAGAAATCGCTTGGCACACACAGTGATGGTGCAATGACAGCGGCAGCAGCAGGCTCTAATTATAATTAAGCTGACAACTGTGCACTAAGGTGTCGGTAGTGCAAACAAAATTAATAATAAGATAAGTAAAGTCGTGCTGTAGTGGTAGTGGTACGAGTACGAGTAAGGTTGGCTAGCTACTGATGTTGATTCTCTGCAGTAGTACAGTGGCGAGTAGAAGAACTGCAGTGAATAAACTGCTGCTGAGGTGGGAAAAGGCGGCGGAAGGTTTGCCTGCACAGATGTGCTCCGAGTGCCTTCCATAGGGCAGACTGGTGGTGCATCTCGGCGAGCGAGCTGCTTCCTTTTGAAAGTTGACCATCTCCTTCTGTTCACTTGAGCTGCACACTGTTTTGGAGTGCTCATTCAGGCAGTCAAGTGTACTGTGGGGAAAGATAAAAAATGTTAAGATGTTTTTGGTGTTTCAAAAGATTTACCTGTAGATTGCGCAGCAGTAGGCTTTGTTGCTCACAATTCTCTTCCGGTGAGGATCCCACTTTGCGAGGGTCTGATGGTGACATTTCTCCTCTAGATTGACTTGAGTCTGATTGGCTGATTTAGCTGTCGATGAACGCAACCTTGCAAAGCACGCCTTTGCCTCTGCTGTAGATGGTGCAGGCAGGTGGATAAAGTCGTACTCGGGCCTCGTTGAATTGTCATTAGGAGCAATTGTCTTGTTACTGTTCGCCAAGAGAGCTGCCTTGTCGCAGGCACCCTTCCAGCCGCTGAATTCAATCTTCGGACACATCGTGTTGGTGATGTACAGAGCCAGACGATTGCTGTACGCAATCACCATCTCACGCGTTGAGTTCGGACAGAAGGTGGCCGAGTTCTGCACGTAGCAGTCCATTTCCTGGTTCAAATATTGTATCTTGGTTATCAACAAAATGTTTAAGTACAGCTCAGTTTCAATCTTACGTCAAAGAGTGAACAGCAGTTCTCTAGATCGGTCGTCGTGCTAGTGTTCAACTTGGCCGGGTCCCAGTCGGTGTTGGCCCGGTTGGTGCAAAAGTCCTCAATTGACTGGCCCATTGCGTTGATGCAATTGTTGGCCACATCGCTGGGGTGGCTGACGTTCCAGGACTTGTCATCGGCCAAACTTGGTGTCGTAAGCAACACTGGTGCCGGTGTTCTTTTAACTGCTGGTGGAAGGTGCCTTCGACATCCAGGCACTCCACGGGGACAGAATATGGCCAGAACTTCTTGGCCGATAAGCCAAAAAGAAGAAAATAGAAGAGTTGAGTGAGCTTCATTTAGGTTGCACGATTCGGTGAAACAAAACCGCATGGCAACCAGCACAATTTTCCCCGTTTTAAATACAAACAACAACAAAAGCAAATCGACACTTTTTTATCGCCGGTTGTTTTCTCTGATAGCACTGACCAAAACAATGGATCAACTCGTTGATAAATGTCGTAGGTGAAACCAGCAACTGCTGTACACAGGTACAAGCTTGTAATTGTTTCCTGTATAACCAAAGGTAAATGCTGTTTGAGATGCAAAAACAGATAGTTTTTATCAAATCATCAACAAACATTGTTTGGCAACTCTAAAATAACAACAAAGATAGGGTATCACCTCCTTTCACACGCCGTTTGAATCACCATCAAAGTCTTCCACAAACATCGGCACATGACCAGACCTTATCATGAAAAAACACCCATCATTTACAAAACGCTTTATTTTGGCTGAGAATTATCTTTATTGAAAGTAGGAAAAGAAGAATACAAAACATTGAGACTGTCTAAATCTAGTTGAAAGCTCGGAACAGAAAGGTAATGCTTGAAAGAAGTGCGACCATGAGGCCAACTGCTGACGGCAGCAGACCACCGGCCCCTGACGGCTTCGAGCAGAGCTTCATGTTGACGTTCTGACAGAGCTGCGCCTTGAAGGCCACCTTGGCCTTGGTGGTGTACGCCAGGAGGTCCTTCTGCTCGCCTGCACTGCACACACTCTTGCTGTGCTTCTCCGCGCAGTCCATGATCTCAAAGGTGGCACAGCAGCTCTCGAGGATGGCGCTCTCCATTAGCTTTCGCCGGGTGGGGTCCCATTTGTTCAGAGAAGTGTCCTCGCCTGTACGACAAAAAGATTTTATAAAAGGAGGTTAAAACTCAAATTCAGATTGAAAACTCCTCTTTTTCTTACATTTTTTCTCCAGGTTGCCCTCCTTGGCAGTGCGTAGCTTGTGGAAGCACACCTTCTCAGGGCCGTCCTCCGGCGGGAGGTTCACAAAGCTGGGCTTTATCTTCGGATTATTGTCAATGGTCTTGTTCAGTCGCGCTGCATTGGCCTGGTGAGTGGCGTTGTTGCAAGAGGCCTTCCAGTTGACGAAGGACACTGAACGGCAGATGGAGTACTGAAAGTAGCGGCCTACTTTGCGACTGTACGCCACCACGGCTAAGGTAGTAGAAAGAAAGGAAGAGGGTATTTGAGAAAAACCCGACATTTCAAATGAAAATCCCCCATTAAATACCTTGTTGTGTAGATGCAGGACAGAAGGTGTGCGCATTCTGGACGTAGCAGTTAAGCTAAGGGAGAGAAATGGTTTTTAAAAGTGAAAAGTTTTTTGTTTACATTATCCTTTACCTCATCAAAGACCGAACAGCAGGACTCCCAGGTAGTCTCAGTGCTGGTGTTAAGCTTCGCCGGGTCCCAGTCGGCCTGTGCCTGGTTCTGGCACTTGCTCACCAGACTTGCGCCCATGGCGTTCAGACAGTCCTTTGCAAAGTCACTCGGCTTGACGAAGCTCATGTTGGCGTCCACCATGCTCGGGGTGGTCATCTGCGGGCCCAGTGTCGGGTGACGGATGATTGGAGGAGGAAAAGTTCGGAAAATGGGCGGGTGAGGGTGATTTGGAGGGCGGATGATTCGACCTGGCAAAATTAAAGGACGGCCAATTGCCGGGTGAGGAACTGGCTGGGCCACTTCTGCCACTGCCAGACCCAGCAGAAGGCTGATAACGGTGAGTTTGAAAATCATTTTACAGTTGAACAGCACTTGTTTTGAAAAAAAGGTAAAAATTGGTCAACCAAAAGTTGTGCCTTCCTTTTAAATACCCCATTAGAGTCTCTGCATTTTGGTTTAGGCAAACAATGGAATGTGTGTGTTGTGTGTGTAGTCAGTGGAATCAGCGTTCAATCAGAGTAAATGATAGAAGATCAAAACAAAAAACGACACAACTTTGACAAGCAAGCAGTTCATTTTTTGTTTATCTGCAAAGTTGCTTGCTGATTATTCTCATGCTACATCGATGATTTATCTAGGCTGATCTTAGTACAATTGCCATTCCCACCACCGTTTCCCAACAAAACTATTTGTCAATAAAACTTTTTCAAAATTGAAACTTGAAAAATATTTTATCACCTGGTGTCAGCTACTTCCTGATTGCTTATAATCTGATAGCTGTTTACAATTGGTTCCTCATATCTGTAGAACTTATCAGTTTAGACTACGACAAAAATTAAAACGCAGTCTTTTTTTACATGCATCCAAATCAACCAGCAAACGCCCCCAAATACACATGCCAGAAATTACATCGTTTACTTTATTGACATCAACAGAAAAAAATCCCCTTAAATTGCCTCCACATTTTCTTCAGATGACACATAGTTCGGCCAGCTTGTTGATGGGCACCTGATTGCACTCTCCCTCCTCGAGACTGTCCACCGTCTTTCGGTGGTACCCACTGACCGCCCTCAGCTGATCGGCACTGCAGCTGCCACTGGTGCTCGCCTCTGCCTGCACACAGTTCACCAGGTCGTAGAGGGCACAGCACCGACCGATCAGGTTGTCCCGTTCGTGCAGTCGATTCCACTTGGTGGCCACAAAGTCGGTGCACTGCTGAATCAGGTCGGCTCGGGCGTGCAGGCGCAGCTGGTCGAAGCACTCCTTCTCAGGGCCATTGTTGGTGGGCAGCTCGACATAAGATGAAGAGGAAGAAGACGAGGACGAGGAAGTACAGTTGACCAGACAGACCAGGGCAGTCAGAAAAAACAGGGTCAGCTTCATTTTGGATGGAGTTTTTCTTACACTTGTTTTCAAAACATAAATTAACAGATTGTCAAAAAATGAAATGATCAAAAAGTGGTGCACTTTTAAATAAAGTGCCGCTACAATAACGCCCTCACCGCTACCTGGGGACGCATTTGTCAGCCAGAGAGGCGTCAAACGGAAAGAGATAACCAGAGATAGTAGCCAAAGTGAACTGATAGAAAGTACTTGAAACGCTGATTACAAAAATTGCGCCATGTTTCAAAATTAAATTCCTTTTTGCACACTAAAAAACGAACACTTCAATTTGTGATAAACAGCATTGCATAACTTTTTCCATTACTCACTACTTTTCGACTGCCACTCTGAAATGGGCTGCTGTCCTTGCTGGTCATCTGATCAGCAGAACGACTCGTCCCCTAAACCATCTGCCCCATCGGCACCACCGGCCAAGCAATCTACTGGCAATGCTTCTGCTGCTGCTGCTTCTGCAGCTCGACCGGTGAGACGTCGAGCACCGCCACCTCCACCACCGCCAGCACCTGTTCCACCACCACCACCGGCGCCTCCCCTTCCGCAGTATCAATACGGACAGCCTCCCCACCCCGGATACCAGGGTGGTTACCAGGGTGCTCCAGGTAATCTCCAGACGTGCTTTCAGTGATTTCTTACTCGCTTCACTTCTCTCCAACAGCGTACCCAAATCAGTACGGTCCTACGCCGTACTACGGTGCACCGCCACCACCACCTCCTCCACCGCCACCTGCCTACATGCAGCCTCAGGGTCCAATGATGGCCATGCAGATGGGCCCTGATGGAATGCGTCCTGAGATGATCATGCCCATGGGCGGCGGCGCTCCGGGAGGACCGATGATGGCCATGCAGATGGGTCCTGATGGCATGCGTCCGGAGATGATCATGCCGATGGGCGGCCGACCAGGTGGGCCAATGGTGGCCATGGAGATGGGCGGCAGAAATGGCGGCGGCGTCTCGCCGCAGATTATCATGCCCATGTAGGCAGGGTGGCCTTGGCAGTTTGATTCTCTGGCCATTTATTGTTAGCGTCGTTAATTTAAATTGTACTTTGGCCTTTTCAATGTTACAGTTGTTGTCCACTTCAATTGAGCTTACATGATTTAGTCAGTGATTTAGAGGGCTTCTTTTGAGCCTTCTTGGCCTCTTGCTTGGACCGCTCAATGGCCACCTTCAAAGCCTCCTCTTCTGAGAGATCATCCTGGAATGAACGACCAAAGTTGATGGAAGCAATGGAATGAGTGTGTTGAGGGACCGCTCTTGGCAGTTCCACCGCCTTCTTCCGTCCCTCACAGAGGTGGTCAGCGGGATGGCGATGTGACAGACAGTGATTCAGGCGACAGCGCTCGCAAGTCAACGGCATCAGCTCTTTTCGTTTGCAAGAAGTCATTGAGCATTGGTTCGAGAAGACCTTCTCTTTCGTTTCGACAAAACAGTTTCGGGTTATGTGCTCGTTTACCGCGTGGTCCGGCGATTCAGTTGCCCTTAATGGAACTGCTCGATTGCAAAGTGGACACTTGATGTTCACTTGTCGGTGATGAATCACCTGCTGGCCATCCGACTTCTCATCCGGACAGTGGTGGGCTTCAAAGCGAAAGTGCTCACTGCAGAAGATCTGTTTGCAGGCGGTGCACTTGACTGGCAAGTAGTCTAACAAAAAATGGAACAACTTTGAGATGTTTTCCAAAAGTGTGAAGTTGCCTTACCTAGTCTCCGGCACTCCTTCAGTGAACACTGCTCGCCAACATGAGGGAGTTCCATTCTTTATGTCAGTGGTGATGATCTTCAGAAGTAGATGATGAGGTGATGCAAGTGTGAAAAATTGCAAGTCACGGCTTCACCGCAAATGAGCAAGTGAGATAAACAAGAAAGCAACACCGACTTAACGGTAAAAATAGCAGCAGCTGCTGATAACAGTATCAGCCAGCTGATCTTATGATCTTTGCCAAAACAACAAGATAACTTTCCCAAATGCCGCTGCTCTACAGAAATCCTAGTTTTATTTCTTCAAACATTAGAACTTTTTAACAATGGTCAATGTCTACATTAAAACTCGAGCTTCAAAGGTATCATCATCATTCCCAGCAAACAAGCAACCAAACATGCGATTTCTTCTAGGCCTTCTCTTTGCTCTTCTTTTGCTTACTTTGTCCACCACTTTGCCGTTTCAGAGATCACAAGGGACAACAAAGACAGCGGCAATGGAACAAACTCAAACAATAGTTCAGAAGCTCAGGTAAGTAAACACAACTGAGGAATTCGAGCATCTGCTTTCATCAACATCTTCAACCCTAACACAGCAAATGTGCCTGGACATTCAGTCCGGGAAGCGGTATCTTCTGGTGGTGGGCCTGATGCCCGCCGGCCTTACGCCTACCTTTGTGATGATTAGCATCAGCTCCCGCTCCAGCGAGGACTACTACGCCCACGCCTTGCCGCCCAGTGCCCTCAACACCGCCATACCGGTGCTCTTCATCAGCAACGAGGCGGGCGCACCACTGGAAACGAAGTGGCCCTCTCCTCTACCAGACAATGGCTAAGTACTTCTTCAAGGCCGACCAGCTGATCACGCTGCAGATCACCGGCGGCCGTGACACGGTGTACATGCCCAATCCGCAGAAGGGCATTGCCTACGACATTAGTGGGAACAGTTCAGGGCACCCGGAGCAGCTGATCAACCTGACCGGGGCGAGGCCAGTGGACGGGCGGTGGATCTCCTCCGCCGAGCGGTTGACCTTCTACTCGTTGGTCAACGACCAGCACCAGCAGCGGCTGTGCAAGTACACCTTCGACGAGAAGGAGGACGCCAATGGGACCTACCGGGTGAACCAGGCCTCGCCGTACTACTACATCTGCAAGGGTAAGAGCGATGATGATCAGAAGGTGGTCAGAGTGCTGGAGACGGAGTGCAAGCAGACCGCCGACAGCTCTCCCGTCAGCTGGAGCATCCTCAACGGTTTTGCCGATGAGACGCGCCTGTACCTCTTTGAGGAGAATCGGGTGCACATTCTGCCGCTGAGTGCACTGAACGGCAGCTTCACCACCACAACTACTGCAACAGCAGCAGCAAGCTCGGTGGATGACCGTCTTTCCGTCTCCGTGGCGACTCACCCCCTAAGCAGCTTCATCCACTGTCCTGGTCAGCCGATGCCCACCGTTCCGCCACCCACCACCACCACCACCCTGCCATCCAATGACTCATCGCCAACTGGAGCAGACAAGCATGGCAGTTCAGAGGTCTCCCTTGGACTGTTCATCGTCCTCGGGGTGATCATCCTCCTGGTGCTCTTCGTCATTCCCACCGTGCTCGTCTTTACCTACCTCTTCTGCTGCAAGGGTGGCCGATCGAAAGGAGGGTCCACGAAAAGAGCGTCCACTGGTACTGCTGGGGAAGGGAACGCAGCCGCAGCCAGTCAAGCAAGCGTCGCCAAACAGGGAACAAAGGTCAACAACTCTTCTCAGTGGTCGGCAGCGGCCAAAGGCGGCGGCTCCAAGTCTGGCTCTCTAAACGACGGCGCAAGACGCAGGGCGGTGGTTCCAACAAAACGGCACCCAATGCCACCACCAGCAATGTCTCGGTAAGTGGAACGAGCGGCAAAAAGTCGACCAAGTCGACAAGGCGACGGCAGAAAGGCAAGGGATCAGGTCGCGGATCAGGCAAAGTTGCTGCTGCTGCTGCTGCTGGGGCCAGTGTGATGAGCACCAAGTCGAGGGAAGCAAACAGTCGAGGCAGACTAAGACCAAAACGCCGGCCAGCACTTCAAGCAAGAAGAAAGGCAGCAGGAGGAAGAAGAAGAAGAATAAGAAGGCGATGGGCACGTCCAACAAGAGCACCAAGACGGTGGCAAGCAGTCGAAAGCAGAAGCAGCGATCCACCTCGAAGAAGTAAGACGGAGACGTCGTCGTCGTTTTTAGAAACTTTAATTGAGAAGAAAAAAGAGTAAACACTACATTGTTGTAGGATTGTAAGTAAATTAGTATGTGGTAGTAGTGTGTGATTGATGAACACAAAGTTTCTAACTTTGAAGGATAATAAAGTTGATAAAGTATGAAAGTAAGAGTATGGAATTGTGGATTAGGTCGAAAAGGTACTAATGTGAAAATGAGTGTTGGTCGAAAAAGTTATTAAAAGTCATCCATGAAACAGTCCATCTCATCTAGAGTATCAAAGACCGTTTCGGGCTTTTTGTCTTGGATTTTGTTGACCACAGTCAAGACTCGCTTTGGCTCAGCTGAGATCGACTTTTTAACAAAACTCATATCAACACTTTTTCCAGTTTGCTGGCTTGAGATATCACTCTTTCCGTAGCGAATCAATTTTTGTTCATTGAAGCGGACACTCTTTCCAGGTCCATTGTCACTAGCAATAAAAAGTTTGCGCTTGTTGCGGGGAGAGACTGGATTCATTTCCCCACTAGTCTTCACATCGTTCTTGCCGGGACTTTTGAGAATGCCTTTTACAGGACTTTTGCAAGTAGCTGGAAGTTCAGCATTAGCTTTTTCTTCAAGATCAACATTAGCAGATTTCAACTTTAGGTTTTCACCTTCCAAGTTTTCAATCTCTGATTTCATTTTCTTGTTCGCATCTTCTAGACCTTCAATCGTTGATTTAAGCTCCAAGTTTGAGCCTTCCAGGCCTTCAATCTTTGATTTCGACTCCTCGTTTGCGTTTTTCAGGCTTTCGATCGTTGAATTTAGCTCATGGTTTGCACTTTCCAGCTCTTCCATCTTTGATTTCGAATCATTGTTTGCACTTTCCAGGCCTTCAATCTTCAACTTCAACGCCTTGTTTGCTTCTTCTAGGTTTTCAATCTCTAAGCCCATCTCCAGGTTTGCTCCTTCCAGGCCTTCAACCTTTGTTTTCATCTCCTGTTTCGCACCTTCTAGGCCTTTAATCGCCAACTTCATCTCCTGATTGACACTTTCAACGCCTTTAATCTTTGCCTTCAACTCTTGGTTCGCATCTTCTAGACCTTCAATCGTTGATTTAAGCTCCAAGTTTGAGCCTTCCAGGCCTTTAATTGATAGCTTCATCTCTTGGTTTGTTCCCTCCAGTCGTTGATTCATGATTTGACAAGCGACCTTTTCTGATTGTAGGTTCTCTATCTTTTGCTTGACCTTATTTCGAAGCTCAGTTTGCTGAAGCGGATATTTTCGTTTAAAAGTTTCAAACTCGTTATGAGCATCTTTGAATGAGTCTAGTTGAGCTTGGTTAGACGACAAAGTGTCATGAACACTTTCAAGTTCTTTGTAAACACTTTCACAGTGAATCTTCTGCATGTTCAGGCTAACTTGTAGCTTTTCGTTTTCAGCCTTAAGAGCATCATTTTCTTTAATCATTTCCAACTTTTCTTCTTCAAGAATTTCCACCTTTTCAAAAAGATCATCATCTTTGCGCTTTTTTGGCTTGTAAAGCTCTTTGGTAAATGTCTTTAGATCTTCCTCAAGTTTAGAAAGATTGTCCACCTTGGGCGGTTTGTCTAAAATTAACCATTAGTTTAGCGAATATGAATAGTGCACTAAATGAAGTATTACCATTTTTAGGAGCTTCGTCCGACTGACTCTGTATATCCAGCGCATCAAAGTAATTTTCCCCAAAAGCCTTTGTGCTGTTGAGATACTTGCTGTTCTTTTCAGTAGTCTTGTTTACTGCATGGCTGGGGTGAGTTGTACTCGGATTGACAAATGATGGCTGGAAGAGGGCCGTTTGACCGAACGCTGCTTTGGACGTTGATTGAGCACTCCAAAGTGGCATTTTGAAAGCGTCACCGTTCTTTGGAGCCCGATTGTTTGGAAACTGCAGAAACATCTTCAAGAAAAAAGATTCTTGGTTAAATAGAAGTCTAGATGATGATGAGGAAGATTATGCTGATGATGATTCGGGAAGAGTTCGGCGGAGAGTGAGAGAAATAGAACCGGTGTCGGCTTCTTTTGTTGCTGTTCTGCTGTTCTCCAGGAAGATCCTCATTTGCGCATGCTCACGAATGGAACAAAAAGCAGGTGAGCGAGATCCAGAATTTGAGCCAATCAGAACCGGAGATTCAGTTCAGCTCACTTGTCCGTTCAAAGATTCAGTTTCAATTTTTTTGAAAAGTTCGAACTGCTGATAAAGTTCTACAAATGCCAAGTGATATTTTTATCAGCAGCCAACAGTAGAGATGATCTCACTCTAAATTCACCACCAACCATTTGCTGACGAGCCAAACACCCTTGTCACAGTTGCCACAAACTGAAAGAGAATGGGAGATGACCTTCGCAAGAGTGCCGAATACGAGAACGCGCTGAAGAAGTTTCTCGCCGAAGAGGATGAACGCCGCAAGAAGTTCGAGGGGCAGCTTGCCGACCGGGCCCAGCAGATGCAGCACTTCCACGTCGACACGATGAAGATCTCCAAAACGCGCATCGAGGCGGAGATTGCCCGCAAGAAGATCGCCATCGACGAGGCCTTCAAGACCAAGTGCAACCAACTGTGGGCGGACTGTAACGCCAAGATGAAGGCCCTGGAGGAGAAGACGGCCGCCGACATTGAGAACATGATCAAGGAGAAGGCGGCCAAGCTGGAGCAGAAGATCGTCTCCATTACCGCCTTTCACAAGGGGCAGATCGAGGCGCGTCGGGAGGCCTTCAACAATGAGGTGGCCCGCCTGGAGGAGGCCCTCCAAGGGGATGCTCGACGAGGAGAACGAGGAGGACCGTCGGCAGTTTCTGAAACGCGAGCTGGTGGAGTTCAAGCGCTTCCCCGACACGCCGACCATCGTCGACGAGGACGGCCTCCGCCGGCTGGGCATTCAGGTGAAGAAGGTGGCGCTCGCCTCCAGTCGCGAGTACATCATCTACCGCGCCAGCTGTCCACGGGGCGAGTGCATCCTCAAGGTGGTGGTGCTCAGCGAGCGCCACAGCAAGTACCGCGCCAACCTGCCCGCCTGCAGCAAGGTCCAGCGATACCTGATGGACGGCGGACCGGGCACCGGAGCTGCTCCGGCATCAGCCGGCCCGGCCCAGCCCAGACACGCCGCCTTCATCGCCCTGCACCACTTCTTCATCTCGCCCAGCAAGTCGTACTGCTTCATGGAGGAGGTCTCCACCGCCAGTCTGGACGCGCTGGTGAAGACCGCCAAGATGGCGGAGGCGCAGCTGCCCTCCGTCCTCCTCCAGGTACTGGCCGGCCTCGAGTTCATGCACACCCGCGCCATCGCCCACCTCAACCTGCGCAGCGAGAGCGTCCTCTTCTCGAAGACGACCCCCAGCAGGTGAAGATCGGCGGTCTGGGCTACGCGGAGCACTACTTCAACGCCGACACGGAGACCTTCTTCAAGCTGGCCAAGGTGGACCGCCGCAGGGAGTACCTGCCCGCGGAGTGCTACCTCGAGGAGACCTTCGACCCGCCGCCCGTCGACGTCTACTCACTGGGCTTTCTCCTCTACGCCGCCGTCAGTGACATGAGGAAGAAGCCACGCCAGAAGAAGATCGCCCACATTGAGCTGGCCAACCTGCCCGAGGGACCGGGGCGCGACTTTGTGAAGGAGACCTGCGCCCGAGCGCCGGGCCCTCGACCGAAGCTGGCCGACTCAAGGATAAGCCCTTCCTGGCAGGCGCTAGAGCCAATCCGTAGGCGAAGAAGGAGACGAGGACAAAAGTACGCACACAGCTCATTGAAGCCACTTGAAGTACAGTTACAAGCACAGCTGTTTTTGCTCAGCTGTGCTCTGCAGCGGCGCTTTGTTTTGGCTTTTTGTTATGCACTCTTTCTCCCTCTCTTTGTATTATCAAAAACTTACCTGTGGTTACCTCTGAACGATTTTAGCTTACCTAAAAGGTAGTCTGGCAAATGCACCAACTTGTCACTTTTTTGCTTTTGTGAACTATTTTGTACATTTGTACTTGTGAATCTGTGTTTTCAAAAATGACACATGTTCTTGGAACATGATTAATTCGCAAGCAAAAGTCACCGTCGTTTAGCTCGATTTCAAACTTGTTACAGATTACTGAAACACTTGTGCTCTTTTATTATGAAAAAATTACCCGTGTTATAAACGACTGGAAATACTGAAAGAAAACGGAGATTTGGCATTAAACCGCTGTGGGCCAATAATTTACAAAATCATTTTGCTTGAAGTGTAATTTTCAATTTGCTTTAATGCATAAGATCCAGCGTTTAACGACTTCAAGATTTGTTTCCGATTCACATCATTAGTTTAACACAATAACTTGGGATTTCAATGTACCACACAAAAAACATACCATGTCAACTTGATTGATTCACTGTTTTTACAAACATTTAAAATGTTGAAAAATGATTATTTTAAAAAGAAAATGATTTTCCTTAGCCCTTTCTTCAGAAAACTGCTCGAAGCACAAGAGCACATTGCTGAGCCACTTCGCCTTTGTACCTCGATTTGGACCCCGTCAAAGATGCGACCATTTATGGAGTAAGCAAAGAACAGTGTCGAATTGTTTCACGCATCAGCCGGCCAACTGTATTAGCCAAGATAGCGGCAGTTGAGAAGCGACGGTATTTATTTGTCGAGTTGATATATAGAAATTAATGGGTAGTAGAATGATTGTTAGAAGAGAGTGGAAACGTACACTTGGCACAAAGAGGGGCACAGTACAATGGGAAGTACGCCGTGGAGACGCGCTCAAAGTGCGCGGGGACCGATTGCACGTTGTGAATGTTAAAAATGTGTGTGATGTCTCCGAAAGTGCTATAAGCCTGAAGGCAGACTTGCAAAGTTTCCTTGGGGTGAATTGTGTATAGACAGTTTCGCCTAGATGTTTCCTCAGAGGTCAAAAGCTTGGGTCTGCCGCCGTAGCGTCGAACCTTCGAACGTTCGGTCAGAAGGTGATATCAAGGATTTTTGACAAACAGCTTCTCATAGTCCGATTCAGTAAGGAACGTCAAGAAGTACCTGAAAACAGTGGTGTCCACCTCAGCTACCTTCTGCCCCTGCTCACACTGCTCTTCATCGTCGTCGATTCTGTGTTCGTTTTCCAGCGGAATGGCTGGCAGTACCAGGCACTGGCCATGCCCGAGCTCTTCTCCCACCGAATCATGCCGCAGGTGGTGTGGAAACTGGGCGACGTCATGGTCTTCCTTTCGATGATCATCCCGACCTTCATCTACGGCAATCTGCTCTTTGACCGAACACTTGAGCGCAAGTACGTCATGTTCCTTTTTGTGGACACAAAAAACAATGGTGGTGGAAAAAAGAAAGGCGTGCAGATTATTGAAAACGGCAAATCGTTGCCGGCGGAGGAGTCTACCGCCATTTACGCCTACCGAAAGAAGGTGCTCATTTTTCTGGCTGTCACAGTGCTGAACACCACGCTTTTCATCAGCACTCTCCTTTTCTGGTGCCTCTTTCAGCAGTGGAAAGGAAGTTTTCACGACTACCTTCTTCTGGTCATCACCGGGCTCTTCATCTTCTACGTTCAGTTCAGCAACATCATCATGATACTGTACTTCTGCGTCACCACCACCCGCTACCTGCGCATTAAACTGCGCTTCAAGACGGCCGCCCTGCAAAAGTTGGCCGCCGAGGTGAGAAGGAAAAAGCGAAGAAAAACCGACTACCGACGAAAGACTTTTGCCGAGCTGTGGGCCACTTTCGGGCAGTTGCACCTGCAGATGGTAGAATTTTTTAGTGAGATAGGCGGTCACCACCGTTTCTGGAGCAAGTACCTCACCGTGTACTTTGCCTTCTTCACCGTGGAGATCTGCTACTTTGCCTTCATTCTTTTCTTTGTGGTGATTGAGGAGAAGCTGCTGGCGCAGTGTCTCAACTTTATCGGCGCCGAGTTTCTCCTCCTCCTCCTCTACGTCACCTGGCAGAGCTCAAGAATTCTCTATCACAGTGGGCGGATGCACCGACAAGCGGTTCAGCTGGCGCTGAAGATGGGACAATCAGCGGGCGGAAGTAGAAAGGGGTTCAGTTTGGCCGACCACCTCAAGGTGAACCGCATGGAGGACAATCACCGAAGTGTAGCCACTCAGAGCTGCTTCCATCTGGTCACCGGCCAGCAGATCAACTCGAAGATGTTTGAGATGCTCTTCTCCTACATTTCCCTCGTCTTCATGATAGTCTTCAAGAACCACAAAAAGCAGTAGTAGTGTGCTATTATTAGAAAAAAGTTTCCCTTTTGCAAACAGCAATTAATGGTAATGAAGCTAGTTAGGAGAGACTGGATAAAAAACAAAATTCATTTTTATAACTTTTTGTTATATGTCAAAAATTAGCATATTGTACAAACACATTGTAACTTGGTAGCATTTTTACAACTTACGCGGGAGAAGTTTTTTCAAAAATAAAAACAAAATCTTTATAAAAATAAAGTAACGAGAAAGAGATGCAAAAGTTTATTAGCATTTCTACATGTTGTACTTGTGGCACAACGCTCCCTAGTTAATTCATTCTACTTCCAGCAGTGCTGAAGTACTAACTCAGTGCTAGCACTAAAAGTGCTAAAAGAGGCCCACTTTGAGCGGCCAAGGAGGCACGATAAAGTACGCTTTTGTTGCTTGTGTCTGCTGATCAGCGTCTCTCTGTTGTTATTCACGTGTCAGTAGGTGTCATTGAAGCTGTTCCCGGCAACTCTTGAGGCGCCTAATCGTTTTTAGCAAGAAATGGGCAGGATATTACGGTGCAAACACAGTGTCGCATCCTGCTAACAACTGCTGTTGCAAACACGATATGTTTTCCACCAAATTCCCAGAAATGCCCAAAAGATACATTTGTGATGTTTACATTATGACAAAGTTGCAATGTCAGCGGCTGCTAAATGTGTGCTTTTTATTTGTTTTTACTCTCCTCATGAAGTGTCCTTTCCAGTGGCAGTTTTCGTAATCTATTGTGCCACTTTTTTGTGCCATTTTTATGAAGAATGTCAACCTCCAAAACAGCACTATCACCATTACCACTGCCGGCGCTGGCCTTTCGCAACCTGCGCTACAGCGTTCGGGAGTACGGTCGCGTGGGCTGGCCGGAGAAGGCGCTGCTGCAGCGAGTGAACGGCTGCTTCCTCTCGGGGACCCTGAACGGCATTCTGGGGCCGAGTGGCGCCTCCAAGACGACCCTCCTCAAGTGTCTCAGTGGGCGGGAGAGCGGCGGGCTGAGCGCTGACTCGCAGCTGCTCCTCGGCCGCTCGCTGCCCAGCTCGGCCCGGTCGTACTTTGTGGCGCAGGACATCAGCGAGAGCATCGAGGGGGCGCTGACCGTGGGCCAGATCCTCCAGTACGCCTTCCTCTTCAAGAATGGACTCGCCAGGAGGGAGAGCATGAGGGGCCACATGGCATCCATCGCCCGACAGCTCCTGCTCTCCGAGGATGTCCTCCGCCAGACCTTCGAGGTGTGCAGTGGCGGACAACAGCGACGGGTGGCCACTGCTCAGGAGCTGATGGCCCTGGAAAAGCCATCTTTTCTCTTTGTCGACGAGCCCACCACCGGTGAGTTTTATTTCAATACATAGATTCTTCTAACTCTTAAATAGGTCTGGACAGCTACGCGGCCCTGGAGCTGGTTCGGTGCTTCAGTGCGCTGGCCCGCCACAACCAGCTGACCATCATCGCGTCGATTCACCTGCCGAGCAGTGAACTGCTGCTGCACTTTGACAAACTGTACGTCCTCGCCCGAGGCGTCTGCATCTTCTCCGGACCGCCCTCTCTCCTGGCCACTCATCTGCAGCAGAACGCAGCCATTACCGTCTCGCCGGAGGAGAGGCCCATCGAGGTGCTCATCAAAATGGCCAGCGCCGATCTCACCTGTCCGCGGCTGCAGGCACTTGCCAAGCATTGTTTGACCACTGAATACGATGCAGTATCTGAACATCTGGACTCCTTAAGACCTCACCCTTTTGGTTTGTGCAACTTCCACAAGTCCTTTTCACTTTCCGATCTATACGTTCAAATATGCCGTTACTGTCGCATTACCTTCATTGCCCAGCGCACTCAACTGCTCTCCCAGCTCCTTTTCATTTTCATTGCCATCATCATTCTGAGCACCTTCTACAATCACCC
The DNA here is from genome assembly GCA_024499935.1 of Tyrophagus putrescentiae. Lineage (NCBI taxonomy): Eukaryota > Metazoa > Arthropoda > Arachnida > Sarcoptiformes > Acaridae > Tyrophagus > Tyrophagus putrescentiae. Next base: position 2,357,138 of record JAMZRA010000008.1, read on the forward strand.
TCAAATGGTGCTACCCAGTGGCTGTCACCCTGCCAACTCTTCCTCCATCTGTCAGGGAAGCATTTTCCAGGACTTTGTCATCATGGAAAATATCAACTTTCAGATGATAAACCGAGAGATCCACAAGTTGATTGTCTTGATAATCTGCTCTCTCTATACAGCCGACTGGTAGTCGTCTTTCGCAGTGAACACCAAAATGGCTGGTACAGTTTGGCCGTCTTCACAACAGCCGTTGAGTTTGTGACCACCATTCAGGTGGCCATCTTTACGCTACTCATCTCAACCACTTCATACTTTATCGTTTCTGAGAATGCCATTGATGGCTATCACATCAACTGGACTCGATTCGGTCACTACCTCGCCTCCTTCAGTCTCTGTCTTGCAGATGCACAAAGTCTGGGACAGTTGATTGGCGTTCTCTCGCTAGGCTCTAAAGAGGTCACTGTTATTTTGATTAGTTTTGCCAACGCACTTCATCTCCTGCTAATGACTTTTTCTTCAAAACTGACGAGATCACTGTTCCAATTTTCGTAGCAATGTCTGATATGATTGGAACAAAGTACATTACTAGATACATGATTTACATTTTCTACGGAATTGATCGGTGTGAAAAAGATGAAATTAGCTGGATTTTAAAAAAGTACTCTGTAGATGAGAAACTTTGGTTTAACCTTGCTCAAGTTATACTCAACATAATGTTGATGAAATTGGCTGTTCTGGCGGTGTTTTTTGTTAAATTCGGAAGTTTTAAAACGTTGACAAGTTTTCATAAAACAATCAATACTTGTTCTACTACGCGCCCAATCAGTATTAATTTTGGAAGTTCAACTGTGATTGATATGAAAAAAAATCCAGATATCAAAAGACTATCGTATAACAATGATTTTGTCAAGAAAAATACCATTATTGCATGGAAAAATTTGACTCTTTTTCGACCACAACCGCTTTTCAAAATGTTTCCAACAAATGATTTACCCATTCTTAACAATTTAAATGGCTCTTTTGCTTTTGGCACACTGAACGCCATTATGGGCGTGAGTGGCGCAGGTTTGTTGTGTTTTCTAAAACAATATTTGTTTTTAACAAGTATTTTTTTATAGGAAAAACTTCTTTTCTTCGCATTCTCAATGGTCAGCATCACAATCAATTGAGTGAAAACAGTCAGTTGTTTCTCAGTAATCTTTGTCCAATTTCTACGGTTTTCATAACACAATATGTATCTGATCATCTAATGAAAGGATTAACCGCAAAACAGATGCTGATTTATGCTTCAAAACTAAAAAATGTTAATCATCAAAATGTTGATCACGAATCGATTGCATTGAAATTGCTTGATGAACTAAATTTAGCTGACACTATTGATACAAAGGTGGAAAACTTGTCTGGGGGCGAATGTAAAAGACTGGCAACAGGTAAATGTAAAATATAATTTAATTCAGTTTTAACATAATTTTCGTTTAGCACTGGAGTTAACGTCTTTGAATATACCCAACTTGATTCTGACAGACGAACCTTGCAGTGGATTAGACTCCAATTCGGCAGTTACTGTAAGTCATCAAAAGTTGTTCACTTTTTAACACTTTTTCTTTTAGACAATTTCTACGCTTCGCAAACTTACTCAAAATTATCCTATCACTATATGCTGCACAATTCACCAACCAAATACTGAGCTTTTTCAACTCTTTGACAATTTATACTGCCTCTCATCAGTTGGAACTTGCGTATACTCAGGTTCTCCAAAAAGTATCGAGCAGCATTTAAAATTAGCCTCTGGCCTTGAGCACAATGAAAGCGTATCGCATTCTATTGAAACACTTATCAAGTACTCAAGTTTAAACCTTGAAAACAGTTCTATTGTCAAAGAAATGGAAAGAATTACTTTAGCCAGCCAGGAAAGCCAAGACGCCAGCAAAAACATTGTTCAATTAGGCGATTCAATCCTGGTCAACCGAGTCCGTTTTTCATTTCGCTCCGTTTGGATTCTCTTCACTCGATACATTGCTTACCTGGCCGGATATCTCTGGAAAGAGTGGCTAGTGTTTCTCGCCATGTACCTCGTTTACGGTTTCAACTTGTCGATCTTCTTCAACCCCGCCATTGCCCAGTCTTCAGGGTGCATCAGTTTAGAGGAGGACTTCAACAACACCTGTCAGTGGTCAGCAGAACTTCAGCAAAATGAAAAGTTGATGTACGAAAATTTTTTCTACACCTTTTTCTTCACCAACCTTTTTGTGATCTTTGTGATGCTGCAGACTCCGCTGACCCTTCACGCCGAGCTGCCACTCTTCCTCAATGAGCACCGCAACGGTTACTACTCTACGGGAGCTTTTTTCCTTGTGAAGCTACTCTTTGAGGTGCTGCTGCAGCTGCCAGTGCTCGCCGCCTACGTGTACATCTGCAACATCTACACGGCCATTTTGGACATTTACTGGCCAATATACCTGGTGCTCCTTCTTTCCATTGTCACTGCTCAGGGAGTGGCGTACATTTGTGTGCTCACCTGCCCTAAGGGAGACCTGATTACGCCGCTCCTTCTCGGTGCCACCTTCTACAATGTTCTCTTTGAGATGAGCAATATCTTTACCAGTTTGAGTACTGCTCACTACGTCTACCAGGTGCTTTCTAATTTGGCCATTCCCCGGTGGGGCATGCAGACGTTGATGTTGCTGGAGTATGGTTTCGGCCGATGCACTGACCGGGAAGTTCAGCCCATTCTGCACTGGCTGAGCATTACCGATGAGGACTACTACTACGGACTGCTGATGATGGTCGTTAATTTGCTCTTTTACAGAGGAGTGGCACTGTGGATGCTCACCTCAAAGGTTACAGTGCCTAAAAGGCGTCAACTTCAAAAAAAGTAAAAATTGTGAGTTTTTAAACTTACAAGTATTCATTACTGTATTGCCTCGGTCTTCCACCCGCTACATGCATAATGTTGTTTTAAATTTTTAATTTTTATCGATTTTGTACTTTTAAAGTTTAGTACACCTGCTAATTAAATACTTGCATTTCGTTTTGAGCACTGTAGACAAAGCTCCGGTAAACTTCAATAATGAAATTGTCTTGAAACAACAAAGAATACTTTTACATGTTAAAAATAAAACTTTTTTGCCACGCAAATGATATTTACTTTAAAAGAGTTGTTTTTAATTAGAAACGACACTGTAATGTGTACTTTAATTAGTCACAAGGTTTACAAAGCCTTCAAAAGTATTGACATTTTCTAGTTTTTATACAAATACTAAAAATGTTTCTCAAGCACAAAGTTGTAATAGTAAGTACAACAGTTTTAAATTTTTAACTGTAAAATTAAACAGCAAATTTTTTAAAAATTAATAATTTTAGGATTTTAAAATGTTTGTCAAACCGATTCAACAGTTAATCTTATCACACATTTCCGCTTTAAATAATTTAGTTTTGCCAATTCAAAAAAACCAATCTAATTTTGCGCGTTTTGAAAGCACTGACCGCAATAAAACATACCATTACGGAATACCTTTCTTATTCCTCATTGTTGGATTTACCTTTGGCACCTTCTACCTGCCGGCTCAAGCTGCCAACTTTGAGTGGGATTTTTGGAGTTTTGAAAACTTTTACAACAACCCCTACGTGGCGACTCATCAGATATCACCACCTTCACTTTGGAGACACTTTGAAATTGCCTCCATCTTCTCCATTATCGCTCCGGCAGGAATCCTTTTGTACGCCACTATTCGGAAAGAACTGCCCTTTCACTTTCAAATCAAGCAAATTTCAGCAGAAAATTTTGCAGTAGGAAACCGAGTTCTTGATGTGGCCGTTTCGCAGCAGATTCGTTTCTATCAGCGGTGGATTCCCCTTTTCTTCTGGAGCTGTTATCTCCCTTTCTTCAGCATCGCCCTCATCTTCTACTACTACAATCTCCTGAACAACGCCGTCTACAGTGTGGACGTCATCTCGCTCCTCTTCTGGACTGTCATTTTTCCCGTTTTTATCTTCTACACCTTCTACGGGGTGATTGGGCCGCTGCTGTACATCATCGTCAGCAGTCGGATTCTGCGAATACGGCAGGTCAATTGCCTGCAGAACATAAAGATGCTAAAGAGAATGCTGGTGATGGACATGCAGATGGTGAACACCTGGGACCGCTTCATGGACGCCAACACCCGTCTGCTGCACATCTGCTGGCACATAGACGCCAACAGCCGACTGAACAATCCAGTGCTCAGCATTCTCTTTCCCTACCTAGAGCTAGTTCAGCCGTTTCTCCTGGCAGTGCTGCTCTATGATAAACAGAGCTTCGTGGGGACCGTCTTCTGTCTGTCGGCCATTATTGAGGTGAACGTCATCCTCTTTCTGCTCACCAAAGAGTGCTCCACCATTGACCGAGTCAACGGGCAGATTGAGGGTGTGCTGCGCAAGTTTAACTTTTACTACGCCGCAAGGGAGGCCAGAAAGAAGGAGAGTGCTCAAAAGCTTCCCGTGGTGACGCTCCTCAAGGCGCAGGTCTTTCAGCTGGAGGAGCGCCTAAAGCCGTACACCTACTGTGTTTACGGGTATTCTCGAATCGTTGTCACGTCATACTTTGCGGTAAGAGTATTTGCTGTTGATTGAAAAAATGTAATTTGTTTGTTTGATTTACTTTAGACTGTCGTCTATGTTTCCTCTTTTATCATGTTCATTTTTAAATCAGAAATGAACAGATCTTTAAATTAGCAAGAACTTCTTTGGACACATTTTGTCAGCTAATGAAAAGTTTAGGTGAGTTACTGGATTTCTGGCGACCAGGGCCTCTGGACACAAGTTTTTGCTTAAAAATTTTTTATTACTTTGTTAATTACTTTAACTCATGTTTGCTTTTATAAACTTGTATGCAAAAAATAAAAATTTGATGTAGAAAAAGAGTTGACGTCCAAAGAGAGCAAAGTTAATTTTGCCCACTTTTCCCATATTTAGAGTGTAAGGATTAGTAGTGTGAAAGTGCGAAATGTAAATGCTTATCCTGAGACGAAACTTTAATTTTTTAATGCTAGACGATTTGACAAAGTATTCAATAAAAATTTTGATTATCTTATGATACTCAGATGACTTTTTTGCTGAAAAGAGTGAAATTCCAAAAAGCAGAAAAAATTGTAAAATTATGACAAAAAAGAAAAAACCTTTCATTTTGAAGCTCAATTTTACGAAAAACAGCATCATCACCAGAATAGCATTCAGTGGCAGGGCAGTGCAGATGAAACCAAAAATAATTACCCCGTAAATGCGATTAATGTCACTGAGCCACTTTAGAAACAAAACGACAAAGTTTGTACGTATAAAATTAAATTGTTGCTCAGTAAAACTGTTCATTCTCAGCTGTTTAATGTACATTTTTAGTTCTTGTATCTTTAAATTAGTCGTCATGATTAAAACAAAAATAAAGGTTAGCAATAAAGTTATCACATATCGAACAAAGTAGATGACTGAGTAAAATTGAAATGCAACAATTTGAAAAATTATAAAATTTTTAATGTTAACTGAACTCAGTCTTAGCAAATAAAATAGATTAAAGTAGTAGTTTAAAATATAAGTTACTGTAAATCAAATTGTTTTTAGTTAAAAAAGTTATTGAAACAAAGTTACGTTACCATATAAGCAGCTATAAACATCCATACAATGGAGAAAAACTTGTGTAAATTTTTGAAGATTTGTTTCAATTTTATTTTTATTGACATTGTACTTAAAAAATAAAAATACTTTTGTTACTAAAAAGCCAAATTTAAAATAAGATTTTGTAAATAATCGGCAGTTAAATTTGATGTTATTTTCTTGCAGTATCACTCGTCTAAAAAACTGCCCTAAAACACCATTATTTTTATAATATAACAATTTGTAAACTTTTGCAATTAAATAATAATTTAAAGCAATGTATAGATTTAAAAACGACGACAGGTTTTCAACAAATGTTATATCAAAATGCAGCAAATGGTCTACTGGTGAAAATGAATCATTTATGCAGTACAACAGGACATAATGGAAAACTTTAATCATCACGTTTAAATATGTAAGTTTAATTTTTAAAATAGTAAATTTTTCTTTAGCTTGAATTAAATCCACCATTGTAAAGTAATCAATATAAAGCTTAAATGTATGAATGACTTTGAATTTGATAAGCACTTTTGTTAATAGTTTTATCATTGTTGCACTATTTAAAATGCCGCCAGTATTTGTTGAAATATGTCTGCAAAAATTATTCATTGAGTATTGAACATTGAACAAACCGTATAATGACACTAAAACAAAATGAATCACAAGGTTATTTCCTAGTCGCTAATTTTCCAAATATTGACTTTTACAAGTGTTCTAATTATCGCTGTTCTATTTAATAACTTTATAAACTGGTAAGCTAAATAATTAATTTTGTAAAACAAATAAATCATAAATGAGTTTTCCGTATCTAGTGCACACGTTATTGGCAAGCCGACGTCACAAACTTAGACACTGGCAGTTGGCTGTTGTACTATCGGCACTTTACTTATAAAAAAGTTAAGTTTACTTTTCTTATAAAAGTACCAAAATATATTTTTGTTTTTAGACATTTTAAAAAATTGAATTTGAAATTTGAAATGCAAGTAAACAAACTACAAAATATAGAGTAGAAAAAAAATTCAACATTATTGTTCTTTTACAACATTTTTAAAAATTTGTGGCGGAAACTGTTTTTGTTTGCTGGAATTTTGTACACCTGATTTCCTACAAAAAAAGTTTATTTTAAACAAAAAAGATAGGTTAGGAAAACGATTAGACTACAATCGTGGAGTATAGCGAATGTCAACCGGTCCTCTAGGCATTGAGACAATAACTGGATCAATATCGATTTCTCCCAACTTTTTTAGCGACTGAACACTAAAGTGACGCAGCAGAATGGACAGGATAATCTTCAGCTCCTTCATGGCCATCTTCCCTCCGATGCAATTCCTCTTGCCTCCAGAGAAAGGTATGTAGGCAAAGGAGTTGCCGAGGTGGGGCGCCTGCGGATCGAGGAACCTTTCAGGGAGAAAGGCGTCAGGTTTGGGGAAAAAGTGCGGGTCTCGGTGAAGCTTCTCAATGAGAATGCACACTGTGGCGCCCTTTGGAATGACAAAGCTCTCGTGGACAATGTCAGTGGAGATGTAGCGGCCGACGGAGACCACCGGCGGATAGAGTCTCATCGCCTCCTTGATGACCGCCTCCAGGTAGGTCATCTGGTTGAGGTGCTCACTGGTCAGCTGACACTGGGCGCCCTCCCGGTCCAGGTCGTACTGCTCCCAGATGGCGTCAATCTCTTGGTGAACTGCCGCCTGACAGTCAGTGCTGTTGCCCAGACAGAAGAGCGTCCAGACGACCGACTCTGTGGTGGTCTCGTGCGCCGCCGGAAAGAAGAACTCCATCTCCTCCTCAATGTCCGCCTCACTCCACCGACTGGGATCGGTGATGTTGTGCTCTAGAAGAAGGTCGAGGAAGGCTAGGCGCTTCCGCTTAAGAGGGGTAGAAGTTTCAGTGTTATCACCTGGCTGCTGCTGCTTTGATTCGAGCAAAGCTTTCCTGCGTGAGCGGATGACACTGTAGATGAAGCCTTCGATGATGTTCATTTGTTCGTGAATTAGAAGATCAGGAGAGAAGAGGCTGCAGACAAGATCATTCCAGAACCAGGGCGTCATGATTCGCTTGAGAATTTTACGCACAGCCACGTTCAGCGTTTCAATGTACTTGCTCTTGTCTTCATTTTGACTGTTCATTTTGACGCCCATTGCAGTTTCTAAATTAAAAAACTGCAGTTTAGGTTTTTGAACAAATTTGAAAAATAGTTAAATTTACCACAAATGATATCAAACGTAAGTGGAAGCATCAGTTTTCTGGTATCTAAAACAGCACATTTTTCATCACCCGACTGAGAAACGTGGTGGTTGATTTTGTCAATCAGCACCATAGTGTGCTCCTTCATGATGGGCACAAATTGCTCCAGTACGGTGGCATGAAAGGCTGGCTGAAGCAACTTTCGACGATACTCCCATTTGGCTCCTTTACTACAAAAACATCAAAATTTTGGATTTTGTTGAGCCATTAACATTTAACTTCCAACCTGAGAAGAAGACAATCCTTGATCCACGGCCGAAAGAAGTGATAATCTCCAGATTTCTGAATATTTGTCGGGCTTTGCAAAATTTTCTAATTAAAGGGCAAAAAAAGTTACCATAAAACCTGGCAAACTATAAAATGAATACCTCTACTAGATCTGCCTTGTAGATGACCACGTAGGGAATGTAGGCTAACCAAATGCGATAAAAAGAGTGCTTGTCCTCGTAAACTTTTCCAAGACCACAAAGCGTTTCATTGAGGCCTGTTGAAAAAAGTGTTTAAAAACAGGAGTTCACTAAAAACTGAAAACTTACTTGCCAACGGCTCAGCGTTTTTGTTGTTCCTAGACATGAACACATGATTCAGCCAGTTCAGAGGATTCCGAGTCATCGGTGGACCAGGCAAAGTGTTAATTTGCTTGGCAAACTTCCTGAACTTCCACAATCGGACAGTGAAAACGACTATGAGGTAGAGGAGGGAGGCTTGTGTGAGGACATCAAATAAAAAGGGCAAAGGTTTCAGAACGCTCCAGATGATTCGCGCGCTTATCAGGAGAATATTCAACCGTAAAAAGAGTTTGGACATTGTAAAATTGTTGAAACTAATCAAACTGTCAATGAAAATGGTTGTATTTGCTTTGTGCGTTCACTTGAACTTTGAATTTGTACTTACAACTTTCTCGCAAAGAGGGTAATTGTGTTACACTAAACTGCACTCTAAAGTTTTCAATGCATTGATAATCAAGTCAGTTGATCAAACTTTAATGAAAAAAAAGCTGATGCAAAACAGTGAAAAAGTAAAGTGCGATTTAAATACAGATAAAATTTGCATTTTTAAGCATAAATGAGGAATTTGATCATGTTTTGAACTTGTTTAAGCATACCTTGTGTTTTCCCCTTTTCTTCGAATGGCATGCGTTTAAATTTTTTACTTTAATATCTTTTTTATTTTGATTTTTAACTGATAACAGCAAGTATTTCAAAAATAGCAACAACAACAACCGCATGACAAAGATACTTTGAGATTTGCGATAGCTAATAACTTTAAAACGGAAATCTTTTTATTTTTATAACTTTAATGTATCCGGCAACCACAAACGTAATGAAATTTAATTTGCAATAACTAGTTAGAAAAAAAGTTTACAAAAGATGAACGTCAGAATGGCAGAGTAGACAGCGGCGAGTACAATGCAAATGGCGAGCACCTGCTTGATGTTCAGCCTGCCCAGGCCCCAGCTGCTGGTCGCCTTTTCTCGGGCGGCATTTGTTTTGAATGGTTCGGCGATGCGTTCATTCACCGTCAAAATGGCCTCTCTCGCTCCTGACCAAGCGCCAGGACCTGTTGAAGGAATGTTGAAGACATTGTGATCTAATGCAAAGACCAAAACCAGACAGGTGTTCCTACCGACAAGTCGATACTGATAGGGCACGGCCACGCCAAAAACCAGGTGGTAAAAAAGGCGAGGATCTGTGAAGAGGTACTTGAAGAGTGGTGGCGCACAGCCCACCTCCGCCGCCAGTTCGTCCATGAAGGGCAGCCACTCTGCCTGGAAGGTGTGTCGTTCCGCCTGGTAGTACCGCTCTGCAATCTCCCGCTTCACCCGGTCAATGTCCGCCTCCATGGCCTTCCGTTTGGGCAGCCTTCTCTGTCCACTTTGCAGCAGTGCAAACCATCGAGCCTGCATCTCCACTGCGGGCAGTCCGGCGCCCACCGTCTGAAAGAGACCGACAATGCCCAGAGTGTGCGGGTGGGCAATGGTCGGCACGAACATGTGCTTGTACAGGCGGACGTTATTGTGCTCGATGGGCAGAATGTCCGAGGAGAGGCAGGGTATGACCACTTTGTAGCCAGTGCCCAAAACAACAAGATCTGCCTGCATTTTTAAGTTTTTAACTTTGTAAACCTAAAGTTTTTGTAAAAGTTTACCTTTGTTACAGTAGACTCGCCCTTGAACACTACGCCCTCCTCCACAAAGAAGTCAATGTCTGATTTTACCTTCACAAAAGGAGGAGTGAGCAATATTGCAAATATTCACAAACTCTCACTCACTCACCTGTACCATGCCGCAGATAATTTTGTAGGGGAGTGCATCGTTCATCCTGTGTTAAATTAGAAGTCTAATGTATGGAAGCTATTTTAAATCTGCAAAAGCATTTACGTAATGTGAGCGGAAAGAGCCCGGTGAGCCGGTTTCAGCTGATAACGTTCGTGATCGAATCGGTCATTCAGCGTCCACTCGATGAAGCTGCACACTAGCCAGTAGGGCAACAGCCGGCGGAGCCAGTCCAGCCATCGTCTTGTGTAGACGGCGTCAAAGGGCAGCCCTCCGGTGACCACCCGGTGAAAGACCCACAGGCCATCTCGCCGGGTGGAGAGGTACACCTGTCGGGCGACAGAAGAGAGCTCCACGGCGGCGTCGGTGGCAGAGTTGCCGGCGCCGACGACGACGATTCGTTTGTCGGCGAAGCTGCTGTCCGCCTGCTTCAGCGAATGTGTGTGCATGATCCGTCCCTTGAACTTCTCCTGACCTCTAAAGGTGGGCACGTTCCGTACATTGTGGTGCCCCACACAAATGGCCACTGCGTCGTACTCCTCAGGCTGCTCCTCCTCAGCATCGGTAGCCAAATTGCGGTACCTCACCGTCCACCGCCCGGTCACCTCGTGTCCGGGCGCCATCTCCACTGCGGTGACCAGGTGGCGAAAGCGAATGTACGATTCGTAGTTCCACGGCTTCGACGCCGATTCGTAGTACTCAATCTAATAAAAGAAGAAAACAAATTAGTGTGTTTGTCGGTAACTTGTTTGTTTTGCTTACATTGGTGGTGTTGTGCATGTAATTGGGCGCACTGGCCGGCGGTGGAAAGTTGGAGATGGCGGACATCTCCTTGCTGGTGCTGATCACCGTCGACCTCATCACCGAGCCGGTGCCATTCTGGTCCACCTCCGCCTGAAAGCGCCACAGGCCAAAGGTGTAGGTGCTCTTCTCGAAGACGACCACATCGTTGAAGCCCTCATCGAGCAACGCCTTTGTGACCGCTGCACCGGAAACGCCCGCCCCGATGACGGCAAATCGTTTGCCGCTACTGTTGTTGTTGTTACTGTCGGCCATGTTCTTTTCCGTTGTCTACTTTCGTCTTGTGATTGTTTTCGTGTACTTTTCGTACCACTTAAAAAGTTCACTCCGTGACTTCAGTTCTGTAAAATTATGCAAATAGTTTGGTGGAAATCTTGATTATCGAGAAATCGAATATCTAGCCAATAAAGTAGATATCACTCAAACTTCTCCGAAGAATGATTGCCGGAGTGTTTGTGCGCTGCGGTCGCGTCATGTGGCAGTCACGACGTCAAAAGTTTAAATGCTAACTGGATTAAACTGCATCACGGGGCATCATTGGGCACACAAACAAATTACCTTATTTTGGTATTTTTGTTTATTTGCACCTCAAAGAGGGGGTTTCGTATGAAACTTCACCTCTCTTATCAATCGATCACATACTTCATATTTTATAATTATGCAGCATTTCAAATTCAAAATAATTTTGATGACAATCACTAAGTTAGCTCAATTTAAAATGTAAATTGCTCAAGATGATAACATCTTTTAGAGTGTTTTAAAGAAAAGAAAAATAAGAAATAACTTAATCACGTTTGCATTTCAAACAATCCTTGGCAGGACTTCAGAATGAAACGAGTTAAAGTGTAAAGAAGAAAAAAGATTAATATTGAAAGTACACAAAAAACTACAAGTTGAATACTTTTAAAAATTGAACGGGAATGGCCTGAGAGAAACAAAGCAAAAAGAAGTTGTGTTTAGCAAATATCAACTCTTTTCAAAATTGAATGTCAAGAGCGTATTAATGCATTATTTTCCCTTTTTCTAGCTTGTACACAAAATACACTGCTGACCATGATGACCCAACTGTTGGAGAGTCTAAGTGAACCTCAAACTGTGTTCACTCTACTACTCTGGCTATTTCTGCTCTACATTGGACTGGTGATTGGGAGGAAGGTGTGGAAGTTTCGGAAGATGGCCAAGAAGGTCAATGCGCTGCCGGGCCCAGCCCTCTCCTGGAACCCACTGGGCCATACAACTCTCCTGCGAACGAACATTAAAATTGGCCAAATGGAAGGTTAGTGATACATAACAATTGGAAATCACTGTACTAACTTTCTTTTGCAATCTTTACTCTAAAACCCAGGCATGCTTGAAGCTTTTAGCTGTCTGGCGAAAATGTACGAAAGGCAGTACTCACTGTGTCGAATCTGGATACTGAACAATCCCATTGTTCTCGTCTACAAGGCCGACGTTGTTGAGGTTTTGTTGAAATACTCATTTTAGGGTAGAGTTTACAACATGTCATGTTATTTTTTTTGTTCATCTTACTAGAAAGTCCTAAGGAGCCCTACTAATATAAACAAATCTTCGGAGTACTATTTTTTCAAACCCTGGCTAAAAGATTGCCTACTCCTCAGGTTAGTCTTACATCATTTTGAATAATAAAACATTCTTACTGTAATCTGACCGTTTTCTGCTTGTCTGCTTTGTTTGCAGTAAAGGCTCCAAATGGCTGCACAGGCGGAAAATCATACAACCCGCCTTTCACCTTCACATTCTTGAGCAGTTTCTGCCGGTGATGAACGAGCACACTTCAGTGCTGCTGAACAAAATCTACCAGGGAGTCTCCACCTCCAAAGACGTCTTTGACGTGAAGAAGCTCATTCTTCCGCTTACCTTTGACATCATTTGTGGTTTGAGATTCTTTTTTCACTAATGACTAAAAAGTGAGTTTAACCACACTTTTCCTACTCCTCACAGAGACGGCCATGGGCGTGAAGTTAAACTCGCACGAGGAGGGCAGCAAGTTCATCGAAACACTGCTGGACATGGTGCAGAGCATCATCGTGCGGATGACCAAGCCCTGGTTCTGGAACGACGTCCTCTACTACCTCTTCTCCACTGGCCGGGAGGACGCCAGGCGGCTGAAGAAGGTCGAGGACTTTGTCCTCAACGTCATCCAGGCGAGAAAGGCCGAATTTCTGCAGAACAACTCTTCTTCAGGGGCAAAAAAGCCCGAAATGCCCGGCAGCCGAAAGCGTCGTCTGGCCTTCCTGGACCTGCTGCTGGAGCAGCACTTCAACGACCCCCAGCAGTGGACCGACGCCGACCTGGAGGAGGAGGTGCAGATCTTCTTCGCCGCCGGCCACGAGACCGTCTCCGTGAACATCATCTGGACGCTGCTGATGGTGGCCAATGACGGGCGCATTCAGGGCAAACTCCAGCAGGAGATCGACGACGCCTGGGCGCACTTTGAGCTCAGCAACGACCCGGACCGGCTGGGGCTGAGCTCTGAGCACCTGCAGGCGATGCCCTACCTGGAGGCGGTCATCAAGGAGTCGCTCCGACTGGTGCCGCCCAGCATGACCATGGGCCGGTACGCCCGCGAGGACGTCCACCTCGACGACGGGCTGGTCATTCCGCGGGGCTCCACCGTCATCATGCTCATACAGCGCATCCACCACGACCCGGCCTTCTTTCCCCAGCCGGAGCGCTTCATCCCCGAGCGGTGGACCGACCCGGAGGCGCCCCACCTGGCCAACTCCTTCGCCTATGTGCCCTTTAGCGGGGGATCAAGGAACTGTGTCGGAAAAAACTTTGCCCTCAAGGAGGCCAAGATTTCCATCGCCTCCATTTTGCGGCACTTTTCACTGGAGGCGCTGCAGACGGTGGACAAGTTCACGCTTGACTTTCGCATTGTCTCCATACCCAAAGAGCCGGTGTACATTCGCTTTGTACCGAGATTGTAGTTTTTTGTTTTGATTAAAGTAGACTTGAGAAGTTTTGCTTGCAAACAGCATCACAATAAGAGAGAAGTTAAAAGATTGAATCAAAGAAAAATCTGTTCAGAGTTAGATGATTAAGAATAGTGCATCGTACAATTTGAAGTTTGATTGAAAGCATTCCTTCCATCCATCGGTGGCCATGACAGCTGCTTTGTTTTTTACAATAAACTGGGCAATTTCGCTCATTTTTGCAGACATTCCAAACTGGTAAGCACAACTAAAGTTTTTTGCTGCATTTTCAACATTGACATCGGCAACAAGACTGATGGAGCAAGCAGTAAACAGCGATTTAACGTCGTACTGAAAGATAAAGAAAAAACTTTTGCGTTCAAAAACTTTTAAAAACTGTAACCTACCTTATCAGCCACTTTGGCAAGATCACCAGCCAGCAATTTCCATTCAGTGTTTTTTCGTCCGTACAAGTAGTCGATGAATGCTCCCATCACTTGACCATCAAAGTCTTCAATGTACACCTTCTTTTCTTGGCTTTCTTTAAAGTTTCCCTCTGCAAACATGGCTGCAAACACTGGACTGCGCATAGCGAGTATGGTAGAGTGCACTTTAAACTCTTTTCCATCGGCGACAGTGCACACAATCACATCGGCAAAGCTGGATTCGGCTCCAAAAACGGCCAGGTTCTGACAGAGGATATCAGCATGGTTCACTGCTTTGTTAGAGCCAGAAGAGTTCCAGATGTCTAGGAAACTAGCTTTGTTAGAGCCAAAAGAGTTCCAGGTGACAAGAAAACTTGGCTCTTCATCAAAAATGGTGATCTTCACTTCTATGTTCACAAAATGACCGTCACATTGAGTTAGAAAACAAAGTTTTTCTTTATCTTCAAGATCAGCTTGAAAAAGCTCCACCCAAGAATCTTTTTTAAGTACTAAAATTAAAAAATTATTAATTTTTAATGTTAATGATGATTAAAACACTATTCAGTATTACCGATTTTCTTGAGACTCGTAAATTCGCCACTAAATCCGTTTACTTTACTTGTACGGTACTCTACGTTGGCGACAATTTCATTTACGGTAGAACTAGCACAAACTTGAAGCCAAAATTTTGCCCGAGTTAATTCATATGAAGTCGCACAAAAACGAAACCTCATTTTTTCGTTGCCAAAATGAGGACTACATAGAGGAATTTGAGCTTTCAAAAACATGGCTTGCCATTCAAAAATTAAAACGGTTGAAGCCATTTCACAGATTGCAGACAAGAGCAGTGATGCTTGAAAATCAGAAGAGGATACTTGAAGAAGAAATGCAGACTTTGCTTCACAAAACCATGCAAAAACAAATGAAAAGAGCAACAAAGCAGGACGGTATTTGTCAGAAACAAAAAATGCAAAGTTACACCTTCACATACGACGGTACAATTTTTTTTCAAACTTCAGACACGATTGTTACCAAAGTCATATCGCCGAGGCACTGCAAACGGTGGACAAGTTCACACTTGACTTTCTCATTGTTTCCATACCTAAAAAACCGGTGTACATTCGCTTCATACCGAGATTGTAGTTTTGTTTTAATTAAAGTAGATTTGAGAGATAATGACAGTTTTGTTTGCAAATGGCATCACAACAAGAGGGAAATTACGTAAAAGGTTGAATCAAAGAAAAATCGGTTTGGAAAGTTAGGTGGCTTTGTAAAGCGCATCATACAACTTGACGTCTTGAGAAAAGTACTCCATCCATCCATCAGTGGCCATGATAGCTGCCTTGTTTTCGAAGATAAACTGGGCAATTTCCGGAATGCTGTCGGACATTTCAAGCTGGTAGGCGTGACTAAAATTTTTCGCTGCATTTTCAACATTGATATCGGCCACAAGACTGATGGCGCAAGCCTTAAACAACGATGGAACGTCGTACTAAACAAAAAACATTATTTTTTACTTTTGATATAACATTTTAAACTTTTACCTACCTTATCAGCCACCTCGGCAAGTTCACCAGCAAACGATTTCCATTCAGTGTTCTTTCGTCCGTATAAGTAGTCGATGAAAGCTCCGATCACTTGACCACAAAAGTCTTCAATGTACACCTTCTTTTCTTGGCTTTCTTTAAAGCTTCCCTCTGCGAACATAGCTGCAAACACTGGACTGCGCATAGTGAGTATGCTAGAGTGCACTTTAAACTCTTCTCCATCGGCTACAGTGCACACAGTCACATCGGCAAGGCTGGATTCGGCACCAAAGACAGCCAGGTTTTGGCATAGAGTGTCAGCATGGTCGACTGAGTTGTTAGAGCCAGGTGAGTTCCAGGTATTGAGGAAACTTGAGTCTTCATTATCAAAAATGGTGATCCTCACTTCAATGTGCACAAAATATAAATCACAATTAGGATGAGAAAATGCGTCCTTTTTAAATTCAAAATTTGCTGTTGTAAGCTCAAACTTATCGGCTGCACTTAATTCTGAAATTCAATAAAAATAATCATTTTTAATGTGAATGTTGATTAAAACACTACTCAATTTATTACCGATTTTCTTGAGACTTTTAAATTTACCATCAAACTCCTCTACTTTACTTGTACGATACTCAATGTTGGCGACAATTTCATGTATGGTAGAATCATAATCAAAATAAAGAAAAATTTGTGCTCCGGAATTGGGCCCATCAGATTCTGCAATAAGACGAAACTTGACCTTCTCGTTGCCAAAAGTAGGACTTTTTAACTTGTAAAAGTTAAGTTGATTCCTGTTTTTCTTGTGAGATCTCGGAAACTTGACTTTCCAAGAGGAAGTTAAAACGGTAGAAACCATTTCACAGATTGCAGACAAGAACAGCGATGCTTGAAGATCAGAAGAGGATTCTTGAAAAAGAAACGCAGATTTTGTTTTACAAGCAAAAATGATGAAACTAATGAAAAGAAAAGCAACAGAGCTGGACGATATTTGACAAAAAAAATGAAAAGTGATACCTACACATATGACGGTACAGTTTTTTTCAAACTTCAGACAAAACTTTTGTCCCATCATATTTTTTGTAGACCATCTCAAGCATTTTACCAAGAAAAAAGGTAACCTGAAAGAAAAACCTGTTTTGTTGCTCGCGATGTTTTATTAGAGAAAAGTGAACATTTCAAAACAACCAACAAAAACTCCTGTTTTGACAAAAGTCCACTATTAGACTTGAGCAGATTAAACAGGAGTTTTCCAGAGCGCTTAACACATGAGCGGCAGCAACCAATAAACTGTCTATCAATCATAAAATGTACATCCTTGTTTATCAGTTTACAAAAGCAATATTATTCTTTGTATTTAAACATAGGCTTTGATTGTAATTGCAAAATGCCAAACACTTGTGCCACTATCACTATTTGAGTGGCAATCACCGTTTTTGGCAGCTATAAAAAGGTAGGCTTATTGTACAAAACAACTTCAATTGTGACTAACAAAAATGTTTTTTAAAATGTCCTACATTAAGTTAGTTTTGCCTCTGCTTTGCCTGGTTCTGGTGACCATGAAAACGGTGGAAGCCTGTCGCTGCATCGGCCTGCCACCGCCCGCCTACTGCCGAGTTGACTGGTTGGCGGTGCTCAAAATTACCGGTAAAATTATTAGGCATCAAACTTTCAATCGAACCACCTGTAACCTTGTTACCTTCCTTCCTGCAGGAGTCCGCTTCGACGAAGAGCACCACAAACGACACTACGCCTTTCAGCTGATCGACGATTTGACCCCAGTTCGAACTTCTGGCGGCACATCGAAACCGGCTTCACCTCGGCGGAGTGCGGCGCCAATCTCGACGTGAACAGCACCTACCTGATCGGCGGCCAGTTCAATGGTCAGGAGGAGAACTACAGGCCGCACATCTTCACCTGTCATGCCTTTCTGCAGGACTGGACGCTCAGCGGAGAGAAGGCCACTCGCCGACTGAGTGAGCTGCGAAAGGAGTGTGAGCAGTTCCGGGCAGGCAATCATTGAGCAGCAGTTTATCAGTGCTCGGCTGAGTTGGCTTATCAATCGAAGTTGTATTCTTGAAAGCTAGCTACAATAAACAGGTTTATTAGTTTCGAACGGTCGAGGGTCAGCTCATTTAGAAGCATTATCAGACATTGACTTCTGGCCAAAGGTCAGACTGAGGACTTACTAGTTTTTTTTGTGTTTGTCGAACAAGTCAGTCTACCGCAAAGGGCTGTTACTATAAAAGGGGTAAAGGTTTCTGTGCGAGGTGATACAAACTTACATTGCCAAAATGTTGCGTCTATCAGCCAGTTTCCTCCTGGTGTTCACCATTTTCAGCAGCAGCTCATCACTTTGCCTTGCCTGCAAGTGCCTGCCACTTCCTGCAGAGGATGCCTTCTGCCGAACGCCCTTTCTGGCGCTGATAAAAGTTAAAGGTAGGAATTTTAGAGCCAACCAACTAATGCGATAAACTGACACACTTTTTGCCCCTGTTCTCCTAGAAATAAGCGTCAACCAGACCACCTCCAGCCGCAGTTACACGTTCGAGCTGCTGCAAGACCTCACTCGCGGCACTGGAAGAACCTGACGGCAGATGAGAGCGTCCCCAGAGTGATGACCTCACCGATGCACCGCTACAACTGCGCCGTCTTCCTGGAGCCCAATGAGACCTACCTGGTGGGCGGCATCTTCCACCACCAGCCGCCACACGGCCCCTTCCTCTTCTCCTGTCAGTCCTTTGTGGAAAAGTGGCCAGCCTCTGCTGGAGAGGAAGAGAGCACCCGCAAGCTGAACGGCTACATTCAGAAATGTCAAGCCTTTGACCAGCAGCACAACACAAAAGAGAATGATCAATGATCAATCGAATTGAGAGTCGATACATTAACTCCATTTTGCAGAACTGTTCAGGTATCAAAATAGTAAACACAAAAAGTGGTGTGGGCGGTCAAACACAAAGCTTGTCAACAAGTAAAATCCAAAGTGTTATTGTAGAAGAGAATGCGATTACTGAGGTTTCGCTGAACCACCGCCTGGTTGTCTCGTCGAGTTTCCTCCTGGAAGGAGTAGATCAGGCTGTAGCTGCTCAGGTAGTTGATGGGCACTCGCGCTGAAACTTGCTTGAGAAGTGTAAAGTTGGGAAAGTACACAGCACTGGAGGCGGTGAGCGGTGCGTAGCTAAAGAGCTTCAAGTAGTCCAGAACAGAGGTTAAGCTTAGCGGCCAAAAACTGCTGAACTTCCGGGTCCTCATTGTCCAGAATGCGACTGTATTGGAGCAGAGTCTGATACCCGGCGTCGTCCGAAAAGAGCGAGTCGATTAAATCGCTGTCGAAATGCTGCTCACGTGGCATCGTTCTCAGCTTAGAGCGAAACTCCTCGACGGCAGTGAACGTTTTCTGCAGTGAAGCCGTTTTTGGACTTCGAATAACCTGCTTGGCTGCCAATAAGGAGGAAAAGTTCTTCTTGATTCTGTCCAGCTCTCCACGAGTTTCCCTGTCACTGACGGCTTTCAGTAGCATTTCACAGGTGATATCTTCGTGGAGGTGAAAGTACTTGTCGAATGAATCAATATTGTTGAATATGTAGATGGAGAGCTCAATAAAGTTTTGAGCTAAAGAAAGCTTCGGAAAGTGTTGAGACAAACCGACTTCATTTTCAAAGTCGAGCAGAGTCCCGTAACTTTCGTGTCCACGAGAGGGATCGCCAATTGTGTAGCTGTGAACATACATGACCACCAGCTTGACTAGGCGTAGAGCCTTCTTGTAGGAAGCGCCCACCAAGCTCTCGCAACGTGCGATGATGCTATCCAAACAGGTGAAGTGAATCACGCTCAGATTCATCCGGGCAATAAGTTCAACGGCAACTTCATACATGTCTACCTCATTAATCAGTAGAATGATGTCTTTCAAGTGAGTAGCGGGATCCTCGGGAAACAAAATATTCTACAGCAAAAAAGTGATAGAAAAAAAGAAGCGTTTTCAAAAAGCCGCAAAACAGTTATCAACAATAAACGTACCAAGGTGTCTTTGAACAGCTGAATGAAAAACTCTGAATTGCTTGTGTTATCGTCATCGTAATCGTCATCGTCGCGATCGCACTTGCCAATTGATGAGTAATTCTCCGACGAGTGAACTATGAACATCTCGCCCCGCTGCTTGTCAGCATTCAAAGTGCCGACAGTGACGTTAATCGCGTCAATATGTTCAGCGTAATCGTTGACATTGCAGCTGCCGTTACATGAGAAGGAAAAGGAGAAGAAGAGCGGATGGCCGGCCAGACGCTGGCGAATCTTCTCCACTGTCTCCCGGTAGATAGTCGGCTTGACGTGGCGGTCCATCAGCGTGGAGAAGCGCACTGGAATCAGGGGACGTCGCATGCGTCGGTTTTCCTCCTTCAACTCAGTCAGAGGCTGAAAGCTGTCGATGTAAAGACGGCACCAAACTTCCATTTGAGCCTTCTCTTCGTCCGCCATCGCCTGACGGTCGTCGACCGGAGCACTCGTCTGTCCGTTACCTCTTTGCTGCTTCTTGGCACGAGCCTTCTTGCCCATCTTATCAGATGCTTGAAGAGTTATTTGATGGCGATGGAAGAGGAGAACACGAGAATCGAGCACAGCTGTTTTTTGTTTGACAGAAAACGGCTTTTGTTGACACACACACAGACACAGAACACCTAAAACAACCTAACGCGGCAACTAAAGTACACGTACCACGTGGCAACACTAACAAAAATGAAATCGGCGTTTTAAACTTTTTTAATGTTTACTGAAAATTGAACTTTTCCGCTGTTGCAGTGTTGTCACCAAACTGTGGCCGGTTGCTATGAAACCCCAGCAAACTGTCAAACTAACCGGTGCGGCATAACTCTTCCTTGCTAACGGTATGTAACACGAGCTATGCGTGCCTGTCAGCAAGTGATGCCAATCAGAGCTGTGACGAGGACAATTGAAATGCGCTGATGATGCTGAATGAAACAAAATTGTGATGTAATTCGGCAATTGTTTGCCATCCCACAGTGGCTAAAGAAGGACTCGCAAATTGTTAAAGAATGGAACTTTTTAGAACTAGCAAAAAATGGGAAAAACAAACCTTCTAAAAACGGACGTAATCACTTCTCATCTTGCAGCAGTGCTTAGGTTTCATCAGATTCCAAAGGCCATGAAGCCATCGCCTAACCAGGGAAAGGAGGGGGCAATCAAGCAGCCACCGCCGCCGGGACAGCACCAGGGCCACCAGGGCGAATCGCCGGCCACTGTGAAGCTGGTGCCCGAGGGCGACTACATCCCCGCCGAGCCCAAGTACGACTGCTGCGCCTTCCTCATCTTCTGCCCGGCCCACCAGACGGTGGTGCTCAGTCGGGCCACTTCGGGTGGCCACCAACAGCAGCAGCAGCACAGCACCACCACCACCAGCGCCTGTTGGCTGCCCTTCACGCCCCTTCCCGTGGGGAAGATGTGGGAGGAGGGGGCGGTGCTGGGCGCCTGTCTCGTCCTCACCGGGGGCGACCTGGGCCGCTTCGAGGCGCTGAAGGCGGCGCCGCCCTTCACCCAGCCGGTGTGCATGCAGGTGCTAAGGGTGCAGATGCCGCACACGCTCGGCTTCATCACCCGCCTCATCTACTACATTGAACTGACGGGGGCGAACAGCGGCGGCGCATTTCGCTGCTGCACCAACAGCGGTCGCCTCAAATGGCACACCCTCACCTCACTGACCACCACCGCCACCACCACCACAACCGGAGAGTCAGCAGCGGCAGTGGCCGGACTGTGGGGACCGGAGGCGGTGGACTTTGCCAAGCAGATTGCCGGGAGAAACGGAGGAACGGGAAACAACACCGCCGCCTTTCAGCAGGAGATCGCCGAGTACAGCCTGGAGGAGGCCTTCCTCTACGTGCCCCGCGATCCGCCGCGCAACCTCGAGGAGTCGATGCTCAAGTCGATTCACATCACGGAGAAGGACGTCGAGCGCCTGTACGCCGACTTTCTCGACCACTGCTTTCCCAGCTTCTACATGGCCGCGGAGTCCTTTCGCTGCTACATGGCCAAGTACGGCTTCGAGCGGGCGGACGCCCGTATGGGCGCCCTCTTCCGCTCCTTCAACTACCACAAGAATGGCTACCTCAGCTTCCACGAGCTGCTCATCGGCCTGGCCACCATTGAGCCGGGGACGATCCACGGCGAGTCGCGCGTCCGCTTCATCTTCCGCTACTACGACGCCGACGGCTCGGGCAGCCTCAGTGAGGAGGAGTTTCGCGCCCTCACCTTTGACCTGCTCTGCTGCAGCGGCGGTGGCGGCATGAAGCCGGGCGCCATCACTCAGCAGATGCTGGCGCAGAAGACGGCGGAGGGCATGCGAGCCATTGGCACCCGCACGGTGAACGGCACCGAGCAGGTGACAATGGCCGACTTTAACCTGGCCATTGGCTCACGGAAGTTCCGCGGCACCTCCAACCTCTGTCGGGCGAAGAAGCCCATCTTCAATCAGATCTCCCGGCAGATCGCCGCTCGGACCCTCAAGAAGTTGACTGCTCGCTCGAACATGGGCTCGTGGTGCGTGCTCCCACTCAAGGTTTGCGAAAATTCAACTTTTTAAAAATCGTTTCTAAAACCACCTCTATTTGTTTAGGCGAGTGTCCCACCTGCAAGGAGAAGGAGTACACCCTGTCGATGCACAGCGTCAAGATCGAGGACGGCCGCGTCGTCGATCCCATTCTGGTGATGGACCGGCCCACCGCCAGCCCTGACGTCCTCAGCGCCGCCCTCTACTCCGTGGACTTTGTCTTCAACCGCAACTCCGTGGGCAACATCCTCCTCCGCCTGGTGCACCAGTTCAACGCAGAGAAGGGCACCAACAAGGAGCCGAAGGGGCTGCTCGCCGACCGCCCCGACGCCATGTGGCAGCTGGTGCTGGCGCTGCACGCCGAGATGGATCTGCTGCTCAGCGAGGAGGACAAGTGTCCGCGCACCTTCTCCCCCTGCTACATCGTCGGCGACATTCACGGCAACCTCGAGGCATGTGTGCATTTGCATGGTAACCAAATGCTATTTAACAGTTTTGCACCACTTTCCTCCTACCCAGGACCTTCTGAGTCTGGAGAAGGCGCTCTGGCGACGGGTGCCCTGCGTGGCCGCCAACTACCTCTTTCTGGCGACTACGTCGACCGCGGCGCCTGGGGCCTCGAGTGTGCCCTCTACCTGATGGCCTTCAAGTTGCTCTGCCCGAACAAGGTCACCCTGCTGCGGGGCAACCATGAGGTAAATAAGCTCGGCTGTTACTGTTCTGCATTTCACTAACTACATTTCCAATGCTGCTGCCTTCAGGTGCGCGCCCTGCAGGCCAACTACAGCTACAAGCGGGAGTGCACCTCGAAGTACGGCGAGGAGGTGGGCCTGAAGATCTGGGAGACCACCAATCAGATCTTCGACAAGCTGCCCGTCGCGGCGGTCGTCGACGACGCCATCTACTGCGCCCACGGCGGGATCCCCCGCTCTGCGGCCACGATCGCCGCCCTGAACGCCCTCCGCAAGGAGCTGCCCAACCCCGAGGTGGATGCGGCCGCCGCCTGGGAGATCCTCTGGTCGGACCCCTGTCACGCGCAGCAGTTCAATGAGATCTGCAACTACCGCGGCCTGAACCCCGCCACCACCGGCGGCTACGTCTTCAACATTCGCCGCGGCACGGCTTTCTCTTCAACGAGGTCGGCGCCAACGGTTTCCTCGCCGCCAACGGCCTCACGCACATCGTCCGCGCCCACGAGGTGCCCCAGCGCGGCTACACCTTTCACTTTGGCAACAAGTGCGTCACTATCTTTAGCTGTAGGTGTTGTTCTTTGTTTACGTTTTGAATTGTAACCGACCTTTATTTTCCCCACTAGGCAGCCACTACTGCGGCAATGACAATCCCTGCAGTGTCATTCTGGCGGACAGTCAGGTGCTGCGCGTCATTCGACTGGACACTGTCAACAATGCTCCGGCCACTGATTAGGGCCGCTTTTATTTTTTATTTCATCATACGGTAACAACGGTTTTTATTGAAATATCTGATAGACAAACAGGAATGTTGCTCGGCTTAAATTGGTTTTTTGTGATAAGGTATATACCTTTTTATTTTTTAGAATCTAGACTAAAGATGCATTCTCTTCAGTTTTGGGGATGAGGTGGCGGCGGCAAAGACGACAGCAGCAGCGGATAGATACCCCAATTACCAAAAGAAAAAGACCGGCCACTCCCGCGGCTAATCCATCACCTTGCGATTTATTTCTAAATCCTGGGTAATTTTCAGCAGCTTCTTCTGCCATGTTTGATAATTCTTCTCTAGAATCAGGTATATTTTCTGCAAACGATTTTTTATAAAAAGCGTCAGATATTATTTTCTTTTGATAAGGAGATAGTCCATTCAATCCATGGTATTCGGCTACCATACGCTCGTATTCTGATCTGCTCAAAAATCTAGTTATTCGATGTCGGGATTGAGGAGTTTCAATTTGATCAGAAGAATTAGGTTCAATGTTGGTATTTATACTAGGCAAATCGTTAGTCGATTCATCACCAACTACTTTTTGAAGAAACAAGCAAAGAATGAAACTGCTGTACACTGTACAGATAAACAGCATTGAAAATTTAACTGAAAGTCGCTGAATTTTGGGTCGCATTTTAATTATTTTTAAAGTAAAATTTTTTTAGGGATAGGCTGAATATATGCAGTTTGAAAGTGGTTAGAATTTGCAGCAAATCTTTTTCTAAATGAAAGAATTTCTATGCACTAATTTAGCTCAGTATTTTTGAGTAAATGAACGGCTAGACAGATAATAAAAATGCAATATTTTGGGAGTTTTTCAACGATAGCGGTTATAAAAAACTTGGTGCACATTAAAAATAACTTTGACAGTTTGCACAACTTATCTCTGAAATGTGCAATCGTTTGTTTATTGTCACAGTTGTAAAAGATCTCTAGCAACATTTTGTTCACTAAGATTTTTTTCTAGGGCAATTATCATTTTACTTTTTCTGCTTAAAAAATTTATAAGTAACACTAACATTTTTTTAGATTACTAAAAATTTAATAATAGAAAAGCTACTTCCGCCACTTTTTTAATATTCATTTCATTTTATTTTATCTTGTCCCAGCATAAGCAAAACTGCACTATGTCCAGCTTATCAGCGACACAGTTTGATTCAGCGCCGTACAGAGTCAAGCGAGAAATGTTCTCAATGTTGATAATCTGTTTACTAGTTGAATTGAGGCGCAGTATGGCTTCAAAGATGGCGCCGTTTGGCCGAGTGGCAAAATGCAGCAGTCGGTACCGATGAGCGTCGGTTCTATTGGTGAGACTGTGGAGGCCAGAGTCAAAGGCCCTGTAAATGGCGCCCGGCTCCAGTGGAACGCAGTAGTTTCCGTGGGCCGCCATCAACTGGTTAATGTGCAGCACAACTTTGCTTGATTGCACTTGCATTTCCTTCGTCAAGGCCACCACAGGCTCGTAGCCGTTGCAGAGACAATACTGAGGAGGAATGCCAGCCGAGACGCAGGTTCGATTTGAAGGTATCGGCGTAAAGAAAGATCGACCTGGTAAGTCATCCTCATCCTTTTGGGTGCTAGTATTCGTCAGAATGTGCATCATGGTGGCGTGCATGTCCAGGTGGCTGGTTAGGCGATGCTGGTTAGTCCGAACAATGGCTCGAAGTTGATCTGTAGTCACGACACACACATAAATAGTTAAAATATTCCCGTTATTATTGACTAGACAAACCTGCATTCAAACCATTCAGCGTCAAGCTATCCGGAACGTAGAGGTAGAAAAATGGAAGCCGCTGCTCGTGAACACTTGAAGTGGTATTGGCGGGATCACCGAAACGCAGGGCGTGATCAGAGTACACCATGATGACGCTGTTCAGGTGGTGCCCACCCGTGAAGAGCCGCCTTAGAAAGCTGGCAAAGGGCTTGTCGGCGTAGCCGGCGTGGTTGAAGTAGTTGTGCGTCAGTGTGCTCATGTGCGCCAGTGTGAGGTGCGCCTGCTTGGATCGCCGGCTAAACGCCTCAAAAAGGTCCAGCAGGTAGTCCCAGTACAGCTCGTGCTCCAGTCGGTCCTGGTAGCAGGAGTAGGTGTAGTACAGCTGGTCCCAGATGGCCAGATTGGTCGGGCGGAGGTAGTAGTCGGTGGGCTGCTCGGCTAGGCCGCCTCGCACCGTAAAGAGACCGTAGGGAGGCATATCTGAGTGTTACCACCGGGCGTCAGCCCGGTGCAAAGTTCTTGTTACACACGAGATTTTTGGTACATATACTCAAGAAATATTATAGAATTTTTTGTACTAAGTGGCAGTTTGGGGCTTTGGAAAT
This sequence comes from Tyrophagus putrescentiae, assembly GCA_024499935.1. Classification (NCBI taxonomy): domain Eukaryota; kingdom Metazoa; phylum Arthropoda; class Arachnida; order Sarcoptiformes; family Acaridae; genus Tyrophagus; species Tyrophagus putrescentiae. Next base: position 2,383,291 of record JAMZRA010000008.1, read on the forward strand.
TGTCTATTAAAATTTTAAAAAAGACATCTTGTCGAAAAGGACATATCACTAAAACTCATAAAAACCGCTTACTGTTGTTTTTGTCGGCAAGTTGCTTTTTCGGACAAATGTCTTGTTTCACATAAAAATTGCATTAAAATTTAATTTTTTCAAAAAAAAATTTTGATAGACAATTTCCAAAGCCTCAAACTGCCACTTAGTACAAAAAATTCCATAATATTTCCTGAGTATATGTACCAAAAATCTCGTGTGTAACAGGAACTTTTGCACCGGGCTGACGCCCGGTGTAATATTTTAAAACGAATTTTTAAACTGCTGAATCAAAAGGTGGGATCACCTGTTTTCTGTTCAGATACTTGCCTTCAATGAACGTAGTCAGATAGCCCTGTTCCTGCGCATCCTTGAATATCATCCTAACGTTGCTAAATTTTGAACTTTTACTGCTTTCCGTGTCATTGTAGTAGTAAGTTGAGAGGTGACCGGTCAACATTCTGTAGGGCAAAAATGTGATAATAAAAGCAAACGAAAACTGGTGGAGAAACGTACGGCAAAATATTTGGGAAGGAATTTTCTCCTACTTTGTGGTGGCCAAGCAGTGGAATGAAACCATTAGCATCAAAAAAGCTTTTCGTTTGATGCATGTGGCGAAGAAAGTTAAGACGACTTATCGAATCGATTCCCAGTAGCATTATATTTACTTTGGGATTAGCGTTTACTTTTTTCGCCTTGTAGTGCTGAATCAGTGGAACTACGCGCGAATACTCCTTAGTTTTATCTGATGATTCGCAGTTTACTTTAAGTGAATCCCACCTAAACTGACTGCCATTTTCCAGTTTATTGGCCATTTGATCTCTATCAAAATTTGTGTAAACTTGTAAATTGGTAACAGTCGGTCCTAAGGTGAGGCCATCTGTAGAATTTTTTCTTGCCAACTCAGTTGCATTACACAACCAGCCGCCATTTTTAGGGTAAATAATGTGTATCCAGGTAAAATTAACCCGTTCGATAGTTAGAATAGGAGCATTTTTATCACAGCCAAAATCAGCATTTTTTAAATTTTGATACAACGGCCAAATATCTTTATCAAACAGCGGCCAGTCTTTTATTTGGCACGTGGATGTGTTTATTAAATATGGCACTTCAGGAAAAAATAAACGAAACTTGGGTAATATTGAAAGTGAAGTTGGTAAATTGTGCAAACACAGATAAAAATGCAAAAATGATTAAGAAAAATGTTTCGTTTCAAGTAGATTTTGGCAAACAGTACTTTGATAGTTTTAACTGAGGTTCTTTTTAGCGAGTTTGAATGTGCAAGCAGTGAGTATCGGTTTTTTTGGTGGTAATTCATCATTTGCCGTTTGTTTAAAACAAAAAACAATAATGCAACTAATTTGTTTTTAACAAGAATAAAAAATCTAAAAGTAACTGTTTTTAGTAAGCTAGTATAAGCTGCATTTTTGGCAATTTTAATAAAACAAAAAATTGTTGTTTATAAAATCAAGTTTAACATTAAAACCAGTGCCACACTTTATTTTATCTTATCAAGAACGTTTATAACTTTTTAAGTAAAAAGCAATAAATAATGATTTAAATAAATAGTTGTAAAACACCAATTTGCTATATTTTTTATGATAATGTGAATTTAAAAAAATCCAAAAATAAAACGACGGCATAAATAGTACTGAAACCTGTTTGTTTTATCAACATTAATTAGATTATTGTTGTGAAAAATTTTATATTTTAAGTTTAAAAAACAAAAATATAACATTAAATATTCACCAATGTAATGAGTATTTTTAAGTGCACTTTTGCCTAATTACAATGCAATTAAATAATGCAAATTGCAATTTTAAAATGTGCATAATTTTTATTTAAAAAACTTAAGTTACATATTTTTTAAACAAATTTCAAGAATATTTTTTGTTTTAAAATTTGATAAACTTTGAAACTATGGGATATTTATCAGTTATTAAATTTTCTTTTAATATTCTTAACCGGCATGTGGTTACCATTAATAGCAATAACCGTTTAACAACTTTTCGGTTGTTGTTTATGTTAGTTTACTTTTTATATTTATGTCGTCGCATTTTAATGATTAGTTGCATGCATTTTCGCATACATGCCTACTTTGAAATTGATGTATCAAAAAAAGAATACTACACTTCAATTGATTACTATCCTGTTAACTTTACCAGACTCATTCTTGGCGTATTTTCTTCTATTTTTGATGTTCGTCTTTTTACTTTATTTTACCTCAAAGCAGACAAACAGGTCTGGTCACACCTGTACGATTTGGTGGTTTGCAATAAGAAACAATTTAGTTTGCAGCTGTGGCGGTCGCCACAAAATGATAGTTTGATTAAGCAAAACCGCTCAAAACTCATTCGAATGATGGTTCAATTTTGTCCAAGTTTGCAACTTTCTACTTCTTCTCCTCAATTACTGCACTATCCGTTTCTAAAACAACCAGTTCGTCTTTGGTGTCTGCAGGTTTACTATGCAGCAGAACTAGTGACCACTTTCACAGTGGCGCACTATGCTTTTCACTACTACCTCAGCAGTGAAAACTTGGAACATTACTCCGTTGTTCAGAAACTTGCTTACCTTATTTTTTACTGGATTAGCGATTGTTTGTACGATTGTATTTTTTACATCATGTACTTTTTAGTAGAAATTACTTTGTATCTAGTGTGTCACGTCTACACAGATCAGTATCGAAGGGTGAACAGTGAATTGGAAAAAATCAAAAATAGACTTGGTAGAAGTAAAAATCATGTAAACTCTTTTCAGTTGAGTACAGCTGCAAAAACTTACAGAATTTCACACACTCGTTTAACCGCATTCATTTTGCACTACAACGACAGTACAGTTTCAAAATTGATTGCTTACTTCATCCACTATTTGATGCCTTTTCATGCCTTTGTAAGCGTTTGTATGTATGTGCGAATGCATAAACTGCAAAAAACTTCAACCGTTATACACAGCATCATTGTGCATTGCCTGTACCTGCTCCTATTGTTGGTGATCACACTTTTTACTGCAAAAGTTAACAGCAAAATAGCCAATTCAGGGTCCACAGTAGGAACAATTCTGGCAAGAAAAGGCGTGTTAGTTGCCCAGCAAAGAAGCTCAAACTGGATAAGCAGTTTAGATGCAGTTTGGCGGCGAGAAGTGTTCAAGTTGTCGTTTTACTATGAAATGGTCTGGCGAGAGCAGAAAGAATTGGCATTCACCGCAGGGCTAATGAACAAAACAATGAACTGGAGCTATCTATCCGAAGTAAGTGCATTTTTTAAAAAAAAATTTTGTTTTTATTTTATTTTTTCAACACAGTTAGCGTTTCTTTACACCGTTTTTGTTCTTTTCTTTTTGAGCAAATTTATAACCGGAAAAGATGGTTTTAAAATTTAAAATATTTTAAAATTGATTTCTAACATCAACGATTGTTTAGGTAAATCAACAAAAATTATGTCTAAAAAGTAAAAGTTTTCATAAATCATCATGATTTTTTGATTTTATAGTTATTGTTTCAAATTAGTTTTACTGTATTTTTAACGGGACAATAAAAACAGAAGGTCAAAAGATTCCTAAACAAAGTGCTGCAACTTTAAGGGAATTTTGCTGGCAAAATTTTATGAGGTGAAAAATAAAGCATTCAAAAGATTGCAACAACAATGCAACATTTTCTGTAGCACAATGTGTGCTCACTTTCTACTGCGGTAGCCGTAGAGCCCTGTGTTGCCGAGGAAGCATTGTTGTTGAGGGTAAACACAGCCAAAAACAGCATGGTCTGTTTTACTTAATAGTTAACAACACCGATTCTATTGTATAATTAAACATTGTAACTTATTATTCTTTTAATTGTTCACCTACACTTTAGGCAATTTAGAGAATTTACCAAAACAGAAATGCAATAAAATTCAAATTTTAAAATTAGCAGTTGCCAAATGCATTTTTATATTTTAAAAATTTTAGTTTATTGTAAAAAACTTATTTTATCATTAAGTTGTTTAACATTTTGACCACAAATAAAATGCACTACTTAAAAACAATCTCTAAATTGCTGTTCAGTAACCTCCGCCGTCATGTGGTGACCATTCATTCTGGCAAAGGACTCTCTTCTCCTTTTTTGCTACTGTACACCGCTGTGTACCTTTTCATCATCGGCCGCATTCTGGCCATCTGTTTCAGTGCCAACTTTCGTATTTTAGCCTATTTTGAGGTGGACGTACAGTTCCGGGCCGTGTACGATTTTGAGCCAGCCCAGCTCGCGATGATCACCATCGTTTACCTGACCCTCTGCTTTGGGTCTCTCTTTGAAGCACGCTTATTCTGGCTACTGTACCTTAACCCTGACCAAAAAGTTTGGTCTCATTTGTACGACCTGGTGGTTCGAAATCGAGACCAGACGAGCCTGCAACTGTGGCGGTCGCAACGGCAAACCGAAGATAACCAAACGCACTGGCTTTATCGACTAACAAACAACTTTCGACCTCGTTTGACAGTGTCCACCAGTCCCGGTCTACAGTTCTACCCAATTTAGACTCCACTGCACGGTTAAGGTGCCTACGAGTTTACTTTGTCTTCGAAGTGGTGGTCACCCTCTCTGCAGTTCATAACGCCGCCGTCTCAAACATCGCCAGCACTCTTGGCCTTTCGCTCAGCCCCGCCCAGCTGCTCTTCAACCTCACTTTCAAGTTGAGTCACTCACTGTACATCTACTTAATGTGGCTCATTTTCTACATTGTCATACTGACCCTCTACTTGGTGTGCACAGTTTACACTGCACAGTACCGAAAAGTGAACATGAAACTGCTGAAAGCAAAAAATAGTTTAGCTAGACTACATCGCACTGATTTAGACTCATTTCAGCTGAGAAAAGTGACCACCTCTTACCGAACTTCTCACGTTCGTCTGACAGCCTTTATTCTGCGCTACAATGACAGCATTGTCTCCAAGGTGATTGCCTACTACAATCACTACGCAGTGCCCTACACCGCCTTTTTCACCGTGTACGCCTACTTTCAACGACATGAAATGAGCCTTTCTGATATTGCAAGCGAGTTCGTCTCCCTTCCGTCTACTGGGTCATTCTCTGGTGATCACCTACTTTGCGGCCAGAGTCAATGTGCAGATTGCCAGATCAGGGCCAGTTGTGGGGACAATTCTGGCAAGAAAGGGTTTGATAGTAGCCGGCCAACGAAAGCATGGGAACAAACCCTTGGTGGACGCAGTCTGGTGTAAAGAGGTGCTCAAACTGTCGACGTACTATGAACTGGTCTGGCGGGCAGAGAACGAGTTGGCTTTCACGGCTGGAGAGGGAAACGCAATCATGGACTGGAAGTACATTTCCGAAGTAAGTGTGAACGTGTTAGAGTTTCCTGATTAGTCGATTTTTTACATCTAATTTTTTTCAGTTTATATTCTTCTACACTTCGTTTCTACTGTATTTTGCGGGCAAATTTATTGACAAGAAAAACGGTTTTGCTTTAGTCTAAATTACTTAAAAATTTTAAAAATATTACACAACTATTCCTAATGAAGGTTAAAATAAAATTTTTTTTGCTGATTGAAAGCAATTTAGAGTTTCATTTTTGATTACAAAGAAGGACACACCAAATGATGCGCACAATTTTAATTTTATTACAAAACAAATGCCTTTTAGACAAATAAAACTCTGTTTTCCATAGGATAGTTTACTTGGCACATTTCTGTACAATCAGAAAAAGTTTAGTGTAGTGACAGCAGCAACAGATAATTCGAAACGCTACGACAGCTGCGACACAAATGCCAATGGTAATCTTGATCATCATTTCTTGAAAATGATTTTTATTGCTCATTTGACTGCTGGAAATGCCAAAACTGCTGTTAATTTTTAGTGTTTCAAAGTTTTTACCTAAAACTGAGGTTTATCGGTAGCACTTTTTTTATTGGCAGTCGTAAAAACTCTTTTTTGTTCATTGCAAACAGACTGGTCAAGCAGGTAGCAGCAGCAAAGTATAAAAAAGAAAATATAAGATAATCTGTTGTGAACAAAATTGAAATACATTTTGCTGTGAATTAGCTAAAAGAGATTTTTAGAAAATAAAAAATGAAAATGAAACTGTCAATCCTGAGTGTTTTATAGCATTTTACTTTGGTGAGAAAATTACAAAATAAACATAAAGTAAATATTGGAAAACAGTGTAAATAATCAGAAGCAAATAAGTTTTGTTTTTTTTGTCGATCTGCCTTAGCCTGTTAAAGTTAGCTCTCTATGGAAACACTATCTTGTAAGTTGTTTCAGAGATTTATGAAGGTCAAAATAAAAACGAAAAGATTTTAAAATTCAGTATTTAGAACTTTATTTTGTATAAATGTTAACAACACGAGGAAGATTTTTGTTTGTTGCTTTTCAACATCAAACATGCAAGATGCAAAACTTAAAAGAAACCTTTAATTCAACCATATCTTCCACTTCAACTTTAGCCCCATCAACAGCACTACCTTTAAAAGAAGAGGTACCGATTTGAATGATTTCTAAACAGATTGATAATGATGATGAACTCCATTTTAGATCCAAAGTACTACTTTTGATGACTCTTTCGATGAGACCAATGCTGTACCGCCATCTTATAATCAAACTCCACTGTTGTTTCGAGTTCTCCTACTAACCACTCTCACTCCTGTCGTTCTCTACCTTTGTTACCTTTTGTGGAGCATTCTCATTTCCCACTTTCATGGCAGTCCCTCAAACCGAAAGGTCATTGTAACAGTATTCGATAAAAACTCCACCACTTCCACTTCTACAAAAGAACCCTCTACTGAAAAGGACGACGACGATGACGACGAGGATGATCTCCATCTGCAGTACCGTTTCATCTACACCTTTCTTCTGGACCTTGTCGCTATGCTCCTCCTGCTTTACCTTGTGATTGTCCCACTGATCATCTACTGTTTCACCACAACGCTTGTCCGCTTTGCCCTCTTTCCTGCCATCGGCACAGACATTGCCCTTAAAGTGTCCAAGCGGAATCGTTTTGTCGGCGTTCAGGAGTTCTACCTTCAGTTCCGGAGTGCTACTTTGGAGGATGAAGGAGAAGAGTCGACTATCATCAAACTGGGCGTCTGGTACATACCACCTCAGGATGAAGCAGTTCACCAAAAGCGACGTCAGAAAACTTCAGGTGGTGAAGAAACTGAAACCGAAACCGAGCACTCCTCTTCAGAAAACATCTTCGGCCCAGCTGACCAGCCAGGAGGACGACTGGTGTTCCTGCTCGCTCACGGAAACTCCGGCGACCGGTCTCAGGCGAAGCCGCAGATGCGCATGCTGGCACGGAAACTAGGCTGCCACGTGGTGGCCTTTGACTACCGCGGCTACGCCGACTCCAGCCAGGAGGTGGCGCCCACGCCTGACGGCCTTGAGGAGGACCTCTTTGCCGTCTACAGTTGGATTGTTTTTAACTGTCGAGTGCCCGCCAGTCGTGTGGTCCTCTGGGGCCACTCGCTGGGCGGCGCCGTCATACTGCGCATGCTCGCCCGACTTCCCAAAAGTGCCCCCTCCGCAGTCGGTGGCACTCCCCTGGCGGCCATCCTCGAGTCCACCTTCAGCAGTCTGCACGACGAGCTGGCCGCCTTCCCACTCCTCCGTCCCTTTCGCTGTCTCCCTCACTTTGAGCTGTGCATCAGAGAGCCGATCACCTCAAATCGCCGCCTCAACTTTGACTCAGTCGCCCTCCTCCCCAAGGTGCACTGTCCGCTGCTGTTTCTGCATGCACTCGACGACAACGTCATTCCCTTTCGACTGGGGCTGAAGCTGTACGAGGCGGCAAGAGAGCTGCAGCCACCGGAAGTCGCGAAAAGGGCAAAAATGGTCGACTTTCCAGCCAGCCTCGGCTGTGGCCACAAGGGCATTGGCGCCCGGGAGGAGATGAAGAAGATCATCAGTGAGTTTATTCTTCAAAGAGTGCTGAAATAAACATTGGAAAACAAGTTTTGCTCAAAAAGCAGTTACAGTATTCAGTGAGTTTTAACTTTTTCATTAATAAAAATCAGTAATCAACAATTTGTTTGATTTGTTGTTTGTTTTCTCCAGTAGTACTACTTGGAGTTTTGCATGTCATGAAATGATTGTTTTGCATAAATTAACTTTAAAACTACCACTTTTTAAAATTATGCACAATTGCTCTGTCAGTTCGATTTGTTGCTTTTCTAGCTTAATTGCGCCTCTTCCCAAAACTCTTCGCAAACAAGTCACCACCTGCCTTTATCGTCGTTGATTCGTATCTTTCTTTGAAAAACTTTTTCTTTAAATAAAACTAAAACAAGTCAAACTGCGTTCAAATGAATTTCTCATTTTTTTTGCGTTGCTTTAATTTTTCGTACATATAAACTTTGTTTCAACTATACAAATTCAATAGTGTATTGTTTTCTGAAAAATTACAATGAAGAAACTTTTTGGCTGTGTGACTACTTTACTACTACTACTTCTACTTTTTGGCTGCTTTCAATTTTTACCTGCTCACGGTTTCAGTGAAAACAAACGGCTTAACACCTCCTTAGCGCAGCAAGTAGACCGAAATCCCACTCTGTACTGGCGTCAACTGGCCGACACCTGGCTTGCCTATGTTCAATCAGAAAGCAGCTCAGTTTGGAATCACTGGAAACAGGTGAAGAAGGAGAGCAATCAGGTGGAGAATGTGAGCAAAGGTTGTCTAGACATTGTCGAGCACATGATGCAACATCCAATTGGGGAGGAGTGGACGGCTAAAAGTAAGTCAAGTGTGTTTTTAAAACGGTTTAAAATCGTCTAAAAACCTCCTCCTTTCACCAGTGCTCAACTCAATGTCCACCAGCCCAACTGGCCTCCTCTCCGGCACGACCACCTTTTTGGGAGACTTTGACCAGTGTCTGGCGACGAATGGCACCTTCCAGGGTCAGTCCTTTGTGGGCAAGTACTGCCTGGCGATGGTTGGCCTCCCAAAGATGACACGCAACGGTCCGTTTTTTGGCCAATCTCAGTTCACTGCAGCAACAGCTGCCCTCGTGGACGGGCAAGCACATTCGCCAGTGGCACCACAATGACGAGTGGTACGACGTGGCCGCCGGGCTTTGCTTTCCTTCTATCTGCCGACCAGAGGAGTCAGAAGTCTGCTTCAGAGCTGTAAGTGAAAAATGAAAACTCTGTTTAACACATTTTAACATCTTTTACCAATGTCTAGACTACCCGATTCTGAAGTCCTTTGAATTCAATGTTTCCTACTGCCAGGCAGAGAATGAACCGGCACCGTACAGTTTTGCTGCCAAACTTTCAAGGTAAGTTTTTGAGAGGTTTACGACTTCAGCCAGTAAAAACATAAAAACCTTTTCCTTAGCGTTATTGTACTGCTGGTCAGCTCAGTAGTCCTTGCGGGAACGCTGCTTGAGGTGCTCGAACTGTCGGAGTACATCAACCTGAAGGACTACTCCTGGGGCGAGGGAGCTCGCGGCTTCTCGGTGGTGAACAACACTCGCATTCTCTTCAGCATTGACAGTGACAAGAAGGAGGAGGACGAGCAGTTCCAGTACATTCACGGCGTTCGATCTTTTGTTTCCTTTGTCGTCATCTACTTCCACGCCACCCATTACACCCCGGTGAAGTTTGCCATGAAGGCGTCCGTCATTGCCCACCACCCGCACGACCTGAGTGCATTCAATGTGGTCATTCCTAATCACTCCAGCCTGTCGCATGTTCTCGTTCAGGCGTTCTTTGTTATGAGGTGATGATGAGGTGGTGGTGGTGGTGATCTCTGTATCAGTTTTTGTGCTAATTCAGCAATATTTTTTGCTCTCCCCTCCTTTTCCCAGTGGCATGCTGCTGACCTTCAACACCCTCTCTCGACGGAAGCTAAAGCTGCCCTTTGCACTGTACGTCATCGTCCGCTGGCTGCGCTACACGCCCTCAATGATCGGCACACTGTGCTTCATGTTCATCGCCATTCACCAGGGCAGTGGCCCTTTTTCAGCCTTGAAATGAACGAAGACCTGGTGGCCCCCTGCAGAGCAACTGGTGGAGGAACCTCCTGTACATTCACAACTTTGACAAGTTTGATGAGATGGTAAGGGAAAGAATGAGGTTGATGCTGAATAACATTATTGTGTTTTTTTCAGTGTCACCCTGCCTCCTGGTACATAGCTGGAGAAATGCAGCTGCACACGCTGGCCTTTGTCCTATTTGTCGTCTACCTGAAAAGCTCCCGTTTGACCTATCTCACATCCGGCGCCTTCATTGCCACTGGCTTTTTCAGCATTGTCAGCATCGCCTCGAAGGCCTCCTTCCAGCACTCGCTGCTCAACCTACTCTCCATTACCAACTTTAGATCGTAAACTTTTGTACTACTTGTTCTTGCCTAGTAGATCAACTAATTTGCACTTACTGTTTAGGGTAATGAACTACTTTCAGCTTTTCACACCGGTCCTTGGATGTACTTCATCTCCTACTTCATCGGCTGCATCGTCGGTCAGATGTTGCTGGAGAAGCGCCATCTGTCCATACCGCCAGCTGTGGGCCGCTTTCTGATGCTGCTCGCCTGGGTCACCCTCTTCTCGCTGCCCTTCACCCGGACGCCCTTTCTGCCGGCTGACACCGACCATGTGACCGGCACCAACTACCCGATGGGCTTCTCAGCGGCCACCCTCTTCCTCTGCGCCTCCCTCTCCAGCGGCTGGCTGATGTACTACGGGGCGACCAATCCAGAGAGCATCTTCACCCGCTTCTTTGCCGCCAAGATCTTCCAGCCCCTCTTCTCGACTCTCCTTTACGCTGTATCTCGTCCACACGGTGGTCATCTGGTACAATGCCAACCAGTCGAGGACGCCCATCAGTGTGGTCAACTACGAGCAGATGGTGGGCACACTTGGTCCAATTTGAATTGATTTTCTAGCTAACCTTTTTCTTCTCTTTTGCAGAGCAAGGTCCTCTCCACCACGTACTGGCATTCGCTGTTCTGGGCGTACGTCCTCTTCTTAACCTTTGAGGCGCCTTTTGTCAACGTACTAAAGTGGTTTTTTGATGATAAAATTAAAGCTGCCGCAGCAGAGCAGAGAAAAGAGCGGCAAGAAGAGAATGCCAAAAAAGCCAAATAGATGAGCTGAAAGTGTGAACTAAGATGTACTGTTTAAAGTTATACAAATAAAAATTTGATTTTTATAATTAAAAAGCCTCCCAAGGTACTTGAGCAGTATGACGGAAACAATAACTCTGATTTTATGAACGAGATAGATTTAAACTTTTAATGTTTTAAAATTCAAATGAACTGATAGTATTTTTTAAAATATGCATTCTTTTTGCAATACACCATAATTTGCATTTTAATGTGAGCTCGCTTTTTGATCACTTTTTAAAATCATCCTTGACTACCCTCAAGTAAAACCCAGCAGTTACTAGTGAACTGAAATTAAGATTTCAATAGATAATAAGCAAGTTAAAACTAAAAAATTTAAAATTCTTGTGAAGTACTACAAATGGTTATCGCGATGTGCAGCGATATCAGGTAAATGCTATCGGAAAGTTCCTTCAAGCATCGCTTTTTCTTTTTATGCCACAAAATATTTTGCCAAAAGGACTTAAAAGTTAAATGCACCACATTAGTTTTGTTTACTAGATGGGCAACTTGTTTACTGCCAGCTAGTAAACAAAGCAAACACAAACAGTCCACCTGTTGGAAAATCCAAAACTACAACCAAAACCCTTAACTTTAGCTGTTTTTGTCTATCCCCAACAGCAACGGAAGAATGAGTCTGCTCCAGTATCTGGTGGACACTGAGCAGTACCTGATGGTGGACATATGGGCGGAGAACGGCGATCCTCGGGTGACCTGGCTGCCGCTGATGACCACCGCTCGTGTGCCCACTCTCATCATGCTCAGCTACCTGCTCTTCGTCCTCTACCTGGGCCCTCGACTGATGGCCAAGAGGGAGGCGTTCAAGCTGAAGGCGTGCTTCTGGTCTACAACATCTGCATGTCCTCCTTCAACGCCTACGTCGTCTTCTACCTCCTCAGCGACTTTGGCTATCACGCCCCTCGCATGCTGAATCCCATCTGGCCACCGCACAGTGACACCTCACCGAAGACCATGGAGCTGATCTTCTACAATTACCTCTACATCGCCTCCAAGTTTGTCGACCTCCTCGACACCGTCTTCTTTGTGCTGCGAAAGAAGGACAGCCAGATAACGGGTCTGCACGTGTACCACCACTGGACGGTCGCCTACCTCGGCTGGATGGGCTTCAGAATGAATGGCTCCTGTGACATTGCGGCACCTTTTGCTCTTGCTAACGGCCTCGTCCACACGCTCATGTACAGGTAATTACTTATTTGGGTGGTAATTTGACAAAGATTTTTACTCTAACCATCAAACATCCTTTTGTTTGCAGTTACTACGCACTCTCGGCGCTGGGCCCAGCTGTTCGGCCATATCTCTGGTGGAAACGGCACCTGACACAGCTGCAGATTTTTCAGTTTGGCATCCTTGGCTTTCATATCACGTACATTATGCTGAACAATGTCGGCTACCCCATCTTCTTCACCTACAATTACATCTTTAATGTCATCTTTTATCTGATCTTCTTTAGCCGATTCTACAAGCAGGCATACAAACAGAAGAAAATAGACTAGATCTTTAGTTTTGTTTTAAATTGCGCTTTCATTAGAAAATGTTAATTGATTTTTGCAAATAAAATATCAATAAATTGCTAAAACAGTCAAATCATTTGCATTTTCCGGTTTCTAGTGAAAAATTTCACTGACCCTACTATCGCGGGATCTCGTGACGCAAACCTCATTAAGCTGCATTCTTATGAAAATGAATGCTCACCCCCTTTCAAAATTTAAAGCAAGATTAAATCAAGAGTGTTTTTAAAGCTAAAAAATTTTAAAATGGTAATTTAATTGCCAAGATAAGTAAGATGGCAGATAGTTTTGTTGCTGTTGTTGTTGTTGTCCTTACGCACACTTCAAAACGCCACAAGGACATTTATAGTGACAGTTGAAATAAAAAGATATCAAGATGCTTTGCTGTGCATTCAAAATTAGCGTGCATTACATTTAAGTGCACTTTAAATTTTCAAATATCCAAACAAAATGCCTAAACTTGCAACGGAAATTAACAACAACAGTTTGGCCGATGATGACGGTGCAAAAGTCAAGGACCAGACACCGGTGCCCTACTTCAAGTCATTCAAAACGCCCATTCTCTGGTCAAAGGTCTTCAACATTTGGCTGCTGCACACTCTCTTTTTGGGCCTTGGTCCGGCATTGGTGCTCACCAAGATATCCACCCTCGTCTTTGGATACATTCTCACTCTAGCTGCAGTGTTGGGAGTTCAAGTTGGGGCACATAGGTACAAAACTATGATTTTTTAAGCAATCGACTTATTTCCTATTTCCATAACTAGGTACTACTGCCACCGAGCCTTTAAAGCCAACTTTGCCTTTCGCCTGTTGATTGTCATTTGCCAGACAATTTCCCTGCAAAAGGACATTTACGACTGGTGCCGTGATCACCGGGTGCACCACAAATTCTCCGAGACTGATGCTGATCCGCACAACTCCAATCGGGGCTTTTTCTTTAGCCATATGGTAAATAGTGGATAGATAGCTCACAAAGTGAAACAAACTAATGCAACCAAATTTCTTTCACTTTCCTAGGGCTGGCTCATGCTCTCCAAACCCTGAAGTGCGGCGAAAGGGCGCCACCATTGATCTCTCTGATGTGATCGCCGATCCGCTGGTGAGACTGCAGCGAAAGTACTACTACTTTGTCTGGGTGCCCATCTTCTGGTTCGCCATTCCCGTCGCTGTGCCAATGTACTTTTGGGGCGAGTCCTTCTACGCCTCCTTTATGATCTGCGTCATTGCACGGTACACCATCACACTGCACATTACCTTTCTGGTTAACTCCTGGGCACATGCCTACGGCAACCGACCGTACAGTGAAAAGCTGATCCCCGTTGAGGCCTCATGTCGACACATGCTCATGGGAGAAGGTAGAGCTCACAAAACATTATGCTTAAAAATAGAACTTTGCAATTAATGTTTCTATTCGCACAGGCTTTCCACAACTACCACCACGTATTTCCAAATGACTACTCCGCCTCTGAATTCGGTCCAATGGACGTCTTCAACCCGGCGACGGCCATTATCAACTTTTTCGCCGCCATCGGCTGGGCGTGGGATCTGAAGAAGGCAGACCCAAAGTTGATCAGGAAGATAGCAGCTGAAAGCGGCGATAAACAGGCTCAGTACCAGCTGGGCACCCGTAGATGGATTGTCGAGTGGGTCGGAGGCCTGGTGGTCATGTTGATGCCGTTTTGGGCGATGGTCGTGGTCAAGTACATTTTCATCTACTTTTTTGAGGATTTTGTTCACAGTTTGTTTAAGTAGAAGGAGAGGTTCAGTTCTGTGAAATGTCTCAAAGTAAAACCCTAAACTTCTTTTTGCAATGAGTTTGAAGAATTCTTCAACTGGCGGCGGCGACCCTTGCCGGCACTGTTTGCCTTCGAGACAAGCATCCACAGAGCCAGTGTTCGGTAGAAGAGCAGGTTGAAGAGCATCATGAGGACGCTCCAGAGCAGGTCCTCCTCGGTGGCGCCCAGCCAGTAGAGAAGGGGCTGAATCTGGCGGTCAGTGCAGCGGTGGCCGTACTGCAGCAGCATCAGCACCTGCATCGCCCACCTCGGAATGGACAAGTTGGACAGTAGCTGGTAGAGGTAGTGCGAGGTGCGCAGATTGGTGTAGATGTTGCTGAGAAGGAGCATCAGCGTGTACGTGGTGATGCCCAGAATGGCGCTGATCATCATGTCGCAGTTGGCCGCCATCAGGAAGATGTAGGCCACCGCCTGGGAGGTGGTGATGGCCAGCAGCAGCACCACCAGCATCGGCCAGTAGATCTCCAGCTGCCAGTAGATGTTGGTGATCACCAGGTAGAGCGCCATCACCGGCAGCAGGGGCAGCACCTCGTAAATGAGGCGCACAACGTAGAAAACTCCACTAGAGTAGTAGCCATTGCGGTGCTCGTTGAAGAAGAGCGGCAGCTCGTTGAACAGACTGAGCGGCGTCTCCATCATCACGATCATCTGAAAGAGGTTGCAGAGGAACATGTTGTAGACGAAGTTGACGAAAACCGCCTCCTGCTCGGCAATGGCCCTCTGGCCGTCGGCAGAGGCGCAGTCGGTGATGCTGAAGTCGTCCTCAAAGTTGATGCAGCCCGCCGGCAGGGCAATGGCCGGATCGAAGAAGAGGCGCATATTGAAGCCGTAGACGATGTAGAAGAGGAGAAAGGGCAGCTTTTGCTGCCAATGGTGGCCCCGGATGTAGGCGTAGTAGCGAGAGGAGAGAACCCAAACGGAGGCAAGTGAAAAGCGGACTCGATTGACCAGAAGGCTGCCATCGGTCAGTGGACTCATTCCCGAAAGAAGTGCTTTCTCCTGCCTCTGCGAGGTTGACAAATGGATCTGCTCCATCTTGCCTACAATTTGACTGTTCTCCGCATTGACACTGGAGTACTTGATGAGCGTCTCAATTGGATAGGAGGCACGTTCAGTGGCGACCACTTCAGGAAAGTGGTGAGCAGGTACTGCTCAAGGCCCGCCGGAGAGCCCGAGTACACGCCAGTTCCGGCGGATGAGATGACGTAAAGGTGGTCAAAAAGTTGAAGAAGCTCGGTGTTTGGCTGATGAACTGTGCAGCAGATGGTGATGGGATGATTCTGAGTTAGTTTGCGAAGTGTGGAGATGGTCTAGTAAAAAATCGTGTTAAAAAGTAAAAAGTTTCAGTAATTCTTCAACTCACAATAGCTGCCGAGTTAGAGTCCAGTCCACTGCATGGCTCATCGGTCAAAATTAAGTTGGGCATCTTCAGAGAGGTTAACTCCAGTGCTAAATGAAAATGTTGTTAAAAATTGAGTTTAAATGTTTTTCATTTACCTGTTGCCAATCTTTTGCATTCGCCACCAGACAAGTTTTCTACTTTTGTATCAATAGTATCGGCTAAATTTAGCTCATCAAGCAGTTTCAGCGCAATCGATTCGTGGTCCACATTTTGATGATTAACATTTTTCAGTTTTGAGGCATAAATCAACATCTGTTTTGCCGTTAGTCCTTTCATCAGATGATCAGATACGTCTTGTGTAATGAAAACCGTAGAAATCGGACAGAGATTACTGAGAAACAACTGACTGTTTTCACTTAATTGATTGTGATGCTGACCGTTGAGGATTCGAAGAAAGTAGTTTTTCCTAAAACAGATTATTATAGCAAACAATAAAAAATTGCTTTAGGAAACAAAACGAACCTGCGCCACTCACGCCCATAATGGCGTTCAGTGTGCCAAAAGCAAAAGAGCCATTTAAATTGTTTAGAATAGGTGATGATTCATTGGCGGAAAACTTTTTAAATAGTGGTTGTGGACGGTAAAAAGTCAAATCTTTCCAAGCTATAATGGTTTGCCTCATTTTAGGTGTGTTCACTTTTGAATCTCTGACTCTTTCAATGACAAAGTTTCCATTGACTGAAATCGATGTGCAGCTTTGAAAGTCAATGGTCACTGGCTCTTTACCATGCACCGGGCTGTCATCAAGCCTCACTTTCGACCTGTTGACAAGGAAAAGCGCACGTACATCAACGCAAAAATGGCCACTTTCAGCACTAGAGTGTTGACTAGAATTCGAGCCACTTGAAGGGAAGCTTTGCCTCGTCAACGTCAAACCTTTCCATAACCCAGCTGTATTCCCGGGTCGTCACAGCGATCGATTCCGTAGAAAACGAAACACAGATAGCGAGTGATGTACTTCATGCCGAGCACATCGGCAAGCAGACCGTACGCTTTGAGCTTCACCTCGTCAGTTCGAAAGAAGAAGTCATCCAACATGAGAATGAGCGAAAAGATGGACCCCGAGAGGATGATCGTGCCCTCCTTTGAACCGAGGGTGATGATGCCGGTCAGCTGACCGAGTGTCTGCGTGTAGAGCAGGCAGATGAACATACAGAGGGCAAAGTGGCCAATTCGAGTCCAGTTGAGGTGGTAGTCGTCGATGGCCTGCTCAGAGACGACAAAGTACGACAGCCCGGTGACGATGACGGTGAAGATGAGCACCTGGAGGAAGGAGACGAGATCGGTGGCCCAGTAGAAGACACCCAAACTGTACCAGCGATTGCGGTGTTCACTGCGAAAAACGACCGCTAGTCGACTGTACAACAGGGCACTGATGAGCATGACGATGAGGGCGTTGTTCTCTCGGTTCAGCGAGTGAAAGTTGATGTTCTCGAGAGGATGAAGCTCTCCAGAGGGCTGCCTGGCAGGTGCTGCTGTTCGCTCGACTGTGGCAGCCACTGGGAAGAACCATCTTCGGCGACTCAAAAAGGTGCTAAAAACGGTGATGGTGATGAAGAAGAAAAACAGCTGACTAACTTGAAGTGGGTACTGGGCGATGAAGGTGATGTAGGAGTGACGACGTAGTTGAAGGTACAGATCAACAAAGGAGAAGGGCTTGCTGTCGTTGGGGAGAGGAGAAGAGAGGGCTCGTAGGTGGGAGGGAAAGTGCGCTGAAATGATGGCGTCCTCCTGGGCCAGACAGTGCCGGGCGAGTGCCTGCAGCCGCGGACAGGTGAGATCGGCGCTGGCCATTTTGATGAGCACCTCGATGGGCCTCTCCTCCGGCGAGACGGTAATGGCTGCGTTCTGCTGCAGATGAGTGGCCAGGAGAGAGGGCGGTCCGGAGAAGATGCAGACGCCTCGGGCGAGGACGTACAGTTTGTCAAAGTGCAGCAGCAGTTCACTGCTCGGCAGGTGAATCGACGCGATGATGGTCAGCTGGTTGTGGCGGGCCAGCGCACTGAAGCACCGAACCAGCTCCAGGGCCGCGTAGCTGTCCAGACCTGTTTAAGAGTTAGAAGAGAATCTATCTATTAATAAAACTCACCGGTGGTGGGCTCGTCGACAAAGAGAAAAGATGGCTTTTCCAGGGCCATCAGCTCCTGAGCAGTGGCCACCCGTCGCTGTTGTCCGCCACTGCACACCTCGAAGGTCTGGCGGAGGACATCCTCGGAGAGCAGGAGCTGTCGGGCGATGGATGCCATGTGGCCCCTCATGCTCTCCCTCCTGGCGAGTCCATTCTTGAAGAGGAAGGCGTACTGGAGGATCTGGCCCACGGTCAGCGCCCCCTCGATGCTCTCGCTGATGTCCTGCGCCACAAAGTACGACCGGGCCGAGCTGGGCAGCGAGCGGCCGAGGAGCAGCTGCGAGTCAGCGCTCAGCCCGCCGCTCTCCCGCCCACTGAGACACTTGAGGAGGGTCGTCTTGGAGGCGCCACTCGGCCCCAGAATGCCGTTCAGGGTCCCCGAGAGGAAGCAGCCGTTC
Organism: Tyrophagus putrescentiae; assembly: GCA_024499935.1. Classification (NCBI taxonomy): domain Eukaryota; kingdom Metazoa; phylum Arthropoda; class Arachnida; order Sarcoptiformes; family Acaridae; genus Tyrophagus; species Tyrophagus putrescentiae. The sequence continues at coordinate 2,401,667 of JAMZRA010000008.1, forward strand.
ACTCGCTGCAGCAGCGCCTTCTCCGGCCAGCCCACGCGACCGTACTCCCGAACGCTGTAGCGCAGGTTGCGAAAGGCCAGCGCCGGCAGAGGTTGTGCTGATCCATCAACAGTTACTGGAGATGCTTGAGAAGTCATAGTTTGGTCACCAAAAAAGCATCGAAAAACACAAAAGCAGAAACGAACACTTGGGTGCACCTTATAAATCAAAGCTGAGTACAAGCTGAATCGATCACTGGTGACTGAAAAGTTGGCTGATCAGGAGTATAAACAATCAATCCGATTTCCAGCTACACGCCATCAATGCGGATGCTTTGAGAAAGGCGAAGTTACTATCAGCTGTAGTGTGAGATGCTAATGGAGAAGAGGCAGCAGCAGCAGGCAACCTTCAAACTGCAGCCTTCTACTCTCGCCGAAGATCGCTGTGATACGTAGCAATTAAATAAAACTGCAACTGTCAGCAGAAGTGAGGAGGAGTAGGAGAGTGAGAGTGTACATGTGTGTAGAATGGAGAAACTCTTCTCAACTCTTCAGAAAAGTCAATGACGCCTAATGATCATCGACACAGTAGGCACGTTGACCGACAAAAACTTGCTCGATTTAGCAGTAGTAGTCCGGTTTGATCAGAGTAGAGTGATTGTTGCACTAAAGCACGGCTGGAAGATAGCTAAGGAGGAAAGAGGGAAAGCAGTGAAAGCGGTCTGCAAAATGCAATGCACGATAAGGCGAAATGTCGCTAAACTTGCTGTTTGTGTGTTTGAGTGCAAACTGGAAATCAAAACTGGAAGTGTGTGTGTGTGTGTTTGCCAGTTACGTCAAACACCATGATAATTAATTAGACTTATCAAAAAGTGCACCAAACCTAATGTCAGTGGCGTTTTAAGTAAAAAAGGAACTTGGGTTTTAGAGTAAAACAGGAAAATGGAACTCAGGCTCCTTTTTGCATTTGTCGAGCACTATTTTAGAGCACGTTTTGGCAAAATAAAACAAATTATCATCAAAATCTTCAGTAGCGCAAACTTGTCTTTACAACAATGGAACTTCTGCTGCTTCTCATCATCATCTTTGGTGGTCTCTGCGTGCTGGTCCTCTTTCTCCTTCTCGTTGTGTCACTCTGGTACCTCTTCTGTTCGGAACAGCCCAACAGCAAACAGCTCATTTCAGTGGCTAATGATGGGCCACTGGCCAACGAAAGAGAGGTCTTCTTTCCCGAGAGAAGTAGAACGCGTTGTTCAAAGACAACAAAGGAGGACCACCACCAAACTACAACTTCGGGCTCGAGAAACTCACCGCATACCAGCAATAGTCGACTCCGGACTCGAAACACAAAGCGATCGCCACTGCCCCTGCCGACACCGGGCTCTCGAGCAGGTGCACCAGCCCCGCCCGCCGCCCCCAAACTGGGCACAATGGACCCGAAGCTGGTGATTCACATTGATGTGGAAAAGCAGACGCCAAAGTCCGAGGAGACAACGGTGATGGTTGACCAGCGAAAGGTGCAGAAGAAAGTGGCTAGCGAAAGCAGCTCAAAATGATGGCTTGAAGGCTAACAGCAAACAGCAAGTCGTTTTATCGGCAAATAAAAAAATGTTTTGACAGTTGGAAAAATTGCAGAATTTTTTTCAAAACAAAAACAGCTGATTGCGTCTCAACGATTTTTTGCGCATCATCAAGGAATCTTAAAAAAATTAAAATTTTAGAATGACTCGACAGATGAACCATTTTGCAACTTGCCTTTTAGAACTTCACAACAAAACTTCAGCTTACAGTCATCAACATTTGAACTGCTCTCAATTGATCTTCCCATGCAAGTCTGCTTTGAATTGTGACTTTTTTGCTTTGTAATTTCGGTGATTCACCATTACAACGGTTCTTTGAAAAGAACACCTTCTTCAGCAACAACTTCATCCACCAGCCCACCAATGGCGAAGAAGGTGAAGACCCAGGCTGAGCTGGAGCGCATGAAGGCGGAGTTCGGAGAGGAGGAACGTCGCGCCCAAGAGCTGCTCGACCTGGAGATCGCCCAGGCGAAGGAGGAGATCCGCAAGGAATCGAGAACGAGTCCGCCTACTACCGCAACTGCCTGGACATTGGCATCGTCAAGCTGCGCAAGGAGACGGAGGCGGAGATTGAGCGCCTGGGCGCGGAACGCTACGCCGACCTGGGCGCCACGGAGGCGGCGGCGCCGGCGGACGCCCAGTCGGCGGCCGCCGAGCTGGAGAAGCTGAACCAGGCGGAGACGAAGCGACAGCTGGACAAGGAGCGGGAGCTCTTTGAGCAGCAGGCTCGCGAGCGTCGCGCCCGCTTTGAGCAGCACATGACGCAGCTGCTGCAGGGCGGCTACAAGGACGGCAAGAATATCGACTTCCTGAAGAAGGCCGTCGTGCCGATCGTCCACAGCACCGGCATGCGAGTGGTCGCCGATGAGGCCGTCTTTGACCGCTATCAGATCAAGATCACTCGCAATGCACTCGCTACGGGCGAGTCCTGGGCGCTGTACCGCAGCAAGGTCGCTCAGGCGGACACCGTCTGTCTGATTACCGTCCTCAACAAGGTGCCCCTCGATGTGCGGTGAGTGCTATGCCATTTTTTATTTACACTCATTATACTCTTTTCTCCCCTCCCCCAGCAACCAGTACCCGAACAGCACCAAATGCATGAAGTTCCTCATGGACAAGCCGGCGCAGCCGAGTCTGATCAAGCTCTACGACATCTTCATCATCACCGGCCAGAAGATGTACACCTTCATGGAGCCGGTGGGCGGCGACGGGCGCAACGCCGCCCAGCTGGTGGCCGAGAAGAAGGGCAAGCCGCTGGAGGAGGCGAATGTGGCCAAGTGGGCCCGTCAGCTGGCGCAGGCCTACGCCTACATGCACAGCTTCGCCATCGCCCACCTCAACATTCGCACGGAGAATGTGCTCTTTGACGGCGAGGGCAACGCCAAGGTGGCCGGCATGTCCCGTGCCTTCCTCTACTTCAGCCTCGACCAGGAGGCCTTCGTGAAGCCGCCCAAGGCGGAGAATGAGCCCTACAACAGCCACCTGCCGCCGGAGGCCTTCGAGGGCCCCTTCAACGCCCAGCCGGCCGACGTCTACTCCCTGGGGGTGCTCATCTTCGAGATGGCCACCGGGGGCAATCCGCTGAAGGCGAAGGTGGTGCTGGGCGGAAAGCAGGCAGCGGCCGCTGCAGCCGCTGCTGCTGCCGCCGCCGGCGTCAGCAAAACCGACAGCAAAACCGACAGAGGAGGCGGAGGCGGAGGGTGGTGGGTGGGAAAGCTCGCAGCAAGCCAGTCGTCGTCAACCGCTACGACCCGATGCTCTTTGACTTCAACAAGCTGACCAACCCCGCTCAGCGCACTCTGGTGGAGCGCATGCTCAGCATTGGCATCCTCGGCCGCCCCAAGTTTGTCGACCTTCTCAGCAATGAGTACATCGGCGCCAATGGCTCGGATGGTCGCATCGGTGGCGGTGGTGGTGGTGGTGAGGCCGATCCGAGTACTGCTGCCGCCTCTACTGCTCGTCCCTCCACTAAGAAGCAGACAGCTCGCAAGCAGTCCAAGAACAAGGGCAACAGCAAGCAGCGCTAGCTATTTCACTAGTGTGCTAGTCCACATGAGTGTGCTTCTCACTCCACTCCACACCTTACTGGACTTTAACAACTTTTCAACCCTTTTGCTGCCATCTCTCTCTCTCTCTGCTTGGCAACTCATTTTAACTTTTTTTTATTAGCAAGCAATTATAGCAGTGTGCACACTTGCTGCAGCATCACTCGAGTAAGTAGGTAGTGTGGCGAGCAGGAGTTCAGTGCTGAACTCAGCAGTAGTGATGAGTTTCGCACTGAATCACAGAGACCACAAAAGAGCGATAAACTGATGGAGGGTGATTATCTACTAATTACTTATTGAGCAAACACCGACGGCTCACTGCAGCAACTGTAACTGGTTGCTACAACAACAGCAGCAGCAGAAAAGCGACAGGTGAACATACGGTTTCAGTTTTGTGTTGTTGCTTGATAGAACTGTATTTGCATTTGTCACTTTGTACAATAACAGCCACAACACTTGTTCAGCGATCAGTCAACTGCAACACTCTACACAATATGCCACTAACTAACTGGCAACGCAATTCAGATGTGAGATCTGTCCAATCACAAGTCGGTACTATGGGCATTTGTTTCGGCTGCTATGGCTAATATTTATCATTAATTGCAAACAATGGTCACCAATTTCACCATTTTATTGCCACTTCTCGGTGTGTTGTGTGCACCAGCACTTCAGTTGTGACAACGGTGCCATTTTTTATTATTATTTCAAACAGTGCACTCAAAGTGCTGCTGCACTGTAAATGCCATTTCATAATAAGTACACAGTGAGCACACAGTTATAAGTGAACCACATTTGGTCGGTAGTACTTTGGGAACGCTTTTAAGCTTAAAGCTGTGCATAAAATTGTAATTACTTCAGTTAAATTTTTTTTGTTTGCAGCCTTCCTGAATTATGCCTTTTACATTTGTTGAGTTACCGTTGTTGCCCACAACATTCGGAAGACACACTTGAAAGAGAAAAAGGTAATAGAGAGAAAGAAAAATCACCACCTGTTGTCAACTTTTGTTTTAATCAGATTTATCTTTGTTGTTTAGAAAACACCAAAACTTTTTATGAAGAACCTCGAAGCTCAGTATCAACCTCTGCTGACTACTGCCGAAGAATGTCCGCAGTCGTCCAGTGATGATGATGACGACAATGATGAGAAGAAGAAGAAGAAGAAGAGAAAGAAAGTCTGTCAACGCTGAACAGACTTACAAAGAAAAAAATCAGCAAATGTCTGTTCATCAAAAAATGGTGTTCCAGCTCTGGCAGTGCTGGTGCACTGATACTCTGTGCTGCTTTATTGGCACTAATCTTCATCGCCTGCTATTACTTTCTCATCAATGTTCGCATCCCTTTAGTTGACATTAGTCGGCACGCACGGTGGAAGTCGCTCTTTTCGCTCACCACCAAATTACCAGTTCAAGAGGGAAACGACGAGCCAACAGCCTCTACAGTTGCAGGCACGAGTCTCTCCGAGCAGTACCATCACTCACTGAATGAAGCCTTCAGAAGTTATTCGATCAACTAAATTCTACTACTGATTCTGCAACTTCAACCAGGCACAAAGTGCTCTCATCCTTTTTGCCTAAACGCATTCAGCTCAATGAATCACAGACAATGGCGCTGGTCGAGGCGGAATCCAATCTGGCTGCCGGCTACTGGGCACGTTGGAAGATGATCGACGCCAAAAAGGGCTTATCTCCGCTGGCTGGTGCTGTCCACTGTGCAGGTGTGAGCATGATCTCTCCGCATCAGGCTCGAATGAGCAATCTGTACTGGCAGGTGACCGAGTCCACTGAAACCTCGTTGAAGCTCTTCCTCTACAACGCCTACTACGATGACCGACTGTGGGCACGGCCACAGGTGAAGGTGATCACCGCCACGGACAGACAGGTCCAGGTGGAGCGGCTCAAGTGGTGGTAAGATGAAGCTATAAGACGAAGTTTTTGAAAAGCAAAAGTTTTCATTTTCAGGTGTTTGCTGTGGTTTGAAAATCTAAAAGCGCCCGTACTATCTAATGTAATCTTTTTGTTTTTAATTTTTTTAATTTCAATAACTGATTTTCTCATTCAGATTTCCGAAGTGTACACCATCTTTCCCGAGTACTGGAGTTTTGGCGTTGCCCAAGGTTTGACTTGAATTAATTAGTCTAGAAAACTACTACTAAACTCTTGTCCATTCAGGCGTCTACGGCCCTCAGGTGTTCACGTGTGACATTCCACCGGCATATGCCAAGTTCATTCCTCAGGCAGTATCAGTGCAGTCAACTGGAGAGTGCGGACAAATGGAGAAGTACCCTGACAATGTACTGCGAGTTATTTACAATCAACGCAACAAAACAAGAGACAAGCAAAACAAACCGAGCATTGGAGTGTGCGTGCAAGCGTTCAGATTTGGTATGTTTAGAGAATTTGATGGTTGCTAGAAAACAAACAGTGCTAATTTTTTTCTTTTACATTACCCAGGAACCTACGATGTCAGTGTACGTCTGGTGGAGTGGCTGGAGATGGTCAAGCTGATGGGCGCCGATCAGGTGTACTTCTACGTTTTTGGGGCCACTGACGGCATGATGAAAGTGCTAAGACACTATGAAGCACAGGTAGTGTTCAGGATTTGCTGCAGTTTGAGAAGAAGCTAATCCACTAACTATACTGTTGCAGAAGTTTGTCGACTGGCGAACGCTTACATTGCCGGGAGAATATCAGCCCAACGTTAAAAGTCTCTACAATTTTTATTATGAAAAGTAAGTCTTTTTAATCTCACAGTTTGATAGTAGTATTTAGCATTTTTTCATCAAGAATCAAAGCCAAGTTTTGGCCTGAAGAGCTGATTGAGCTGAATGACTGCCTGTACCGGAACATCCACCGACACGACTATTGGCCGTCATTGACATTGATGAGGTGCCGTTGCCCCAAAAAGCTGACAACTGGCATGAGTTACTTCAATCGGCTGTTGTGAGTGATATCATTTACTGAATTTGTGCTCTTTTTTTAAACTTAACTTTTCAACAGGACCAACTTTCTGAACAGAAGCAACAAAGAACAGCATACTTTGAGAATCGTCATGCGTAAGTGTGAAATCAGCATTGTCAGACAATTTTATCTTTTTTCTTCTTTTACTAGATATGTTTACGAGATGTTCGAAGATACTGAAATGCCAAAGCCAAATGAGCAAGTGCCAATACCCGAGTATCTCTACATGTTTCGTCATGTGAACCGAGTGCCCGTTTTCAGTCAGGCCTGAACATCAAGTGTTTCCACCGAACTGACCAGGTTTTTGCCGTGCACAATCACTTTCCAATGCGGTGCATCAACACCACCGGTCACCACAGCTGCACTGGCATGACCTTTGACCCGAGTGAGTCCATTCTGATGCACTATCGAAGGTAAATGCTGAATGCTGCCAAGTGCCATTCATGTAAAAAACTTGGGTTTTTTCAGAAATGTGCCACCACCAACGAACTGCTCCACTCCAGATAACCTCAAGGAATGCACCGTTAGGGACACAAATGTTTGGCGGTTCTTTGATCAAGTGGCTGCCAGAGTGAAGAGTCAGCTGCTTTCTATATTTGTTTCATAAACGTTTTTTGTTAAAGTTATGTAATTTGTTTGCGTGATTGTTGCATTTTACAATGCTTTTTGAACTTTTTATTTGGTACTTCAGCTGCAGCAAAAAAAGAGTTATGAGTGTTTGTTTGTAAAACTTTTCAGCCTCTCTAACTGTTTGCTTTTTAGACTTTTTATCTTTTCATCATCGCGATGAGTAAGCTTTCTGATCACGATAATCCAGCCAATGATCTAACTTGGGGGAAGCCTACTTTACTATCAAATCAGATTGCTGACATTAAAACTGGTTCCATTCGTAAAACAAAATGTAAGCGCATATAGAGCGTACAAAATTTATTATAATTTGCTGACATTCAACTTAGGTACACGTAATTTAAAAGCTAGATGGTTTTTGCTGACTCTTTTCGGTCTAGTGGTTGTTTCAGATCAAGCGTTTAAAAAGCTTAACTTTTCCAAACGTGGCAACATTTCCAAAGATGGTTTTACATTTCTGCCCGAATCTAACACTCCAATTCCCTGGTTGAAATGGATTGGCGTCATGACAGTCCTCGTCATTTTGACCGTAATCGTTCTTGTCTTCTTTGTGTATATCCTCCTCAACAGTGGCCAAAGCTCCGATGAATCAAACTCAACAAAGGCGAAATCAACTAGCCTCAATGAAAAGGACAGCTCATTACTAAAAGCCCAAAAGCCAAAGAACTCACCGTTGAAGGGAGCCCCAGAGGCACAGGACCGCCAGCAACGTTATAATCGCAGCTTCTTTCTCAACTCAATTCAAGCTCACTAAAACACAGCATAGGTCAGAGAATGACCAAGCAGACAATATTGTTACGACATCGACGCCAACAAAAAGCCCATTAATGAAAAATAATCCGAGTAAATCAGAGGTAGTCAAAGCAACAACCGACGGGGGACGGGGGAGCAGCAGTGACAGGAGCAGTAGCGTTTGTTGAAATGTCACTCTGCGACCAATCAGCACTGATAACTTGGTTGTCATCTCACGCCAACTCTGTCGATGTCCGTTCTCGTCGTTGTTGTCTTGCTTTTAGTGATAAGCAAATCAAAGTCCGGTACGACTAGTACCGTACTAGACAACGCGCAGAACGGCAGCGACTGGAAATGGCAGTGGCATTTGTGACTGCAGACTCTATCTCCTACCTAACAGCACGGACAGGCAAATGTCAATAGTTTCTACACTTTCTCTCTCATTCTCTCATTCTCTCTCCCCTGACTTGAGGTATATCTCCCTCTGGCTCTCTTTCATCCTACATGCCAATATAATCCACAGAAATGTGAGAAAGAGCAGAGAAAGCATAACATAACAATGGTGTGAGCCGCTGTCGCCACCACCACCACCCACCACCACCATCATCATCATCATTTCCAGCAGCATGAGCAGCAATCAGGCGTACCGGCAATCAGACTCGTTCCTTGAATCGTTAAATGCTACAATGGCTGGCTGGACCAGCCACACAACCAGAACAACACAACACACAGGCAGAGCTGGCGGTAGCAGTGTGTTGCACACACGGCAATGAGACACATCATCTGCTGCTGTTGGAAGAAGCATCAGCAGCAAATCGCCGCCTGGAGGTCGCCTGAAATGGGGCAATTTATCGGCACTGTCAGCACTGTTACCTGAAAGTAGACCAGACCGCAAAGTCTCTTTCATCTCATCAATCCGCTCTCTCTTTACTGTTTTTCATTGAACGCTAATTGAATTTTGAGCATCACTTATTCAAATTAGAAGCTCAGGTTTGTCATTCGGGGTCATTATTTGTGTTTGGTTGTTTTGCCTTTACAAGCGCAACTTTACCAACTAAACCAAAGGAAAAATGAGCGACACCGAAGAGACGAGTAATTTGTTAGGAGAATCAGAGAACGATGATCATCTTGAGTCGGTGATTGCCATCAACTCCGGCGCCAACTCTTCTACTCAAAATCACCGAAAATCTCGAAACGGTCATTTGACTAAAAATGGCAGTCGGTTGTCATCCTGTTTATACTACCCAGGTAAGGCACAAAAACAGAATTGTTAGATTAGTTCTAATTTTAATTCTTCTGTTCAGTATAAAAGTCTACCTTTGATCAGTATCAAATTAATTTTGGATAGTATTTTGTAGATTAAGATTTGTTTCCATAAAATCCCTTCTTTTTTCCTTTCTCCCTCTCTCTAATCATGTCTTCACCACCAATCAACGTGCCCACCACCCACCACCTTCCATCAGGCTGCCTCACCTCTCCCAGGTGGATCGTCTGTCTGGTGCTGACTTGTCTGGCGCTGCTCTACCTCTTCTCCAACCTCACCTTATCACTGGTGAACCAGCGCCGGCCACCATGGGAACAGCAGAAGTTCAGCGGCGATCAGCTGCAGCAGCAACAGCAGCAACAACAGGAACACTCACTGACTGACCACTACGAGAGCGAGTTCAACAGTCGAGTCGTGGCGCCCTTTCGCAGTCTGCTCAGCCGCCTGGCCAGCAAGCTCAGCTCTGAAGATAATAGTGGCGGTCACTTGAAGCACCGGAACCTCTCCGCCATTCTGCCGCCCCGTGTGCAGCTGAACGACTCGGCGACGATGGCGCTGATTGAGTCGGAGCGGTCCAATCTGGCGGCCGTCTACTACGATCGGTGGAAGCAGAACGGCTTCGGCGCAAATGCCATCAAATTTGGCAAAGTGCGGTACTGTCCGCGCGTGAAGATGATCTCCCCTCATCGGGTGCGCATGAACAACCTCATGTGGCAGGTGGTGCAGACGAGGCCGGTGAAGCGGGGCGACGCCTACGTGGCGCCCGACACCGCCTACATTTTGAACGCCTACTACGACAATCGCCTCTGGGGAAGGCCGGCGGTGAAGTCCATTTGGGTGACCGACCGCCAGGTGCCCGTCATGAAGGCCAAGTGGTGGTGTCTGCTGTGGTTCGACAACCTGGCTGATCCGGTCATCTCTAAGGTAACATTGGTGTGTTCATTTTTTACAACTTGATCTGATCTAGCTACAATCTCTCTTTTTCTCCGTAGATTTCTGTAATCGACAGCATCTGGCCAGATTACTGGGACTGGGGCCTGAACAATGGCACCTTCGGACCGCTGATGGCCACCTGCGACGTTCCAAAGGAGTATGCCAGCCAGGTGCCCCAGGCGATGTCCATTCAGTCCACCAGTGACTGCTATCAGATGGAGGAGACGCCGGGCAATGTCCTCAAGGTGATCTACAATCGACGGAAAGCGGTGTCCACCGAAGCAAAGAAGCCCAGCATCGGCGTCTGCGTGCAGGCGTTTCGATTCGGTAAGGTTTTGAGTTGGCTTTGTTTTGTTTCTACATTGTTTTATTACAAAAACACAACACGTTTTACAGGAACGTATGATGTAAGTGTCCGTCTGGTTGAGTGGCTGGAAATGGTGCGCATAATGGGCGCAGAGAAGGTTTTCTTCTACCTGTACGGCGCCACTGGCAACATGATTCGAGTGCTAAATCACTACGTCAAGGAGGTATGAAAATTGGGAAGATTGGAGTTTGTGCACAGTTTTTATTACTGAATGCTCAATCTCCCTCTAGGACCTCGTCGACTGGCGCAATCTGACGCTGCCAGGCGAGCAGCCCAATGTCAACTCCATGTACAACTACTTCTACTCGCAGCTGGGCGGCAAGTTTTGGCCAGCAGAGTTGATTGAACTGAACGACTGCCTCTACCGAAACCTCTACCGCTACGACATCATAGCCATCTTTGACATTGATGAGATGCCGTTGCCGAGAAACGGTCTCAAGAACTGGCATGAGCTCATCCACAAAGTTGAGGTACTCAGTGGTGCTAAGGTGTTTTTGTTACCCTAAAAGACAACTCAACTTTTTTAATTTGTAGAGCGGTTTCTCAGAAGCGGCACTGAAAAGAACGCCTACTACTTAAATAGACACGCCTACGTCTATGAAATGTTTGAAAACACGAAATGCCGCCTGACAACCGAAGCATTCCCGACTACCTCTACACCATGAGGCACGTCCATAGAGCGGAAATTCTCGGCTCGGGATCAAACATCAAGTGCTTCCATCGCACCGACCTGGTCACCAGAGGTACCTGAAAAATTTTTTTTGGTTATTTAATCACAACTTTTCACCTTTTTCCAGTGCACAACCACTTTCCCCTGCGGTGCCTGAACACCACCGGCTACCACTCCTGCAGCGGTCACGTCATCGACCCGGCGGACTCCATTCTGATGCACTACCGGCGGAATCGGTCCCCCGGAGGACTGCAAGACGCCCGAGACGCCCATCAAGTGCTCCATCGAGGACACCTCAGCGTGGGTGCACTTTGACGAGCTGGAGCGCAAGGTGACGCCGCAGTTGATGACCATTTTCGGCAGTCAGTCGGTGGAGGACAGCAGGAGGAGGAGGCGGAGGAGGAGGAGAAGGATCAGGCTAAATGAGACCGACGTCATTACTGCTGCTACTGTTGCCAGCCACAACGAAAGCTTCTCCACGGGCAATTAGCAGTCGTCTGCATTCGGCCTTCTTCCCCCCTCTCTCCCTCTCTTACACCTAATTTCTCTGTTTGACTGTTGTCATTTGGTGTGGTGATCATCACCGTCAGTGCATTACAGTAGTAGTTGTACTGTACTGTACATCAGACATTCCAAATGAGGTCAATGCATTGCAATGCTCCTGCTGATGATGCTGGTGTAAATGGAAAAGCCATCGCTTGCTTGCTGACTTGCTCAAGAAGTCTCCATTGGCTGAGGAATAAAAAAGCAGCATACATAAACACTGTGTGGAACGGAGGCTGAAGGAAAGTGTCATCCGCAGGCGAACGAGAATCACTCGTTGGCGGTGGCTAAAAATACCACTGAATTCAATTTGCCGTCAAGGAAGACGACGGACGAGAGAGGCTGTCTTGCAGTGCTTTCTTGTGAATGGCAACGCACTGAAGGCGCAAGAAAGTGCAAGCCATTCGGGTGCCTGGCTAGAGACATTCCTCGTCGCTGGAAGTGACACTGCAGTGCACTGACGACAGAAAACGGCAGCAACAGCTTTGGGGAGAAAGTTCAAATCGCTGACTGCTTGTTCGGTGCTGATGCGGCGGCAGCGGTAATTTGACGTAAAGCACCGAATCTGATCCAGAAGTGGTGTGAGTGAATCCAGTGAGTAGTGAGCTGACTGTGAGTCGACTCAATGCTGAGCATTTTCAGTTCTGGCGCCGGTGTTGCGGCAGTTTGGTGGCAATAGCAGCAGACGGGCGCATTTCAGCATTTGAAAGAGGTGCTATTCTCGAGTTATCACAGATACAGTGCTCTTACACAGTCACAGCGTAGTCGGAAAGGATTCGCAGTCTGTCAGTTGTGCCGGTGTCTAGTGAATGTGCATCATTTCGTATTCCTCTCTACAGCAAATCTTCACAGCAAATCAGTTTCCACATCTTCTCAGCACTCCTTTTTAATCAAGTGACCACCCACCTCTTTCCTTATCAACTTTGAGCTTATCATCACCAACCTGTTTGTTGAGCATCATGAGCGAACCACTGGAGATGAGCAAGGCGCGCAACGCCTACGGAAAGGAGCGCGACCGTTTCCGCCGTGAGCTGCAGTGGGCGATGCGGCAGTACGAAGACCGACCGCTCAACTTTGAGATCAAGCAAAATCTGCGCTTTCTGGCGGCTTCCCTCAAGGAGGACTGCATGAACGCCTACCGCCACGCCACGAAGAGCATCATCAGCAACCAGGACCCGCTGGTGGGCAACAGTCTGCGCCTGCAGGTGATGGCCAACAGCGAGGACGCGGCCAGCTCGCTGCGACGCTCTCGATCGCCCACCTCATATCGCAGCGCCACCGGAGCTCGGGCCACGCGAACTGTCGAGGACGATGACGACATTGACGCGTGGATTTCGCGCAACCGAGCCAGCGGGGTGACGGGTCGCAGCTGGGGCGTCAGCACGGGGGGAGGAGGTGGTCCGCCCAGTGTTCCCCTCACCAAGATGACCTACGGCGCGCACAAGTCGGCGAGCACCAACACGCACGTGCTCTCCTTTGAGCGGCAGCTGAAGGCGGACATTGAGCAGATGATCGACTCGATTGACTACCTCGACGACAAGAATCGCGCCAACTGGCTGACCATTCCCAAGTCGGACCGGACGCAGTACTTCACCTCCAAGTACGACGACACCAGCTACTCGGTGCACTCCATCACTACGCCCACCAGGCCGCTCTTTGACACTAAATCAACTGAATCGTCCTCGACAACAACAGCTGAAGCGCACTCTTCAGCACTTTCAGTGGATGCAAACAGCAATGGCCTAGCGCCCAGTGAAGCTCGCTCCTACTTTGATCATTACTTGAAGAAGTACTGAAAAGAAGTACAACAACAACACCAGCAAGCATTCTTCTTCATCAGCAAGTGTTCGACAGCAGTGGCTGACTTTCTCATCTTTTCTCTCTTTCCTTCTTCCTTTCTTACTCTACGCACACACACACACACACAAAGACATTTACATACTCCGGAAGACGACACAGACACAGACACGCACGCACAAACAGAATAGCACATTCATCAGCTTTGCCAACGACAGAGGCAACATCAGCAGAGGCACTGTACATCATCATCCACCAGTAAAGTCACCACCACCAGCACCAGCATCATAATCTTCTTCAGCAGTTCTTCTTGTACTCGTCGTCGTCGACGTCGTCGCTGTCGACTGCCGAAAATGGCGGCGTAGGTGGAGGAGGAGACTTCTCTATTGCCGCCTGATTACGATGTTGCTGAAGAACACTGCCACTGCTGCCGCACACTGAATGACAACTTTGACTTTGACGTTGCTGGCATCAGCTAAGTTGCCGCAAGAATATTCTTCCTCTCCTCCTCCTCTTCTCGAGTAGGCAACACAGTGAAAAAAAACGGCAGCCAGGACACAGTGTGCAGTGGCTGGAGTCGCGAATCAGCAAATTTTGGTGGTTGTTGCGTTCAAAACTCTCTCTTCGTTTTCTTCTTCCTCTCTTTTTCTTTTTCTCCTCTTCTTTTTTGCATCCTTTGATGCCGTTCACCGCTTTGTCCGCAGTCTGCCTCGTCTGCAGTCTAACCTCGTTGTGGAATTGACTCTACTCCAAGTGTCTCTCTCTTTCCTCAGTGCCATCTCAACTCAACTCTTCCCTTTCTTCTCCTCCTGTCTTCTGTCTTCTTTGGCCTGCTCCTCCTCCTCTCTTTGCCGACGTACGACACCAAAGAGTTGAGTTTGCAGTTTGCAGTTTAGCTGAGTGTGAGCTCAGAAGAAGAAGAAGGAAGCAGCAACATCAGCAGAAAGCAGCAGCAGCTCACCAGTGTGTTTTTCCTTCTCCTTCATGTTCATGTTCATCACCGTTGCCGTTTTCTTAATTGCCGCCACCGTCATCCTTCAAAGTAGACATTCTTCAAATATCCACTCCATTGCTAAACTGAACTGAACACTGAACGCACACTCATCAACCCACACCACACATCAACTGAGTTGCAAAAACTGAAAACAACACACTATGGACTTCTTCAAACCCGGTTCCACCTTGAAGCGCGAAGACCCAAAGGCGCACAGCTACGAACGCAATCGAGCCCGAGACGCCTACAAAAAGCAGCTGGAGATTTTTAAAATTCGCTTTGAACACGAGCTTGCCAATCACCCGAAGCTCGATTTTGACGCCAAACAGGAGATCCGCATCAAGGCAAAAGGTATGCGGGAACGCTGTTTGGCGACGTACCGCGAGAGTCTGCAGGGCCTGGCGACGACGAGCCACCGGCGCAACTACAAGGACCTTTTTCTGGGCAATCGCGATCTGGCCGTGCAGATGCACGACACCACCATCCTCGACTACGAACTGCGGTTGACGCACGAAATGGACACCATCATCAGCAATCTGAACCTGATGAAGGAGGACAAGTCGAACCGGGAGACGCTGGACTGGATGGCCAGTCTGGCGCGGCAGAAGTTCTCCTACGAGCTCTTCGAGATGGCCGAGCACCCGCAGGAGGTGGACATCAAACTGCAGCTGGAGCGAGAGCACGAGGAGGACCAGCAGGAGCCGGTGTACCCGTACGAGGAGGAGCTGGCCGGGCCGATCTGCGGCAGTCGCCTCTCACCGCCGCGCTACAAGTCATCATTCATGCGGGAGATGATGAAGAACGGCGGGCCGCTGGGACACACTGCTGAAGCTGATGATAGTTATGATTTTGATGGTGGTCCTTCAGCAGCTGCTTTTGATGGATTCTACGATCCAGCAGCAGCAGCACCAGCAGCATCATCCTCATCATAGCAGCAGCAGGTCGCCCTCGACACTGGCAGTACAGCAGCACGGCCCGCGACAGTCGCTCCACCTCGCGAGTGCCCCCGGAGCGGCGAGGTCGAGAGGCGGTCCCCGAGGAGGAGCAGGAGGACCAGCTGAAGGATGAGACCTTCCGGCGGGAGTTCAACCTGATCACGCAGTCGCCGCGACTGGTGCGCTCGCAGTACGAGCCAGAGGTGGACGAGGACGAGGAGATGTGGCGAATACGAAGAGGGGCACGAAGAGGAAGGGACAGCAGTCCGGCGGCCTCCTACATCAGCGACTACACCGACCGAGACTACGTCTACCGAGGGCCACCGCCGACTGATCGATATGATCCGGACTCTCGGTGCAGCAGTCGGTCAGTCAGTCGGCAGCCACCGTCAAAGCAGTCCAATGGTGGCTTCTCCGATGGTGCTCCCCGTCGACGAGAAGCAGCTCCCGTCGATGTGGACGACGATGATGACGTGGAGGCCTTCCTCGCCAAGAGTCGAGCAATGCTGAACAAGGCAAAGAATCGGCCGCCGGTTCGCTTCGACTACGATGATGATGAAGAAGATTAGACGAAAAAAGTTAAAGATGAACTTTACAATTTTACTGAAACTAACATGTACATACGAAGAACACACCACAATTCTGTTCTGTTCATTCTGCTTCACCTAAAAAATCTTCCTTACTCACCTTTCTCATTAGACAACAATAAAAAGATGACATTTAGTATTCCAATCCAATTTGTCCAAGTTCATTGTAAATCTGCTTGAAAACACCAACAACAAAGTTGGCGTTCAAAGGCGTAATTTAAACCAACTTTAATCTTTAATTGAAGTACTTAAGTAACTTCAGTAGTACATTGTTGATGGTAGGCGGTAAAAAAGGAGCTAAGCTTGTACCACAAACGTACGGTAACGACAACAGCAACAATGTAGAAAAAGTGCATTAAAAAGCATTAAAAGCAGCGGCAGCGGCGGCGGCCGCCTCCCGTTGAGCATCGCCGTCGAGCGCCTCTCGGCCAAACTTGTCGACGATGGCGGCCACTAGCGAGTCCGCTTCGTGGGGGGTGGCCATGAGGAAGACGAGGGCGTAGTTGAGCGAGTGCTCGGTGATGGCCAGCGAGACGACGCGCGGATTCTCGCGCACGATGAAGCAGGCGCTGATGTGCTCGAACTCGGCGCTGACGGCGGCCGTCTGCGCCCGGTGGCAGATCATATTCAGTTCTCGGTTTGTGAGCATCAGGTCGACGACGAAGCCCTCTCGGACGATGCGGGCGTCATCGGCGAGCACCGCTCGGGCGGCCATCTTCAGCGTGTGCCGGTCGGTGGCGTCGGTGAGCAGAGCGCTGCCCAGGAACAGACAGTTGAACTTCATTCTCTTGGTGGTGGTGGTAAGGTGATGGGGGGTGATGGAGGTGATGGGGTGATAGTCCTTTGTTGTTCGGTGTTTTGCGTCGCTGGCTTTGAAGGAAAGGCTGCCGCCGAGAGAGTGTTGTGAGCTAAAGATGAGAGAATGAAAAGAGAGACGCTCTGAAGACTGTCAACTTTATATGTGACTGCTGTTGCTGCAGAGAGCTGGATAGCTTGTCAGCTGATTTCCACGCGCCTGTCCACTCACTCACCGGTCAATCTCAGGTGATTGCTAAAGGTCAACTACTGTAACCCTGTTTGCTCGAAAACAGGTTTGATAAAATCATTCATTTGTTTCCTTATTTAGCAATCTGCACCCGAGAATCTTTGTTTTCAATTAAACGTTTACTGTTATCCCAAATCAGAATACATACAGTGATCATCGAAACATGTCGAAATAATAAAGACAGTTCTAAATAGTGAAAAACACCAAATGACTGGTTACAAGTGGTTGTAATTGGGTTGAGCCCATTGATGACTGACTGTATTGTCGAATAGGCAAATTGGTCAAAGGGGGAGATGATGATGACTGGCTGACTGCATTGTGCAAGTGGGCGTGTCTTTGTACAGCAAAATAAGTGGGTGTGTAGGAGTGTTCAAAGCAAGCAGGAAAAAAGAGATGCATTGATGAGTTTTCTATTGAAGCGATTGAGTGAATCATTTAGTGAATACATGTGCTGAGGATGAAAAATGAAAACAAAAATTTCTAAATAGAAAAATCAAAGTAGAGCAAAAAAGGGGGAAAGCAAAAAAGGAGAGAAGAATGAAGTAATGAGATCGATTGAGATGTGAGATGTGAATGTGTGTTTTTGTTTGCGTGTTTGCTGATGTGAATGTGTGTGAAGCTAAGCAAAAGATGTGTATCAAACAGAAGAGAGGCAACCAGAACAAGAACAAGAACTTGTGGGTGTTTGTTTGTGTACAGCACAACACCACAGACTTGTTACTTCTCTCTCTGTGTGTGTGTTCATTGGGAGGCAAACACTGACTTAGAGTAGACACTGAAGGGGAGAGAGGGAGAAAGATGAGGAGAGCGAGACAAGTCACTTCAAAAAGAGAAAAAAGGCTGGGGAAGAAATCAATTTCGCTGACAAAGCTGATGCAGCAGCCACAAACTTCTGTGTTAGTGCAACTCAGCGCATTCACGAAATGCTTTCAGCCATCTGCAGCAAAGAAGAAGAGTTGATGTGTGTTCGGTGGTGTGTGTGTGTTCGCCGGGAGAGAAAGTTTGTTTACACCAGCAAATGTGTAACCAAAAAGAAGATTGAATTTCGACAGACGGAAGAAGGAGACGGAGAAACGCACATATGGAGAATGGAAAAAGGTTTTGGTTAGAAATGGAGTGGCAATCATAAAAAACAGTAATTTCAATTATGCAGAGTCAATCAAACATGCTCAATCAGCAGCACTTGCCTTTGATGTGCCTCCGGATTTTCCGTGAAGAAGTAGATGGTCGACTGGCCGGGATGTGACAGCTCAATGATGAGGGCGGCCGGGTAGCCCTTGATGGCCTCCTTCGAGGTGGCCACCTTGAAACCGGGCAGCGGCAAAGACTCGAGGGCGGCCACGTCCTCGCTGGCGCGGTACGTGTACAGGACCATCTCTTTGATGACGAACCAAAAGCGCTTCCAGCTCTTCTTTGCCGACAGGCGGTACATGAAACCGGACTGCTTGCAGGAGGCGTCATTGGCTTGCACCTACATGAGAAAAAAGTGTCAAAACCTTTTTCAAGGCCAATAGTAACCAAACTCACCTCAACCAGCACGGCAGGAATATTCTTGCGCGCAAACCTCGAGCTAAAGCGAATCGGCCCTCGAACGAGCGTCGACGGACTGAGCAGCGAGCCACTAGAAGTTGGATTGTGATTCTGGTCCTGCTGCTCGAGAATGGTTCCGCCGACAGGCAGCGACTGATTGTGAGACCACCACCAGCACCAGCACCGCCGCCATTTTCAGGGCCATTGGCCCAGTTGAAGGAGTCATCGAGGTGGGTGCAACTGTTGGAGCGACTCTTCCGCTTCAGCGCCGCCGCATCCGCCGCGGAGAGGGAGTTGTTCGGACTGACGCGGTTTGAGCCGGTGGGAGTGCCTCCGGTGCCGTTTCCATGTCCGCTATTTCCACCTCCACCTCCTCCTCCTCCACCATTCAGCCACTCCGGATGGAGCGTACTGAGCGTCTGGTAGCAGTTGTCACAGACCCGTTGGGGCTCCATCTTTCGATAGCGCAGTGGGTAGTGGTGAGTGCTGCAGTCGCTACAGACCACCGAACCACAGGCGCGACAGTGGTGACGCCGAAAGAAGATGGTAAACTCGCGCATGCAGCCCTGGCACATGCTCACCCGGTAGTCGTGCACCCAAACGGGCGCCCGCTCGCCCAGCGTCGACACGGCATTGTTCGGGTTGGTGTTCCTTCGCGCCGTCTCAATGGAGGCGCTCGAGGTAGTGGAGGCGCTGGATGGCTGGTGGTGCAGCGACTGGTGGTGAGGACCTTCCGGGGTAGAGTGTGGTGGTGCTCATCGGTGGAGCTCATCGATGGGGAGTGCTCCAGGTCATGGTGATGGTGGTGGTGGTCACTGCTGAAGCTGTCCTGAAGACGACTGGCGCTTCGGTGCGGCGATGAAGATCGACGATCGAGGCTGGAGTAGGAAGAGGAGTTTCCGCAGGAGTTGGAGTGGCCTCGGGCAGTCTCAAATGAGTTCTTCTTGGCGTCATTTTCCGCAATGGCTCCCTCCAGTGCCTCTACCCAGGCTGCCCTCTCATCTTTGCTACGAGCCATCAGCGCAAAGGAACGTCGCATGGAGCGAATGACAAACTCCCGATCCGACTGATTGCTAATGTCCACCTCCATGCCGTCCAGAGGAAACTCCTCATTGAGGCGGATCATCTCGTTCATCACCGGCACTAGGTACAGTAGAGCGTCGTTAAACTGCAAAAATCCAAAAGTTAGCATCCTATTTAAAAATGTTTTCAAGAAATCCTACCAAAATAAAGTAACGCTCCTGCACCTCCTTCCTCGAGATCTTCAGCAGCGGCCCCTCTTTGATCAGCTCCCGCCCCGGCTTGACAATGGCGTCCGGCGTCTTGGAGATGATTCGGTTCTTCAGCTCGGCCAACTTAAGCGCCTTCTCCGCCTGGTGTGACTCTCGATTGACGTGCTCCACCACCTCGGTGACCACCTTCAGCGCCCGTTGGGTGTTCTCGTAGTCGGGGTCGTCGCTCTTTAGCTTCTTCAGGTAAGTCGTAATCAGCAGCGGGTACTGCGGTAGCCGTTGGATCGGCTTGAGGAGGTAGTTCTTGATGGACAGCTTCTTGCAGCGGTCGGTGCGCTGAAAGGCGGTGAGGGCGGCGTTAAAATCGGAAACAACTCCGACGCCTCGTCGAGCATGTGATTCAGCTGGTCAAACTCGCGCACAAAGATGGAGTACTCCTTAAAGAAGGGACAGATTTTAATCATAATGTCGGAGATCTTCGGATTGTCGTCCCAGTCGACCAGCACCCGCTGCTCCAGCTCCTTCAGCAGCCGCTCATTGATGGGCAGCACCTGGTCGAGCGGGCGAAAGAACTTGTTGAGGAAGTAGCCGTTGACGGTGCCCTGCACCGCCTCCCGGAACTCCTTGGTCAGCATCTGCAGCACGTCGACGTAGTCCCGCTCGGTGAGCCACATCTCATAGGCGAGGTAGTACTCCTTCGTTGGTTCGCTGCCCTTGGGCGTGGCGCTGGGCAGACGGGACAGATTCTCCGGCAGTGACTGCGGATTGGGACTGAGGACGACCACTTCGCCCAGAGAGCTGCTGGACGTTGCCAGTTTTGAGGGGACACAGCCATCCTCCACTAGCACCTGGCCACCTTCAGCTACAGCAGACACGGTAACTGATGAGGAGGCCACCGAAGTGCCCAAATCGCTCGTCCTGGTCACCTCACTGGCCTCTGACTGCATGGCCTCTTCTGCCGCCTCCACCGCTGCCGCTATCGGTGCGGTGACATTGGTGTAGAAGACGGATGATCGTTTGGAGGTTGAGGTCGAGGAGGTGGAGGCAATGGAGGAGATGTGCGCCTGGGGAATTGAAGTCAGCGAGGCGGAGGAGTCAAATGAATAGGAGGAGGAAGGTGAGGAGGAGTGCGTGTGAAAGATGGACGAGGAGGTGTCGGAGGAGGCAGAGGAAATGGTGCTGATGACGCTCTAAAAAGGAAAGGGAGAGAAGGGAAAACAGAGAGAAAACGCACTTTAGTATGAGGTAATAAGTGGGCTGATAACAACAACACAAACGGACTCATCCACAAATCTCAAGAGAGAGAAGGAGAGAAAGACCTAAATTCAGTGTAAAAAAGAAAAAACGTAAACCAAAACAACAGAAAGTAGTGAAAGTGAGTAGATAAGACAGATAACACACAGAAACAAACAGATAAAGTAGATAGGATTTATTAAATGATAAGAAGTTACGAATAGAAGAGAAACAGACAGAAAAGTTACGGGAGACGGAGTGAAACAAGGAGAAAGAGAGATAAACATGAAATAAATGGAAAAATTAAGAGAGGATAGCAAAAATGAATGAAAGAAAGAGAACCAAAAATTGAGAAAAAAAGACCACAGACTAAAGACAGAGTTTACTGGTTACGCCTGAGTGGTGGAAAAGAGAGAGAGAGAAGTGCAAATCATTAGTAAGTGAGAAAGTGATAGAAAGTAGGTTGGGGTGATGAGGTAAGAAAACTGTGCCTGTGCATGTGAGTTATGAGAGATATGCGCGAGGCAGTTAGTCAGTGGACAGATAAGCGGACACTAAGGACAACGGAAACTAAGGAAAAGGAGTGCAGAGCAATCAGATCAGATCAGATCTCACTTACCTGACGATTGAAGCGCTTGGCGTCAGCTGACATTGCCTGGCCACTACTATTGTTATTGTGTGTTGTTGGCGGCTGCGGAGGCGGCAGAAGTACTAGCGCCACCAGCTGGTTCCTCCTCATCATCACCATCACCACTCCGGTACCGTGCGTCTAAAGTCAAAACTCATACCGGTAGCCTGGTGCCTGGCCTCCTCCATCTCCTCCTCCTCGAGCATTGGATCGTTGGAGATGAGCGAGGAGCGATTCGAGGCAGGGCCTGGTCCGTCCATGGCCGTCAGGTACTCCTCTTCAGTGGTGGAAGTGTTGCCTCCTATCGTGTGCTTATCAGTTGACACTGACTGTGTTTGTTGTGGTTGATCTGTCGTCGTCGTCGTCGTGGGCGGGTGTTGTCGATGTAGCCAGGAGACACTGGTCGTCTGCGACTGCGGCGGCACCGGTGACAGCCCGGGCTCTGGTTCGGCGAAAGGTGCCGCTCCCAGTGCTCCCGCTGCTGCTGCTGTCGAGTGCGGCTCCGAGCGAACTGAAGAGCAGAATGACTGGTACTCAGAGGCAAAGGAGCTCAGCTCGTCGTTGATGGTGTCGTCGTCGTTGTCCGAGAGCTCGTACGGCTCGTGGGGAACGCAGCCCCTGCGTGATTTGCCGCCTGTTGTCGCTGCGAAGTGGTAGTGGTCAGCTGGCCGGTCAGTCGACTGCGGGCGTCCTCGTAGACCGAGGCAGAGGTGGCCGTGTTCAGTGTATCAGCTCGGTTATCGTCTTCTGGAACCTGCTCTGAAGTCTCGTCGTCCTTGACCGAGTACTCGGAAAAATCAGCTGTGTTGGGTAATCTGTTCAGCAAAGCCTTATCATCCACAATGGTCGGCTCCTCGTCATCGTCCAAGTTGGTCTCCTCGAAGCTCCGCAAGGCGGCGGTGGCCACCGGCGGCAGACCGCAGTTCAGCAGCTCCGCCGAGTCGGCCGAGTCCTGTGAGGAGGAGAGCAGCGAGTGACCGGGCGTCCGTGCGGCCAGCCCCAGCTTCACCTGCACCTCCTTCTCCGAGAGGTGGTACTCGTGGAAGCCATTCTCGCTGGTGTCAACGGCGGCGTCTCTCGTCTCTACCGCCGGCTTAGACCGATTCTGTAGGGCGTAGTGGGCGGGAATGAGTCGGGGACGGGGCGGGACGGGCGGTGGCGGCAGTGGGCGACCTGTGTAGTGGGAGGAAGGAAGGTGGCGGGCGTGGGTGGAAGCAGAATAATTAGGGTAAGCGCCG
Organism: Tyrophagus putrescentiae; assembly: GCA_024499935.1. Classification (NCBI taxonomy): domain Eukaryota; kingdom Metazoa; phylum Arthropoda; class Arachnida; order Sarcoptiformes; family Acaridae; genus Tyrophagus; species Tyrophagus putrescentiae. The sequence continues at coordinate 2,424,582 of JAMZRA010000008.1, forward strand.
GTTATCGTCGCCGCCGATTGCTGCGTTAGCGTGGCCACGCTGGAGGAGCGTGAAGCGTCAGTAAGCGAAGGATAGTAGAAAGCAACAGCGGAAGAGGAAGCAGTGGGGGAGGAGGGTCGCGAGCTAGTCTGTGCGTGTCGTGAGGAAGAGGGGGAGGGGGAGGGCGTGGTGGTTGCTGGGCACCGAACGATCTCGCTTCACCCGTCGCCAGGTGTCCAGCGAGGTGGTACTGGTCAGCCAGGAAAGCAGTCGAGAGGAGTAGGTGCTCTCCTCTGGGTGCTCCTTTTTATTAGGATCTTCCTCTTCTCTGACAGTGTTGCTGTACTCCGAAGTGGGCGGATGATTGGCAGTGGTGTTGTTTCGTGGATCATCATCAGGCGGCTCGACGCTGCACCTCGCCTGCTTCATCCTCGCCTCGCCGCGCACGTCAATCTCCGTCAGCGAGCGACAGCGTTTCACCTTCCAGGAGAAGGGCTGCCAGGCAAGTGGATCAGCTGGAGCACTTTTAGCAACAGCATCACCATCAGCAGCAGCAGCAGGCGGCGACCGAGCTCGACTGTGGTGATCGTACACCTCGTACAGCTCCTTCTCTCGCTGCAGGTCGGCGTCCAGCTCCACCGGCTCAATGGTGACGGCTCTCTGACCGTGACGAGTCAAAGCCAGAGCCCCACCGGGTACCTCTCCATAGGTGCCTGAGGCCATTGAAGCTCGAGATGGGGGCGGCGGGGGCGAGGTGGTCGCTCGAATCGATCGAGCCGTCAGAAATTGCCCACCCGATTGCTGTTGTTGTTGCTGCTGCTGCTGTTTGTATTTGTTTCTCGTAGGTGGCACTGGCAGCTGACCAAGCGAAAGGATCGATTGAGATTGGCCACCGAGTAGAAGGGCGCCGACTTCTCCAGCAGCTCGACGTAGCTCTTCTTCGGGCGGTACCCAAGGCGGACATTGCGGTAGTAGATATCCGCGGGCACTCGTTGCTGCTGCTGCTGTTGATTGTGGTAGTGACGACTGTTGGCCGCCCGGACGCTGCGACTGCGAGCACTGCGCGCATTCGAGGCCGCCTGTCCTGCCGCCCACAGACTGGACATCGAGGTGGAGAGGGAGATCTCATCGCCCTCTCCCCCGCCCACCTCAATCGCCGGCACCGAGTGGTAGCTGTGCAGAGGATAGCTGCCGCCGGGCAGCCGTTTCGGCGGTGGAGGACGAGGAGGCGGCGGCAGCTTCCGCCCACTCATGCTCACCGATGATGACTGAGGTGTGCTGCTGGTTGTTGTTGTGGGCTGTACTGCTTGACGGCGTTGCTTCTCGGCGGCCGCAGCGGTCCCTCGCGTGCCCACCGGACTCATGTACAACTCAAGACGCTCCTGCGCCTCCGCCAGGTCCTGGTAGACCTTCTGCTGACGAGCGTCCAGTCCTGGTTGCTGCTCCGAGTCAAACTTGAACTCGTACTGATACGCCTCTGGGTCGTGGTGATGACCGCGGGCAGATGAGTCGGGCGACTTTTTGCCGCCCAGCTTTCCCGCCTGTGCGGCGATTCGCTCCTTGACGCCACTGAAGGACTCGGCTGCTCGTGCCCGAAGTCGGCGAATGCGCTCCTTGTTTCTCGACGACCAGGAAGGTTTCTCTCCTCCTCCTCCTCATCGCCAAACTCCATCGGCCGCATTGCGTACTCGTTGCGGTCAGGGGTGATCACATCTCGTCGCTCAACCGAGTACTCAAGCGTCTCTTCAACCGCCTGGTCACCACCACTGCCACCACCACTTCTTTTTTTGCTTCCTTTTTTAGTGAGCTTAAACTTGCGAAAGACCTTCTTCTTCTTCTTGCTCTCCGGCGTCATGTCGACGGCCGCCTCTTCCAGGTCGGCGTCCACCTCGTAGGTGACAACTTCGGTTGTGGTGGGCACCTCCTCAACGGTGATCCTAACCGGTGACTCAGGAGGAGGAGGCAGTGTGCCCAGAGCAGAAGCCGTTTCCTCTTCAATCGGAGCAAAAGTGCGAAAGGAAAACGAGGACGACTGCTGTTGCTGCTGCTGCACCACATAGTGATCCGCCCCGCCATCGGCGGGAAACTCCTCATCAAGATTAGTCTCCTTCAGTGTGGGCATGACGTCCACCATGACGTACGGAGAGTCCCGGTGCGGTGACTTGCTGACCCGGGCAAAGTTCTGCTCAAACTGATCGTACTCCTCTTGCTGCTGCTGCGGCTGTTCATGATCATGCTTCTTCACCTTCTCCTTAATGTCCTTCACCTTCGCCCGAACCGACTGCCCCAGAGAGCCCATCATGTTCTTCAGCTTGTCCATCTTACCGGGCTTACCGCTGCTTGAGCCGCCAATATCATGCTCCTCAGGCGGCTCCAGAAACTCAATCACCGCCGGCTCATAGGTGACGCCAATCTCCCGATCGGCGACGTTCTCCATCTTCTCAAAGAGGGCAATCTGTCCGATGATGATGGGATGGTGCGAGTCAAAGGCAATCGCCGTCGGATCAAAGTCGGCAGTCTTCGCCTCCATCTCAATGACCTTTGGCGGCGGCGAGGCAGGCTTTGTAGTAGCCGGCAACTCCAGCGACTCGTAGCTGCTCTTTAACTCCGGCAGATGTTGGGCGTACAATGAGCTAGATTTTGGGAGCACCTCTTCCTCCTCTTCCTCGGGCTCCTCCGGGGCGTACTCCGGACTGAAGTAGTCGACACCTGGTTCAAGTGGTTTGCCAATGTCGAGCAGCACATTGCCGTACTCGTCCGTCTGCTGCTGCTGCTTCTGTCGTCTCTCCGCCGTGGGCGTGTTGAGGCCAATGCGATCGTAGAGGTGACTGCCATCACCGCCTGAATTGAGCGTCGAATGCTTCGACTCGGGCAGCGTCGGCAGCTGCCGTCTGGCCACCGCTTCCTGCATGCCCTCCTTTTGCTTCTTCTTCTTCTTGAAGCGGTCCTTCAGTTTAAAGTTCTCTTTCTTCAGAAAGAGGCGAGCTTTTGGCTTTGTCCCATCTCCAGAAGAAGACTTGTGCGACTTTGATCCGGGCAAATCAGGCAACGGCTTTCCTAGCAGCTCTTCCTCGGTTTGAAAGGGCGGAACATTGACCACACCGGCGACCACATCGTCGACCACAATGACCACTGGGCCAGAAGTCTCACTACCACCACCTTTACCCTCTGAAGGTTCTGGAGACTTGCCCTTTCCACTGAGCTTTCTAAAGAAGCCCTTTGGCAGAATGACCGCCTTAAAGTCCTTCTTCGGCTTGCCATCCTTTCCGACAACAGTACCAGGAGCGACGGCAAACTCTTCAACACCAGTGGAAAAGTCCAAATTGGCGTAGGTCACTGGAGTGCCGGAACTTCTTTCGTTGCCGGAGTTCATCGAGTTGAGCACATCGGCAAGTATCATCTGACTGGTGTGCGAGGCAAGCTCATCGGCGTCCCGCGGCAGTGTCCGCACCTCCTCCACAAAAATGTCCGGCGGACGAGTGTAGACGATGTTCACCGGTGACTGCCGACTGATGTTCGAGAAGTGCATCACATTATCATCTTCAGCCCTTCCAGGAGAGGGTGAAGGCGTCCGTCGATCGAGCTCCTCAATCAGACTGCGCTCAGTGTCCTCCACCGGCTCGTTGCCCGTCGTTGGAGGCAGTGAACGGCCCCGAGAAGACTCCCTCGACTTGTCCATGGAGCACTCGCGAGACTGAGAGGCAGAAGACTTCTTTGGCGATTTTCCCCGTTTTGCCTTCTCTTTTTTGTTTTCCTTATTAGCTCCGGTGTCCTTGTCCACTGATCGATCACGCTTGCGGAAATCTTTCCGATGAAGGAGGACTTCTTCTTGCCATCCTCGAGGCTTTCGGTGGACACTGCAGCTCCAAAGAGCTCTTTCTGTAGCTGCCGCTTGTTCTCCTCTGCCTCTTCTGAGCTTGCCTTTATCATGTGATCTTTCGATTCGGAAAAGGCTGATCTTTCTTCCCACCATCGCTGCCCGATGGCTCATCGGTAAAGTAGTACGCCGGGTTGTAGGGATTACCGTACACCGGACCGGGATAAGGCATTGGCTCCGGTGGATCTCCGGAAGACTCTCCAGTCAAGTTTTCCGCTGCTGCTGGCTTCTCTTCGTCCATTCTCAGCTGACCAACTTCCGCAGGAAGTGCCGTCTCTTCAGGAATGACCTCACCGCCGTAGTAGGAGTCTCGATTAAAGTCAATATCTTTGTAGGAGATGGAGCACTCGGTCATAGAGTCGTCCAGGTAGTTGAACGCATCCGGGCCGATGGAGCCAAAGTCTTCGCCAAAGGAGCGCGGAAAGTGCGGGTACTCTTTTGATTTGTGTCTAGAGAGCAAAAAAGAAGAAGCAAGTTTAGAAATAAGCTGGGGCACATTTTTATTTTCACCACAGCACTTACTTTGGCAACGCTTTCTTTGCCGATTCCACCGCCTTGTTGTAAAAGTTGAAGGCGAGATTAGTACAGCAGGCGGCTCGGCTTGAATCGAGCGAGTCAGACTTTAGTCGAACACCGCCGAGGACGCCAGAATGTTCTCTAGTTGGACTTTTGCTGCTCACTCGAAGATCCTTCACTTTGGTAAAGGGCGGCTCAACTGAGGTCGGTTCAGTGTCGGGTGCTTGGCTAATAAATTAAAGGCATGATGTTAGCAAAAACTTTGACTTACAATAACAGTTTAGCCTTGTAAATTACCTCAAATCACCCACTTTCAGCGGTCTCGACTTGGAGTCATGCGAATCAGTGTCAGAGGTGGTCTCGACGACAGTGGTGGAAAAGTCCTGCGGAAAAACTTCAGAGTTGGTGGCAGCAGTTGATGATGAGGATGGTTGTTGCGATTGTGATTGTTGAGCAATGGTAGCACCTCTTGGGAGCGATGAGTGCTTGACATGGCAAAGTGTGGGTGCACTTTTTGAGCAGAACAAAGTGGAACAAGTAGTACTGTGTATCAACAAGCTAACAACACCGCTGGAATCGATGGTTTTTGGAAATAAATGGGTGCTTGAGCGTTTGAGGTTGTTGAGCAACAGTTGAGTACACCACCATCAGTACAAACACACACCACACATTCATTAATTGCTGACAAATGCGTCTCGCGAGCCCACCAAACCAGGCAGTTTGGTTTTTGGTGATTAGAAAGGGGAAAAGTGGCAAACAAACGAAAAAGTGCACGCAAAAAAAGAGGATGATAAAACGAAAGAGAAAGGAAAACTGAAACAGAAAAGAACGCAAAAAACAAACAAAAAGGAAAAAGAAAAGAAAGACGAAGTAGAGAAAGAGAAGGCGCGCGGAAGGCGAAAAGTTGAGCAGAAAAGAGCGACACAGAGACAGAGACAGAAATAGATGAGACAGAGAGTGGGCTTACCAGACGAGTTGACGGTGGCTGAATTTGATGATGAGGATGAGGATGATGGTGATGGTGAAGAAGAAGAAGTTGGGTACAAGTTGTGCTGCTGGAGAAACCGTTCTGTTGTTGCGGCTGATCGTCGTTCGAATCTTCGAGAATCACCTCAGACTCCTCGTACTCTTCCTCCTCAAAGTCGTCGTGCTCACCGTTGACCACCTCAGTCGAGTCGGAAGTGCTACTGCCACTCTCTGCAGTCGAATTGCAAAAAGCACTCTGTGGGCGTTTCTTTCGCAGGAAGCTAGGCTTTCGCGGAATCGGCGGCCGCTGGTGCGACTTGGAGCGGCCAAAGTTGTGGTGCTTTACTGAAGAGGCGGTGGCGGCGGCAAAGTTAAACGAGGAAACAGCGGAGGTGGTCTTTCGAGGACTTTTCGGACTCTTCAGCGGCGGTGGCCACTTTAGTGGTTTATTGGTGGTGGCAGTGGTGTTCAGAGTTGAGGGCCTCGGCTTTGGCTTTGGAGGTACTTTTAAGGGGTTGGTGGTGGTAATCGTGCCACCATTCTCCTCACCAGCAGAATTGCCGTTGCTGAGGTGGTTGGTAGAGGTGGTGGTGGTGATGGACTTGTGTGTGTTGTTGTTGTCATCCACTGGTGGAGGTGGTAGTGCTGGAGGTGGTGACGGTGCAAGATCGGTTGTGTCAGAGGTGCTGCTGATGATATCGTCGCCGTTCAATTCTGCCGACGCCGCACCATTAACCAGAACCGGCGAAACCGAAGCTGACGAAGAAAAAGATGGTGAGGAAGAAAAGCCGGTGATAGTGCTCAAGTCTGCAGAACTTGAGGCTGCTTCCCTCGGTTCAGATTTAGCAGCCGCAGCAGCAGCAGAGTTGTAGTGGTAGTAGATTGACCTAAAAGATTGTGAATATAGAACAAGAAATGTTAGAACTGAGAGAAAAAGATGAGAAAGAAGTGGTAAAAGTAGAAGTGGTGGTCTGCCAAAAGAAAAGTGGGAAGTGACAACGAGGCAAAACGAGAGAGAGAGAGAATGAAAAGGTGACATTCGAAGAGAAGGAGAGAAGCGCTCCCCGTCAAAGTTGAGTTCGGCTAGTGCACGGTGCCTTTCTGCCGACTGGAGTTGCTAGTGGTGATCATACCGAGTCAGCCCAAAGTGGCTGCAGTCTTAAGAAACAGTGGCTCTTTTCCCCTCCTCATCCCAGAACATCGGTGATGTCAGACATCAACCAAGGAGGAGGAAGAGCAGCAGCACTTTCACTACACTGCTGTACCGTAGAGTAACGCTCTACAAAACTCGGTGGTGGTAGCAGTAATCCCGAGCCATCGCCGTCGGTTATCATCCGTGCACCGTGGTCTACAGTCATGCCGCCAGAAATAGCTGCCCCCGCATTTTTGAGCCGTGTTGATGCACACTGCTCTGTTCTATGTCTGTGCCTGTGCCAGTGTGCTGTGCACAATTGAAACAATTGCCCAAAGTGTGCAAAGTTGTGGGCGAAAGCGGGAGAGAGAGGGGAAGGGAAATTATCAGAGTGCAAAGCAGAAAATAGAAATCTATACATTCAGCTCGTCAAACTGAGCAAGAATGAGAGAGAGAGATCGGATGCAAGAGAAGACAAACAGGGAAAGAAAGACGGTGAAAATGATGCCAAGTGGGGAGTGGTGCCATCACTTTTACCGCTACAAACACACTTCAGCCTGTGCTAATGTGCCCACTAATGGCTAGGCAAAAAGAGCAGGCAGGCAGGCAGGAAACAGGACCGATTCTGGTGAACGGAAGGCAACTACACTGCAGTTGGGCTGGCCCAATTCCAGTGCCGGCAAACATACACACACCACACAACGAGACAAGGTGGACGTGGTGAGGCACAGGCAAAGAGTGAACTTGAAAGTAGAACGAAGATGATGAAGATGATGATGATGAGTAGGATGTGTAGGATGCAGCGAGAAGGAGGAATAATGCAATTACCGCATAGCTGATTCACACAACAACAACAACAACACTGCCGCACACAACAATTGCTCATTTCTTCTCTCTGCCTGTCACACTGATTCAAAAACAGACGATGTAACCGATGCAAGAAATAGAAAATGAAGCAGCTCAACAGGACTGTTTGGTTTAGATGTAGTAACAAGGAGGAGAGGCTGCAAATAGATTGTCTGCGTTGTTTGAGGAAGCAGTTGAAAACATCCTGTAGTACACAGAAAGAGTTGCAGTTGAAATGCAGTGGAAAAGAAAACTTGCGACCGTAGTAAATCAATTAGTCAAGTAATTGAAACCGAATGCAATCAATTGATTGGAAATGATTGAGAAGGAAGAGGATAAAAGTCACACAGAGTCTTTGAAGTGATGTAGGTCAGTCAAACAGTGTCAAAGTGAAAGTGAGAACAGGTGTACGATAAAGGATCCTGTCTGCCTGCCTGCAGGTTTGGTGCTGAGTTGAGTGCAAACAGTGTCAGAGAACAAGTGTCAAGAGCGACAGACTTTGCAGACTTTGCTATGTTGAATGGAAGTTGCAGCGCAACAGCTGAAGCAAACTGTCATCGGCTTTGAGATGAGGGAACAGAAAGTGCAAGATTTTGGAGATCCCAGCAGTTCTCTCTCTCTCTTTCTGCCTCGAGCACTTGTGCCACCATCACCAGATGCTGGTGGGCCTGCAACTTCAGCAGCAGCAGCAGCACTGCTTGCACAGGCCACTCTTCTGCCACTCGTCACAGTCGATAGACAACACCGAGAGCAGCAAAAACCAGCAAACACACACAAGCAAACACACACATACATACACACTCCTGAACATGATTTGCGATTACTGCCTTTGATTGAAAAGCGAAGAAAGCAATTGCCCCCTCCTGTACACTTTTTTCGGGTGCACTGCACACCGTACACTGCTGCTGCTGTACAATGTTCCCTTCTCTTTGTTCACCAAAACTTTTCTGTTAGGAAAAAGGAGAAAATGCTAATGACTGAACAAGCAAACTATGTTCAGCGCAGTTCAACCCTGACCGGAGAAAGCAGCAACGGCAGCTGTTGTTGACGTTTGTGAGAGTAGTTTGTGCCCTGTGCTAACCAAAAACCAAAAAAGTCAGTAAACACAGAAAGGTGGGAAATTGGAAGAGAGATAAAACACCGGTGAATGATGACAGTGCACTAGTGTTGTTGTTGCTGAAGCGAACAGTGAACACAGTGCAAGTATCGTACAGTGAAAAGAAAAACACAAAAAGAGTTCAGCCTGTACACTGCCATGAGTTGGGATAAAGTGTACACCAAGAGTATCGATGCTGTACAATCATGTAAACAATCAAATGAGGGACAATGGCAGTTGTGGCCGACTGATCTTCTTTTTTTTGTTCGCTTTGCCAAGTGAGAGGACAATGACTGAAAAAACAGTGCTTACGCAATGTTGAAAAAAGTTAAAAGCAACAAAAAAGTTTTTGGCTGATCTCAAAAGAGAAAGGGTGCCACCAGCTTTGAAGTGCTGTGATGCCTCTGTCAATAATGAAGAGTACCAATCGCTTATGTTGTGTTTGCTCATGTTGTCTTTTCCAGTTTTAGACAGTGCTCTTTTAGCACATCATTATCACACCTAAACTATCCCAACTCAGTGTGTTCAGTCCACTTCCGTCCATTAAAAGTTGTGCTGCATACACACTCATCCAAACCACACACACAAATCACCAGTCTATGGATAAGTTTTTACGGAAGTGGCACATGGCAACAGGCCGAGCTGCTGATCAGCTAATGCTGCTGCTGCTGCACAGCGTAAAAGTAATCACAACAGCAACAATGACAACCACAAAAGCCGCAATTAAGTAATTGAGTACCGCAAATGCAGCAGTAAAAGTGCATCACTGCAATTGTTGCCCATGGCAATCTCATTGATGTTCTGGAAAGTTCGCTTTCCAACCACCACAAAAAAGGGGATCATTGAGCAGACCGGCTACTTCTATCAATTGTCCTACATGAAGAAATGAACGAAGAGTGCGACAGCTGAATGGAGGCTGCTGCTTCTGCTGATGATGCTCAATGTCGAACATTGTTTTCACAATAATGTCTTTTTTCTTTGGCTTTAATGAGGACGACCCCATCTCACACTGACTCCTAATTTTCTGGCAATATCATTACGACCACTGGCAATGGCTACAGTGTCTGTCTTGATATCGTTCTCTGAAAGACTGGTGCTTGTTCAATGGAAGTCGTGTACTTGTAGTAACTGCAAAAAAAGTAGCAATCACAAGGCACACTCATTCAGCGAAAACCAAATCTGCAACAGTGTGAGGATTTTCACCGAAATCGATAAAACTGATACGATGCAGATGCCACCAATGAAAATGATGAGCTTCTGTGCAGTTTTTATTTTTTAGAATTGAGGATAAAAAACTGAAAATAGAAAGCTGGTACTGTTACAGTTTGATTTAGCTTGGTCGAGTACAATCAACTTGACAGAAAGCAGGCACTGACAGGCACAAAAAATGTCAGAAGTAGTGCAAATTTTCATAAATACAACATGAGCCTTTTCACACTAATGCCACACGCAAATAGATCAGTCAGTGGGCAAAAAACGTTAATAATAAAATCTCCCAAATTCTGTTTAGCTATTTTTACTACACACAGGCACAGACGCAGACAATGCACTTCCACCATTTGAGGGCAAATGATTCTAATAATAATAATGAGAATTCATCTCTTTATTCTCCCTTCTGCTCATGTCCTCTCTATTCCTTTCCGGCATTGGCCTCCTGCGTCGGTGCATCGTAAATCACTACTGAACACCAACAGACTGACTAATAGTAGTAACCAGGATGTGTGCACTCTGCGCAGAGAGAGCTTCTGCAGAAGCTGCTGCGGCTGCTTCCATTGAGAATGCTCGGACAGCTGTCGCCGGTGGCGATGATGCTGTAGGAAACGGTAGGGTAGCTAGTGAAAAGTGGAGAGAGAGAGAGGCCATCAGATTATCGTTCACAGCCCAATACCCAACTCACAGCAATACGGAAGCTGGCAAGAGGTAGAGTAGCTGACAAAAAGACACTACACCAAATGGCGTCGTCACCAGCACTGCTAATACCCATAAAAAGCTGTTTCTGGTTGACAACTGATTAGTATTACTGGAAAACGGTGGTGGTGGCCATCGACAATTGTAAATGGATATATGCTTGACAGAGAAGACCAGTCAGCTGACAATTATAACTCGTAGGTTTGATGACCCACAGTGTAAGCTTAGTAAACAGTGTTTATTATTTGTTAAGTGAAGTCGTAGTCAACCCTTTTGTTAAGTAAGTAACTAAAGGATTAAGATCAGGAAAAAAGGCAACTGAACAATGCTGCAATCAGCTGTCAACTGCTAAAACTTCCGCACTTCTAACAACACTTTTGTGCACTTGAACTAAACTTCCACAAAAAAGTCACCAAAAAATGACTGACTAGTAAAGTTGAAACCAGTATCTAGGATATGCATGCCTTAGTTTTGGTAGTCGAAAAAACTGCAGAACCAATTGTTTGCCTGTTTTGATGCCTGGCGACGATAAACCGGCAACTGGTGACACAGCTAGCCAACAGCAAAAAGTATTCTCCCTTTTGTTGCCGTCAAACGGATCGTTTCAAGTTGTCAACAGCGCAGAAATTCCCTCAGTTAGTCATTTCCTCAGTGCGACACAACACGATAAACCGATCAAAATAAAAAGTACTTTAAAAGGCACTAATGATCAGTTAAAAACTCTTCCTTCTATAACACTAAAAGAACCAACAACTGAAATCAAACAAACACAGCAATTTAAATAAAAAGAAGAAGCACATCTTCAGTAAATATTAGCTGGCAGGCAAATGAGCTACTGCAGCAAACTGCACCACTAATTAAAAACCACTGCCATCTCCTCCTTCTCCCCTATGAAATGTCAGTTTTTGCACTCCCAAAAACATGACCCCTTGTTGCCCGTCGCCGCTGTACAAGCTACTTTCATGCTAAAACCCGGGTCAATGCATTTCCAGTCATTAGCACTAATGACTAGACAACGGATTCCACAAAAAAGTCACCAAAAAATGACTGACTAGTAAAGTTGAAACCAGTATCTAGGATATGCATGCCTTAGTTTTGGTTGTCGAAAAAACTGCAGAACCAATTGTTTGCCTGTTTTGATGCCTGGCGACGATAAACCGGCAACTGGTGACACAGCTAGCCAACAGCAAAAAGTATTCTCCCTTTTGTTGCCGTCAAACGGATCGTTTCAAGTTGTCAACAGCGCAGAAATTCCCTCAGTTAGTCATTTCCTCAGTGCGACACAACACGATAAACCGATCAAAATAAAAAGCACTTTAAAAGGCACTAATGATCAGTCAAAAACTCCTCTTTCTATAACACTAAAAGAACCAACAACTGAAATCAAACAAACACAGCAATTTAAATAAAAAGAAGAAGCACATCTTCAGTAAATATTAGCTGGCAGGCAAATGAGCTACTGCAGCGACTGCACCACTAATTACAACCACTGCCATCTCCTCCTTCTCCCCTATGAAATGTCAGTGTTTGCACTGCACAACATGACCACTTGTTGCCGTCGCCGCTGTACAAGCTACTTTCATGCTAACCGGATCAATGCATTTCCAGTCATTAGCACTAATGACTAGACAACGGATGGTGATGCTATCACCACTGTTGCCTGCAACTGCAGCTGTACAACAACTGTACGGCAGCAGGGGGAGTGCCAGCACACCAGCACAGCTATGACGCTGTGGCCAGTGGCTATTACCAAACACTTGGACAGAGGCTCACCTTCACTCTCTGATTCCCGAGTCACGTGCATGAACAGTGGTGCACCGGTGATTGAACGACTGAACGAACCTGCAAGGCCATTTCGATGACTAGTGCTTTTGGTTGAGGTGGAGGTGGAGGTGGTTGCAGTGTCCTCGCCAACTGAGGGACGTTTCGGTTGATGCGGCGGCTGTGACTGTTGCTGCTGTTGGGCGATCGAGTTTGCAATGGCTGCCGCGGCGACGGCCACCTGACCAGCTTTGCCACCATCTCTGCCGTGCAGAAAGCTCGCCTTGATATGTCGAACAGGAGTTGCAGTGCTCAGAGAGGAAGACATTGTGGACGAGTTTTGTTGTTGTTGTTGTAATAATCGGGTATATCAAACAGCTGAGGTCAAAACAATTTGAACAACACGGGACAACACAGCAAGAAATAGAAAAGCGTCGACTAATCAGTCCTCAAAGAGAATGAGGCTAATACTGCATGCCTCAAACGAATTTGAGCAATTGAAAAGGTTGGAATAGACAACACGGTTGTACAACTTGTGGGAAAGTGTGACACTGTCCAGACAAAACAGTGTGAGAAAAGAGTGTGCACAGTTAGACACAAGCACAAACACTCAGTTTGGCGACAGAGAGTGAATGTGGTCGTGGTCGTGGTGGTTGTATTGCTGGAATGAGCAGAGGCAATAAAAGTGACGAGTTGAGGGAGAAGGAGTTATAAAAGGTGACTGTCTGTTTGTCTGTGTATGTGCGGCCACCAAAATGGGTAAAAATGGCAAGAAAGCTGTGGAAGAAGTTGTGGTGGCGGCGGTGATGGTAAGTGTACGACACAAAGTCTGTACGACGATTACGGCTAATTAAATCGACAGAGGTAGTAGGCAACAAAACTGCAGAACTGAAGAAAGAGCAAAGAAGACACACACAAAAAACTGAACGAACTGCAATGACGAACAACTGCATAACAAAGACTTTGCGTTCTTGAGGCACTGGAGGTTAACAAGTGCTACCTCTTCCAAGTGCTGGTCGGCGCCATCGGCGACCGCATAGGGAGAGAAAAGGAAGAAGAGGGAGAAAACCCACTCGATTCGAGTTATTATGCAAATGTGTAAATCTATCTCTCTCTCTGCTTTTTGTCGAGAATCAGCACAGCAGTCACGTTTTAATGCGGAGGTGGTCGTGTTGGTGGTGGTGGTGTGCCGTACTGAACTGAAAGTCCTCAGGGTACTGTGCGTCAGTGAGTGAGTGTTGTTTGCGGTGGTGAAGAAGGGGTTGAATCAGCAGAACACACACAATCTGCTGTCGTCTGTCCTCACTCACTAAACGGTCATGACCAATGTCAGTATTGCCGGTGCTGGTGCTGCTGCCGCAAGTGATGTACTGTACTGTCATCCTGGTGAAAGCTGCTTCTGCTGCTGTTGTTTCTATTTTCGCTGTCACCGTTGCGTCCATTGACAGGCGTCATCGTCATCCTGTTTACACTCTTTTCCCTTTCCCTGTCTCTTTCTGGTGTCGCCCTGATACGGCTGCAGGCGCTGATGATGATGATGATGATGCACTCGGACACTGCTGAAAGGTGATATATTCTGGTGGTGGTGGTGCTGTCGATAATGATTGAGGTGGTGGTGATGCACGCCGTCGTAGAGGTTAGGTTAGGTCTTCTCCTGGTTATTCAATCTTCCTCTCTGGCTCATACCAAACAACCGTCTCATCAACCGATTGACTCACTACTGCACCACCAGCACTGTCGTTGCTGGCAATAGTGATAGATTAAAACTGGCAGCAGTGCGCAAATGTTGTCGGCAGTGGTCTTGGGAATGCTGCTGCTGCTGATGTTGTTGTGTCGTCGTCGATGTTGCGGCGACAAAACAGAGGAGGGGGCTGCCTGGCAATCAACAACTACCAGACAGATGTGAGAGCGAGAGTGAGCAGAAAAAGGACCACTGAAGGAGTACCGGTCAATGAAGTAGGAAAGCAAGAAGAAGAAGTGGAGGAAAAGTGGAGAAGAAGATCAGCAGTAAGGGGTTGGCCAGCTGGTCGTCGCTGGTGGTGCACATCTACATTTGCAGCTTTTTGCTGCTGCCGATGCTCCTGATCGACTGTGCCTGACTGGAGTTGCAGCAGCAGCAGCAGTGGCAGTGTCGTACCAGAAAGCAGAAGACAGGCGGCGGCGAAAAGCAGTGGCGGCCGGGCGTCACTCGGCGTCACACACTGAACACATTGCACTGATGATTGTGTGTGGCAGTCACAGCAGCACAGTCAGCGACAGTGATTGTGATTGTGTCCTGTGAGTGTGTGTGTGTGTGTGTATCAGTAAACTCTGCACAGTGCACAGAGCATTTGAGCATTCACGCAACTGTGGCTGCCCCTGTGCGTGTGTCTGTGAGAAACGATGGTCGATTGGGGCAGCAGCGGCAGTATTGGGAACGTCAAGTGAAGTCAAGTGGCTGATGAGAGATGATGCTACTTTAACCACTCTTCTAATCTGTGGCTCTGCTCGGCGGCCGACGATGGTGGCAATGGTGGTAGCACTTGTGAGGAGCATCGACGTCAAAAGAAGAAGACTTTAGGAGAACAGACGTACTTCCATTTGGAGTAGCAGCAGCACTGGTTTGTCTTCTGCTTCTTCTGCTGGTGGTGATTACCTTTCTCGCTCGCTCATTCATTCACCGACTCTTGAATCGTTCGATCGATATCGCGCCAGCGTTATAATAAATTCCCGGATAGATGGCCATTCCTCTTTCCAGGTATTGTCTGTGGTGGCGGGAGCGATGAACCAGAATGCCGAGCAATTATGACCACCAGTCTGAGCTGTGTGGTCTGATGACTGAGGAGCAGAGCAGAACAGAGCAGGACTGGTCAGTGACGTCCAAGAGAACGAAAGAGTACACTGAGAAAGAGAGGGCCACTTGTTGATGAAGCGAAAGAGAGCCAGTCTTCAGTCTTGGTAGTCTTCAGGCAGGCACAGTCGGCAGTCCACTTTGAAAAGCACAAGAGAGCGAGCTTGCCAGGCTTTGCCTAAACGCGATCGGCAGATCACAGTGTGAAGAAAAGAAGAGAAGTGGTTTCGAAGGCCAACTTCTTTTAACTTTCGAAGCAACTACTTTTGGCTGTCCAACTCGAACAGACGAAGTGCGAAAGGGGAGAAGAGAAGAGGGGACTCTTCTTTCTCTCTCTTGTAAGGCGTCATTTCGTCACCATCAGTTTTGCTCACACCGAGGTACAAATTACCTCGCTGGTGCAGCTCACTGCTGCTAAACACCACTACCACCACCACTTCTTCCTTCCTTCATCAATCTAGTCAATCAGCCAGTCAGTCGAGTGTGCATGAGTCATTCACGTAAAAAGTGGCGCGTGCTGGAAAGAAGGTATAAAAAGATGCGTGCGATTGTGAACGGAAGGTAAGAGAGGTATTCCAGAAGCAGAGGCAGTGCACAGTGGCACATCCGTCGCAACCAAAGTTTGACAGAACAAAACAACAAAACTTCACTGCATATATTGCACCGGCGACGAATCAACTGTGACCAATCAAGCGAGCTGTGCTGAAGTATGCGACAAGTGAAAGTGAGTGAGGTGCTTGTGAGAAAGAAAGCCAAGTGAAAAGGAGGAAAAGTGTTACGCCGATTAAAAATGTCAATCAGATTTCTCACCCAATTTTTCTCCAAACTGTGTAGGAGTTCACTAGTGCTTTACACCTACTACTTTTACATCTACTGATCAGCAAAGAAAAGACACATTGTGCAACGGTAGTGCTAGCAACCTCGAGACATTTAATCCGATTTGTGAAGCCTGTGTGGTATTGAGGCAGCAGCAGCACAACTTGAACAACTCTGTCCTATTAGTTCAATGCACTGCAACAGCAGCAGCAGTTGCTCTAGCTCACATGCTCTAGCCCACGCTAATCACAAACCGATTGATCACTTTTTCAGTTTTGACTCTCTAACAGACGAAACAGAGTCACTCACACACAACCAAAACAAAGTGAAGCTACTAATTGATAAGGGGAGCAATGTCAGTGGCACTGGAAGTGTGTTTGTGTGTGTGTGTGCGTGTGCTTGCAGTGCTGGTGGTGATGATGATGGTGACAGTGTGCACAGGTGACATCAATAACAGTACACCGCTGCCACTGCTGCAGATGTGCTGACAGATGGCGAGCACAGAAATGTGTGTGTGCATATGTGTATAGATCTGGGGATCCTGACAACCACCGCTCATGAAATCACACCAAAAAATCTATTGCATGTGCTTGGTGACACAAACACAACCACATACACACACATGCAAACATACTGTACAATCTGGTGACAAATCAAACAGCGGGAAAAATGCATGATGCACATGAAGAAGTAAGCTTTATTAAATCGGCGTCATCAGCCTCATCACCACTACTTCCAGACAGAGAAGATAAATTACTGTGATTGCGAGAATCAGTGGTGATTAAGCAGGGGCAGTTTTTACTTTTAGTTAAACTGCCCTAAAGTTAAAAATGTCCAGCCGTCAGTGAATCGTCATGGCATTGGAATGCCAAGCTGTTGAAACGGATGAAATGAAGTTCGCTCCGTTTAATTTAGTTTATGAAAAGAGAGAAAGTTCAGTCTAACCGTACAAATTGCTCCAACTGTACGATGACACCAGAAAGGGGGAAAAAGAAAAGAAGTGTGGTGTGTTGTTTACTGTTTAGTCTCATCCAGCTTTCTCTTTCTCTCTCGTCAACAGCGCCATAAATCATGAATGAAAGTGGCAGTTGGAAAAGCGAGAGAAGGAGATTCATAAATGATAAATCAGAAAAGCGGCAGTTCTCTCGAAAAGCGACAACTTCAGTAGTAGTAGTAGCAGCAATCTCAGTGCTAAACTAACCAACGACGGCAGACAAGATTAAAGCGAAAAACAACGAAGCTGAAGGAGAAACTGTAATTGGCGCAAATGATAAAATGTAGAAGACGATGATGGCGGTGGTGGTGGTAATGGTAATGGTAGTGGTAGCCTCAATCCACTGCTGCCCGAGTGACTCATTGACACTTGGAGCTTTCACTAACGCCGTTGTGGCCCAGTTGGAGGGAGGAAAGGAAAGGAGAAGCAGAGTGAGCAAGTAAAAGAGAGCAGATAATATCGGTTGCTGACATGCTGTCGAGATGGTTGCCGAAACAGGGCGTCAGCAGCAGGCACAGTCGGTTGGACAGTTATCACTCGTTTGAAAAGACGACTGTGCACTCCCTTGGTGCACCCTGTGCTGCGAATGTACTGCAACCGTCAGACGATTAGGAAGAAGATCTGCAATGCTGCTACTTCTACTACTGTCACACTGCTCAGATAGTGGCCAAGTGTATAGACCAAGGGAACTCACTGCTTAGGCTGGGCTCGTAAAGCTGCTCCGATGAGTTGTGGGAACACATTGTGGGTAGTAGTGGTAGGAGATGACTGGTAGTGGCGAGGATAAAAGATCCTGGGTGAAGATATCTTTACGGCTAGAATCATTCAATGCGATCCACCACCACCAACAGCAACAACAACATGCACCAACAGTCACACAAGTGAGGGAATTAGTGAGGAAAGTAGATGATGATAATAAGAAGCACATAAATTAATCAAACGAAGTAATTAGCAATAAAACTGCTCTAATAATAATCACAAGTGAGTGTGTACGCCTATCATCAATTAGGCTGAATCGGATGTAAGTTTAGATTGGCTCTCACGCTATCTTCGCCATCATCATCTTCTTCTATATGTTAATCAAACCCAGGTGGCAAAAATATGATGAGAG
Source organism: Tyrophagus putrescentiae (assembly GCA_024499935.1). Lineage (NCBI taxonomy): Eukaryota > Metazoa > Arthropoda > Arachnida > Sarcoptiformes > Acaridae > Tyrophagus > Tyrophagus putrescentiae. Next base: position 2,442,414 of record JAMZRA010000008.1, read on the forward strand.
ACAGCTAGAGAATTTTTTCTTTGCTGTTGCCGTTGAAAGTGAGAAAAGAACAGAAAAGGAGTCTGTCAGCTTGGCAGTTTACATCAACTGCAGATTGAGTAGGTTTAGGCGGTGTGTACAGTCAGTCCTGTTTGGTCTGCAGATAAGACGTAGTCCTGTGCCGTCTTGTGAGCAGTGAGCAACCGACAGGCCAGAACACACAAAATGTCTTATCAACATCAGCGGAGACTCACTTTGGTATCCAAAGAGATCATTCAAAAAGTCACCCCCAAAACTTTGCACATGCAGCAGCAGCTAAACTCTAGTTCTACCAAAAGCAGGTGTAAACCGGCGCCCGTCTTTAGGAAAGTTATGCTAATTTTATGACATGTTTGGGGAATTACATGTTTGGTAGAAAAGGAGAAAGCGGGGAAGAGGGGAAACTAGCGCATGCAAAAAATGCTCTCCAAACTGCCGAGTTGCTGATGAAACTAAAACGTACTATTTACCTTTGCGGTTATTTGTGTTCTCCGTACTAGACTAATCTAGTATCCAAATGTTTTCAGTAAAGTTGAGATTCAAAGCAATAGTGTTGCAACACATTAAAGATGTATATCACAGATCGGTGAGAGGCACTCGGTGAGATAAGCAAGGGTGGAAGATGCGAGGAGTGGTGGCGGTAGTGGAGATCAAAGTCGATAGCCGGTTCTCCAGCAGAGTGCTCAGTGAGTCAGCACACTTTCTTAAGCACACAGAGTGGTGATCTAGATTATTAAAAAGCACTGTTTCTTAGTAGTTCTTAGTTCCCTCTTTCTACTGATTTCCGACGTACATACCTTTACCTCGATTTAGACGACACCAAACACAAACACTTCATTGTAGCACTGTCACTCTCGTGCCACCGGTTGCAGTGGCTGCTGCTGATGCTGGTGCTCTCAATGATTGGGCGGCAAAAGTAGTAGGCACTGAGCATCCATCCAAAGTGTTCATCCAAAGTATCATTGTCAAGCAACAAGAGGACAAATCTCAAACACAAAAACAGTCAGGCGATATCAACAACCGATTAGAGGGCAATTAGCGGTAGTGGTGGTGGCAGCGGCAGTGGCCTGGCGATATGTAAATCTCGTGATTGATTGATAATTGTGATGATCAATTGGCCCTAAATTCCAGGGCAGGACAAAGAAAAGTCGATGGATGAAGACAATCACAACAAAAAAGTGCAACAAAAAATGACAACACCAGTTGATGTTGTGCAACAGCTTCCCAGCAGTTTGATTGCCACTCAGTAGATGTCGACAGCTGAAGGTGAAAAAATCGAAAAAAAATCGAAAAAAAAGTTAAGTAAAAGTCCATCAATATCCAAAAATGACACTCTGATTGATGAGTCCCTCAACCATTAAAGTGTGATGTCATGACAGTGACATTGAATTGATAACAAAGATAAAATTTGTTCTAAAGACCAATTAACTGGCCACTCAATCGAGCACCTCTCATATTCTAATTGGTCACTTGATGAAGAAACGGCAACAGATCTCCCGTTGCTCAAGTGTTAAAAAGAGAACAAACAACCTTAAATTGGCATCGATTAATTATATCATCATTTTTGCTGACAAACAAAATAAAATGTACAATAAAATAAGTTTATTTGTAAAATGCCTAATTTTCGTTATCAAAACTAGCTTCTTAGAAAATTAATTGCTGTTGGGCAATGTCAAAAAGTTGAAGACCTCATTCACTAAAAGTTTAATTTAAATTCAATAAGTTAAAATCATGCAAATATAAAATTGGATAAAAAGCTTATTAGTGTGAGAAGGTGATATTAGTCGTTTTGAAATAGCTTGCAAAAGTGAAACCTAATTTATTAGCTCTAAAAAACAATTGAGCTACAAACAAAGTCCAGAGAAATGTAGCACTGTAATAGAAAGTGCAATGTGCTTGTGATGTTCTAGCAGTGGTGCCAGTGCTTCAGAGAAGTCAAAGTTGATTGTGCGTGCCTGTGTTTTTGGCCACAAAAAGTAATGGTGGCAGTAGTCAATGTGTTTAGTGCCAAGTGCACGCATGCAGATGAAATGTTGGCACTAAAGACAGTGGCCAGTTGATGCTATAAAAGTGTAATTCCACTGCAACTTAGGATGCTGTCTCTTTTTGGTTGATAGTGGCACCTATCATGTCAGTGATACTGAAGATGCTGCCATCCTGGAATGGCCAACCATAAACAACAAACAACGGCAGCAATCGGATGTTGGTTTATTTTTGGTACTCCTTAGTCTTTTCACTCTTTTACGATTAGTAGACATGAAGCACAATATTTGTAAGCAGTTTTGCGGAAAATGCTTGTTTTTTGTTTGCATTTTCCAGTACGTATTGCTGCTGCTGTTCCAGGCATCAAGGTAATCTGCCAAATTAATTGATAGATTTGATTAGCAATGTTTAATCTGCTGAGCAATAGACGTATTTTTCCGATTTTTATTGCTAAAAAGATTTATGTGTTTTTGCTCATTTGCAGGTTGCACCGATCTCTGATTGGCATTGAGTAAAGTTTTTCCTGGCATTTTTTATTGGTAGTCAGTTATACTTTTTATGTAGAGTAAAAAAGATATAAAAATATCGATAAATAGTAATAAGGTGCTATGAATATGCAGCAGGTGGCCACACAGTGGCTGAAGTACAAAGCTCATAAAAGTGTGATAATTTAGTGTTTGTGATGCAATTCAAATTAGCTAGTCTATCAGTGCCAACTAAATGTCTCAGTCTCAGACAATCACACACATTTGCGCGCATATTTCTCATATATAAATTCTTCTAATTCGGATACTTCAAATCATCTAAACAAAACGATAATAACATTTTCTTGACCTCGCAAAGCATTTTGTGATCGAAAAATGATTGTTTGTAAAAAATGAATCACATAAAAATTGCTTTGAAGAGTTTGAGAATGTTTAGGAAAAAACAAAAGTGTTTTGTTTTCTATCAAATTGCGCTAATGAGACTACAACAGCATCAATTTGTGCATTTGTGCAATACTGTCACTGGTCATTAGTGTCATCTTTGCAAATGGACTACACATCAAGGTCATTTAATCGATTACTAACTTAGCAAACTTGTAAAAACCGGAAAACGGCCCTCGTCTTTTAATAAAAATATGATTCAGCAATATCTACAAAAAACAAAAGTTGAAGATTTGCAGGCAACAAAGCTTTTATTTTGTACTGTAACCGCTATTGATTTGTTATTATTTTTATATTTCCCCATTAACATTGTCTTCTGAACATTAAACCATAAACAAAATATTATAAAATGTTGCACTTTTTGCAAGCAGCTTTATTATATCATTGCATGTGAGGATGTCGTGTTAGAGGTCAACATGCCGTAATAGTAGTAATCAGCATAATCAAAAGTACAACGAAACTTTCCGCTTGATTCTCTTTTTTTCAAAAGTGAAAGTTCCACATATGAACATTTGTCATTTTTGTGCACTAGTAGCAAGGTGAATATTTAAAAGCCAAAAATGACGTGAATAAAGTACATTAATTTAATTTTCATCTGCACACACACACATACACAGACCAATACCACCAGAAAAGCTCACACAAACACAAGTAGCACACAAAAAAGTTTTTTGATTTGCTAATTAAAACCATTGTGTTCTTTTGTGCTTTCCACGGTAGAAACCATTTTTTGGTTGCGTTAATTATACTTTTTTGTACTGATAATTGCCGATTGACTGTTTGACGCTGCTGCAACAACAAAAAGATGCGTGACCAAGGGAACCAACACAAAGGGGAAATGGCCCAAAATGTAAATAGATTTTGCCACTGGCCAGCAACATCAAACCAGTGCTAATGGGGATGCATGCTGTCAATGTCACTAATTACACAGTTTGCCTTAATTATAAACATTAGTGGAAACATCATCAGTGCCAACAGTAGCAGTGGTAACAGGCAAACAAAGTTTATTTAAAGTGCAATAAACGACTGTACCTTACTACTGATAAATTGAGGGGGTTAATTATGGTTTTGTTGTGACTACCTCTGATTAAAAAGGTTGCTTTGATTGAACTTTTCCATTTATACTGGTTATTCCCTTTTCTATATTTGCCAAAATTGGCATAGACTAAAAGTTAAATCGAAAAAATATTTAAATTTTTCACTTTGAGTTAAAGTTGCCCACGCGATTTCGATGTACACTTGTCAACAAGCTTTGCAGTTTATTCATCTCAGCCACTATATCTGTTGTAGTGATGAACGATTGAACTTTCACTTTCCAAAATTGTCTGCTGGACACTGCGCCATCTTTGTCGCTGATCGTTTGAAAGAGCAGCAGTCTTCTCTCAAAGCGTCGGCTAATAGCTTCCTCTAGCCCAGTTAGATAGGATCGTTGCACTAGTTATTTTGAATCACTAAAATGTAATTTGATGCGCTAAAAGGTGACAGGGGATGATGATCACTGAAAGCTGTTTCAGGCAATGAAATGGACACAAACTGATAAGTGAAAGCTGTTGCGCTAAAGCCTCGTAATAGTACATTTTGTCGGTATGTGATGCTGCTGTCCGTTTTCGCATCCACCGGTGATCTATGTCAGCGTGAAAATCGCACTGGTGTGCATGTTTTTGTCACCAGCTCGCCAGATACCGTCTAATGGTGAGGGTGACAAAGTCTTCTTTTTCACTTTCCATTGACAACTTGCTGTGACATTCATCATCTGGCTGTCTGTTTGTATGGTGTTTTTGCCCAAAATGAAGAAGATTGTCACCATCAATTCTTCGTGTTGCCTGCAGTGTTGTTTGTGTTGTGTGTTTGTCACGTCCAATTGATGTGCCTGCTAATGACACGCACACTCACACATCTCCCAGGCAGCAGCAGCACACAATCGTCTAGACATTGCTTTCTGGCATTGTTGCTATCGTGTAATTAAATAGTTGCTGTTTGCATCGTTTGCCTGTTTCATCTCAAAGGAAGCGTTTCTAAGTGTTTGTGAGTTTCAAGCAAATGCAGTGTCTTCTGATTAGCAGCAGCACGGATGCATCTTCCCCTCCTTCTGATATTATTAATAGCTGCTCTGATATTCAACTTCATTACCCATCGCCGAAATGCATTTTGAACATCATGCTCTGTTTCATACGTTTTCAGCTCAGCATTCAACAAGTGGCGGTAGTGATGGTGCTCGAGTTGATGGCTCTTCTATAACTAACTAAATGCTAAGACAGTCGCACAAAAAATTGCGCGTATTAAAATTCAGAATCAGTAATCAGTTTCCGTGCAGCGTTTTTGTACAGCCGCTGGTCGCCGAGGGTCAAGCCAAGGGCGACTAAACTTTTAAGAGCGTTTCAACTTGAAAGAAGGGAAATTGATTATCGCCGAAGAGGGCACACAGCCGACCCTACAGCGCTCTGTTTACTGCTGCTGCTGCTTCTGCCGGCGTGATTATGGTGAGGATGACGATGATTATCATTAGGAAGATAGCTCCAGTGGTGCTTGGTGGTGGTGGCCTTGTGCCACAGATATAATTCACCGTGTCGGCTGACGGTCAAGGTCTAGTGCAGTCAGTGGAGGGTGATTTGAAGGAAGAAGCGTTTAGCTCGGTATCTCCCTCTCCCTCTTCTTTCGCTGTCACTCTGAGCAGAGCACCCCCATTGAGAAGTGCCAGAAGTGCAAGACAAGACAAGTGCAGTGCAGGCAACGGCAACAACAGCAACAGCAGCAAAGCTCATTTTCGCAAACATAGCGAGCAAATGTGAAAGTGAAACTCGCGGGCTTTTGTGCTTTTGTGGTGGTGGTAACCGAACGACGGCGAGAAAAGAACACAACAGTTGTTGAAGAAGATGACGATTTCTGATTAATTGCACACAGTGTGCACTGCTGCACTATCATCGATGAGTAGGTGTCAAGAGACTGCTGCTGCTGTGCTGTTGCTGCTGATAGTGGAATTTTCCAGCCTGGTCAAGAGTGTCACTTGCCGGAGAAATGCAAAGTCAATAGTGCTTGCTCCTTAGGGTGACACCTCCACCAACACACTACTACCACCACCACCACCACCACCACTACCACCGTCATCCGTTTGCCTAAATAGAAATTCCTAAATCCTCAGGCGGGAAAACCGAGTCCTAATCGCCAGTGGAATATACTTAAGCGAAACTAGTTCAGATCTTCAGAACTTACCTGTTGCGCCGAGAGTGAAACTTGTTGATCTGTTCAGCACCACCACCACCACAGAATCACTGCTTCAGTACCCTGAACTGTGCCCACTTCCCACTCAGTGCCTCAGTGTCAGCCCTGCGGGCACCACCACCACCACCACCACCACCATCACCACCGATTGAAGTCCACAATTTCTGCTGGTGCTTGTAGTCTCTCCTCTCTCTCTCTTTTCTTCTCCTCCTCCTCCTCAGTGGCTCATTTCCAAAGCCATCACCATCACCACCACGACCGCTCTTGTTGCTCGCTTCTAGCCGGCCAGTCCAGGAGGAGAGCTAGCCAGTCGCCGTCTGCAGTCGCCGCCGCCAGTTGCCGGAGAGCTGCAGTCAAGCGCACTTCGATCAACGGCGCAAGCACAATCACACACAAACATTACACTCATCAGTGAAGCAGCTGCTGTTGCTGAAGAAGAGAAAAAGCAAAACACAGCAATCTCTGCCGCGCATTCTCTGCTTCACTTTGAATTTAGGAATTTTCAAAGACTTTGCTCTGTGTTTGCCATCATCATCATCGTCCTTTGCTAGCCATAACAAATCTTGGCCAACTCTTTTCCTCTCTTTTCCCATCGATTTCATGTGACAGCTTTTGCCAAAGAAGAAAAGAAGAAGAAGAAGTGACCCTCTATCTCCTTCTCTTCAGCTCGTCTTTCATATCGATCAGCGGAGGTTGTGGAGAGAAAGAAAGAAAGTCCTCTCCTTATCACATGTCGCCGCCGTGAGACGCCAAAGTTGGCGGTGTCAAAGTTTGCTTGTCACGCAAACCTTCTCTTGATGCTGCTCAGTGCCTCAAACAGCTGACCAAACTGTCACCAGTTGCTTTCAGGCTGCTGAAGAGAACGCATCATCTCAGTCAGAAATTCCTCCTCCTCCTCTCCAAAGATGACTTTACCCAAAATGGCGATCAACTCACTTCTGGTGAGCACCTTTGCCCTTCTCCTTCTGGTGCTGCTGGCCGTCGCTGTTGCCAGTTCATCACCATCATCATCCTCACCTGCCAGGTACCACAGTCAGAGGCCGCAACCTGAGACGGTCAAGTCGGTCTCCGAGTGGATTCAGGAGGGACAGCTCTCGTCGAGCATCACTCGCCAGAAGCGGGCTCCCTGGGACTGGTCTCTCGATGCACTCAAGTGCTCACTCAAAATCATCTCTCTCCAAGTTTCAAGTAAGTGCATTCTTTTATTTTGGTTTTGTTTTGTTTTGCAATTATTTGACAGTGAGTCAGCCTCAGTAATTGTCTGATAGTGATGTCACTTTGTAATGGTCATTTGCTGTTGTTGCTATGAGGTTTTTCAGTGTCTACGCTTTTGAAAAGCAATCCGCATCTTGATTAGCCATTTTAGCCGCTTTCGCAATGGGGAAAATCCGGGCGATTTTAGCAATAAAAGTTTACCCTTTCAGCAGAAGCCTAAAATAACATACTTTTTTTGCAAGTGTGCAAACATCCCACTTTCACGATAGTGCACGGTATAGTTTGATAGTGCCGATTTTTATTGGTGAAACTGTAAATGACACATCCGATTAGTTTTATCTCTCACTCATTGGCGTTGTAACATTTCTAATCAGTCTTGAACATCAGCCAAATTCAGCGACATGTGTCTAATTTTGGTGCGTGCGCCAGTCCTCGTGAACTGATTTTTATCACCTCACCTGTTGATGCACACGCAGTTCTCTTCAGTTTCACTTTCTGTCCTGACACCGCTGATCAATCATATGATTTTAATATCTGCAGCAGTATTACAACTACTAATGACGCATTATTAATCGACAGCTCTCGGGTGATAATTTATGGGGTTATGGTGTGTGTGCGTGTTTGAGTACTCTTGCAACTTTTAACTCTGACCTTACACTGTGAGTGCCAGTGCAACTGATTGAGTATCAGTAGCAGAAGCAGAAGTAGTCGATGATGCATTTCCTGCAAAGGCACTTCCTCCCGATTGTCTATTGTACTTGTTTTTGGGCTAGTTTTAATAATAAAAAACTAAAAGTAGATCAAGTAGACAGCAAAATGTGTGCTCACTTTAGCCACTTTTGAGTTGCTTTGTTTATGGGAGCTTTCGCCGCCGCCACCGCCTCATAGCGATCATCGCCTCTGTGTCCTCAATTTTCACCTCGTAGGTGATTCCAATTAAAATGAAAAAAGTAGGATTGTTAGGCGCCGTCGTCCAGTGACTGCTTTCCATAGCTCCACTCTCAATAGCTTATGGTAATGTGCATCAGTATATCTTTCAGTTGCTGCCTCTATGGTGGTGGCTGATGGTGCCTCACTTTCAGTTGACTGCATAGCATTTGACCCCGCTTTTTATATTCACCCATTTGATGCGTGTCTGTCTGTGTTGTCAGGTTGCGCCATTTTATTTTTTATTTATGCGATCCTTTATTTTTACTTTTGTGTTAGTCTCTGACTGTTTTGTTTTGTTATAATTAGGTCCCACTGTTAGTTGTGAGCTAGTTTTGTCATCGTTCTGTCTCAATTCTGTTTGGACTTTGAGCTCTTTAATGCACCGACATAAACTGTGTGATACACTCATCGTGTCGATTGCCTTTTTCGGCATCCTCTCAGACTGAAAACACAGCACAACACAGGCTAGTATCAACTTGAGCAAACACGTGCTGATGCAGTGTTTTAGTGTTCCGGATGGCGGCCAACAGCGCTGGCTTGTTGTGCTAACTTCAGTGCTGCTGCTGCTGCTGTTGCTGGCGCTACTCGACTTTTGCAGACTGGCTGCTGGTGTGTGATTTGCCTCGATTCGAGGAGTGTGTCGTAACTTGAGGAGGAGGTCACACGCTTCCAAAAGGTTGGAAGAAGATTGACTCGGTATTAATTAAATCGCGCTTCACTTACGCTTTTTGCTTTTTAGCCTTTTCAGCAGTGAGGCAGTCATTCGCGTTAATTTAATCCATAGCTCACTGACAATGTTAAATTCGGACGTTTTTCTCCGAAGAAGAAAAACGGCCATCCTTGTCTTTCTCGCTTTTTTGTTTCAATGCAGATTCCAACAAAATGTGCGGCCGCTGTCATTGAAACAAAACGAGAAAAGTGCTGTTTTACATATTTTTTTATAATGGCCAAAAGTGGTCAGTTAGAGTCAGTCAGTCAGTAAGCAACCGAAGTTAACAGCAAGCCCCTCAGTCAGTCTTTCTCCTGTGGATTACTGCCATTTATCATGAGCGCCTCTCCTCCTGAAACAACACTAGGATCGATGTTTTTCACTCACCTGTACAGTGTACATACACATACACACCATTTTGCTCATTTATAGACGCTCTCCTTAGTACGTGTTTCCTACAGTTCCCCCAGCAGTTTTACCTGCTGATTAGCAATTCAAGAAGGAGATTTCTGCTTTTCGATACCAAAAGTGTGCATATGCGCGTGCACTGCAGGGACAAGTGGTGCACACTACCACTCATTCAAGGCTACTAGTGCCAAAGGAGTGCTACTGCTAGTGCTAACATTGGCAAGGAACGTGCGCGGGTGCAATGCCTGAACAACAGCTAACTTCTCGTGAAGTAGCATCAAAGCGCAGTGCTTCTGCTGGTAAGGCCAATCTGCCCATTGCGCACTTTGCTCCAGTCGTGCACATTGTCTCTACAGTCGTCAGCTGTCTGTGGAGATGTCCCCTCACTTTTACTTTTCTTTTCTTTTTCTCTCTTGCTCTTTAATTAGTCGCCGTTGAGTGCACTTTCTCAATGGAGCAAGAGACTGAAAGAGGGAAAAGGAGATGAAGTAGTGATGCACGTGGCGAAGAGATCCAGAATACACATCGTCTGCATTGTCAACGCGGATGCTGCGTGCGTTTTGTTTTCTGTTTCATTTTTGAGCTTGCACCGAAACTTTCCGACTGCTTGAGCAAAAATGTAATTGATGGTTCCAAGAGAAAAAAGTGAAGGTAGTGAGAGCGAAAGTCCTTTTCACTTGCGTGACTCTTTTTTTTTGGTGATTGCTCTTTCTCGGTACCATCTCTTTGATTTTTTCCGTTTTCCATTTTTCTTCCAATTGCCCCTTTGCATGGACATTGTTTTTTGCACTGTTTGCATCACAATTGCCCATTAGCGTGGCGTCACTGAATAATTTGAATAGTGTGCATTTACAGTGAGGTGCTGGTGGTGTGATGGACACTTTAAATTGCCTAATCCATGCTAATTTTGCGGTAGGAAGGTAGGCAGAAGAGGTGTACTCTTCTGGGCGCGCGCACAGTATTCGGTAATGGCGTGTAATGCGAGTTGTCAAACAGATGATGATGATGTGAGGCGCGTGCGTCTGCAGAAATGGAAAGTCAAAACAATGAAGTTGGAGAGGAGGAGGGAGGATCAGCAACAAGTGTGTGATTGATCGAATGAAGTGCTCCTTCTCACTGGGGTGACCACACAAGTTTTTTGCAGTAGTGATAGTGGTGATGGTCATTGTCTTGTGCGGCTGACATTGATACTTTAAATCTGATTACCTCTATCATTTGTCTTTTGGAAAACCACACTGCAAAGCTTCCAGCCACTGAGTAGAGAGAGCGTTTTCACGCGTTCAGTTGCGCAATATTTTTTTAATTGAAAAGGACAAGAGAAGAAAGTACAAAATGAGTAGTTTTACTGTCGATAGTTGCGGTGGTGGAAGTAGTGGTGGTGTTGCATCCCTGTCTTCATCTATCTCCGAAAGAGGATAATTTGTTGTGAGTTGGCTGTCCTTGAGGTAGTGCCTGCCTGCCTCCCTCACTGAGGCAATTATCACCGCCGCTCATCTACCAAACACGAACCCTTTTTCTGTATAGTTTTTACGTGTATTTTGTTTTGGTTTTTTTGTGATCATCACTTTTGGCTCTATTCTTTCCTTTCTTCTTCTTCTTCTCTGTTTATTACCACCTAAGGACATCCATTACGGAAGAAGGGTTTGCTACAGGCAGCAGCAGCACTGCACCGAGCAGTTCGGCAGTGCTGTGTGCTGTCAACTGTCAATCGACCTTGACAACAGACGACACTGCACTTACTGACTGGCATAAAGAATTCAAATGCCATATTGTAATATTAATGTGCGTTGGTTTGTTTGCGTCTGTCAAAGGATGCTTTTTATTAGTTTTGTTCTTTTATTTCCCCTCTCTGGTGAAGCTGCACTCTATAAATCTTTCCTGTTGATTGTTTCCGTTGGGTCTCTTTTTCTTCCTTTGCTTTGACTGCACTTGGAAGGCCTTTTTGGGCATCATGCATTACGCAATTGTCACATGAACAGCTCCACTATCCAACTTTCCAACGCCTTTATGGCTCGAATATTTGGACGTTTGATCAGTATCAGCAGCGCAGTATTAGTAGTTTGTGTTCGTAATGAAGAAAAAGAACAAATTCAGCTAGTCTGACAGCTTCAGTCAGCTTCACGCCAAACTGCAATTGGTAGACAGCAAACAATTAGCTGTTGAGCGAAAACGTGTGGCTGACAGAGATTAGATGGTGTGGGTGTGTTTGCAAGTGTGAAATCAGTTTGGCAGCTACTGGAGAGGGAGAGATTGACAGAGTGTGCCGCCACTGGCTATGAAGTGGAGGGTTCAATTCATTGATCCTCTCCCTCCACTTGCCAATCGGTGATTGTCTGTGACGGCTACAAGGTCAAGAGAGCGAGGAATGCGCATGGAAACGTATGCGATGTGTACTAAAACAGTCCTCTCTGTCTCTGATACTGATCAGTGATCACATCCTTTTTGTTGCAGTCGACCCTTTTCCTTGATTTATTCACCATCTTTTTTGCTTGCTGTTTTCTCTTGCTTTTTGGCGGATTTTGCTGCTAATTTATGAGTCAGTTTGTGGCACTGCTTCAGTCGAAAGGTTGGCATTGAGTTCGGCGGTACCGAGAATGGCGGTCACTGCAATTGCGTATAGAATTTACTACTTTTCTGTAAACTAGTAGTGGCGCAATATTTGCGCACTTTTTTCTTTCTGCATCTTCTTCTTTTTAAAATTGCACTTGCCATTCTTAACTTGATGATGCGGCTATCAGCTATGACAGTTCTGCACTGTTGTTGCATTGTGCCTTGTTGTTCTTTCCATTTCTTTTTACTACTGTTTATTGCACAATCGGAGTAGGTACATCTACGTACTAATTTAGCAGACGCAATTTGATCAATGCACAAATAATAATGTTTTTAAAAATCGTTTACACTCTTGATTGATTCATTTTTCGCTAACGTCAGACAGATATTTAGCTAATGAGAGCTGACGCTGGTCAGTGAGACGCACTGTCCGAAAGGGGAAAAATGTATACGGCGGCATTAGTCTGCTCATTACTTGTTCATTACCTGTGGTGATCATCGTCAGCAGCAGCAGTGCTTCATTAGGCACTGCTTGTCTCTTGTTCAACAATTGCCGGCAGTTGCAGCTCAATTACCTGCCGCTCTGTTGACTTAAGCGCGCACATAAACCGACCGTGTGATTGCCCACCGACCGCAATCATCACGACCACGTGTTTTTACTGTGTTTAAACATCTTATTTACCACTCATGCTGCTATCCTGTTTCAAATCGTCACCTTTTGGAAGGAAATTCCCCTTTTGCTTTTTTTAAAACTGTTTTTAATTTTAAGTTGATTATTATGATGTGTGTGTGTGGTTAGATCGATAAAAAGAAAGAAAAGGAAACACGAAATGAGTGCATCTTTGGTGCCCGGCGGCGAAACGCGCAGCACCGTCAGTGACCAACAGTTGGCACAGTAGTGGCTGCCCAACTTTTTATACATATTTCCCAATCTTTTTTTCTTTCGCTGCCTGTGTGAGATAATAAAACCCATAGACCTGGTCATTTGCAGTCATTGAAACGACGCCGTCATTATCTGTAACAAGGCTGCCAGTGACTGAAAGTGTCAGTTCGTATGTTGTCGTTGTCGTGTGCTGCGATGCTGCCGCCGTCACAATCGGTGTCCTTTGTTTTTTGACGAACTCATTTGAATGAAGTGCAGCCGCTTCGAGCAGCGGCTGCACTTCACTACTACTTCTTTACTGCAGTTACTAATAACTACTACTACGTGGCTACATTTTAGAGCAATTTTAAACTGCTAACGACTTTCACTGCTAACGGTGAAGTGAGGTGCAAGTGACTCCAACCAGTCTGACTTGAAGAGCATCAGCAGTTTCTTTTTCTTTCTTTCTTTTCATCCTTCATTGCATCCTCTTGGCATTCAGACTGGCTAATGTGGGAGAGAGCATACTTTTGGGGCTAATCAAGCAGTGAGATTTAAGAGACTACTACTGTCCAGCCAGTGAACGGACACTAACTAAATTGACAAGTGAGCCAAGTGATGGCGACTGAACTGAACACTGTTCCGTCGCCATCACTACCAGGAGAACTGGGCAAAAAGAAGTACACTTTGACTGCATCCTTTCGGCGCCGCCACTGAACAGGTGGAACCCGTTTCCTTTGGTCAGTGGTGGTGGTGGTGGCTGTAGTGGTTACTACGGAGCTGGTAGTGCTGACTGTCTGTGTGTGTGTGTGTGTCCAGTGCCTCACTTTGAACGTGATGTGCTCGGTTTCAGGCTTAGTTTTTTTCGACGGTAGAGACGGCTGATTAGCTGCTGCTGTGCCACAGTCAAAAGCTGTTGTGACGGCATTTCAGAGCTTGCGGAGATCAGTTTCTGTGCTGTTGAACCCGGTTGCGCCGACTTAGTTGAGCTCAACTATGTAGCGTGGGTTCTCCTTTTTCTTCTTTTCTGTGTCAGGTGTAGAAGGAAAGTAGGAGAAGAAGAAGAAGATTCACGACTCGCCCTCAGGACCAGTTTGCACGCTGGCACTGTCTCTCTGTGCACTATGTGCTTTTTGGTGTCACATTGTGTTTGTGCATCATGCAAATGAACTCCGGCACTATCAAGGTGACCAATCGATTACAGGACAAATGGGAAAATGATGGAGAGGTGGGATGTTTTTTAGAAGGATGATTCGATTGTTATTTGGCCAAAGTCTCACATAAACCATCAGTAGTTCTGTGCAACAAACGAAGCTTTGCCTTTAAATATTGATTTCTCTCTAAAGACTCGCTAATGAGCGTCGGCATTTGTCTGACATTTGTTGACAGAGTGTAATTGGTACTGAGGTGGGAGGTGGAAAAGTAAACAGAAGTGGATGCGCCAAATAAATGTGTTTCCCGTGATCTATTAGTCTTGCAAGTACTATGCTAGTTTAGCACTTTCTTCACACCACGGGCTGTCTGCTTCACTTCAATTTCGCTATTTGTTTTGTGTGTTGAGTCCGTAAAGTCAGTTCGACACGGTAAACACAGACGGCAGTGGTAGTAGCTGTTGTAAAAGAGGTGTCGATTATTAGCGCCTGTTATATTAGCACCGTAATGATGAGGGGAAGAGAGGGAAAGAGAGACGAGTTTGCAGAGGCGCACTACAAACCGAAGCACTATAATACGGCACCCAACTAATTGAGACATTTTATTGATGCCTTTTCTCTAGACTACCACGATAACCAGCTGATGTGCTGCGGTCTCTGGTGGATCAAGGACACGCTGAAGCGGCAGGCGCGCACCCACTGCGGCGACTCTGCCAACCGCTCCATCAGCGTCTTCAATGAGATGATCAACGAGAACCTCATCTACAGCGAGTTCGCCAAGTCGCTGCTGGGCGATGAGCAGGCCAGCTGCCACTACTACCCCGAGGGGTCGCCCGTCTGTGATCGCTACTTCTCCACCATCTACTCCATCTTCATCCTCTTCATCCTCACCCTTCTCTCCATCATCATCGGCTTCATTGTGGCGCTGGTCTTCTGCGTCCGCTGGCGGCGCGCCTACCTCAATGAGCTGGCGAAGCGCGGCATCAAGAGCACCGACGCCGCCTACACCAAGGCCAGCTCGCTCTCCGATCTGAGTGACTCGAGCAACAACAATCACTCGAAGAAGCCCGGCAGGCGGATTATGAACATGCTGGGCAATGCTTGGAGTGGTGGTGCAGGTGGTGGTGGAGGTGTGGCGGTAGGCAATCGTAAGCCAGCACGGGCAACCTTCAATCAGAACTTGCTGGCAAAGAAAGACGGCGGCAAGGCTCCTCCTTAGTATCCTCGACGCCTTCGCGTCCCCTGACGCCCCACTCTGACGGGCGCTCCTCGTCTGCCTCCACCAACTCCACTGCTCTGCCGGACACACAGAAAGACGACAAAATGTAACGCACACCAAACCAAAAAGAAGAAGTGTCGACTGACTAGCCGACCACTTTTTTCCCTCGACTTTTTTCTCTCTCTCGTGATGATTTAGCACCATTTTATCATTTTCCACGATCTCGCACCTCCCCTTCCCCTCCACATTTTTCCACAGCTACACACACACGCACTCAGCCAACAAACTTATCCATTATCCTTTTTACCTTTCTGTTGTGTTACCCTGTTGCACTCTCTTGTACTCCGGCACGACACTACAAAGGTTTTTAACACTGTACATACGAACACGAAGAAAGATGGAGATGGATAGAGACGGATACACACACGCACACACTATCACGCTCATTAGAACATTCTTACAGCTTTACTGTTCAGTTTTTTATGCCCAGTTTTTTCAGTGCCAAGTTCAGTGACACTTAAAGGAGGACCGTTGTTCGCCATTTTTCTGTCATGCCATGCCTGATCATATCGCACACACGCACGCACACAACACACAAACAGTGAGAATCGTTCTTCAGCTTTGTCGAACGGTAAATTGTAGTAATTTTCTCTATGTACACACTTTTACCCACACCAAAAAAAGCTTTCTCATCAGGGCTTTCACATCTGTAACACATCTGTTGCTCTTCACTCGATGTCGCGGACCAAACTTTTTGGATCTTTTTTCTCAATCGCTACTCAATCAAACCCTGTATACAGCTGTACCAAATTAACTGTGCACTCTGTCAGCTGTTTTGTGATTTGCCACATTGCAACATTTTTTATCACTGCTCAATCTTGAACACCTGAACTTTCTGTCAATCTTTTAAGTTTTTGGCGATTTTATATACACCTACATTTTAACACTATGATTCCTTATATGTGTACTTTTCTTTTATAATTATTTAATTTATTTAAAAAGCATTAATGATCATTCTTCTGCACACTTGTTCTAAATTCGAAGCATTTGAAGGTATTTAATTCTGCGCTTAACCTCCCTTTTTGAGTCATTCTTTTAGATTGCAATCAGACAACAGGGAATGCCTCACGCCGAGCAGCAGCAGCAGCCCTACGTGCCCGGTCAGTTCTACACGACCAGGTACACACTGCTCATTCTCATCGTCCTCCACCTCATCACGGTGCTCTTCTACGCCACACTGGCGCTCAATTTATCAGTCGGCCAGAGCTTTCTAGGGTAAGAAAAGGGGAGAACTAAAAAGAAAGTGACTGATTTTCACTAACTTACTTTTCCTTTTCTTCTCCTAGGCGTACACAGACAAGGAGGCGGATGCGGCAAAGCCAAGGTGCTGGCGGCGAGTGCCATTGGCGTCATCACCTCCTGCACCGGCTTTCTGGCCCTCTCCACCTGGCACATCGCCTTTACCGGAATCTTTGCCTTTCTGTGCGTCGTTTCCTCCATCGGCTACCACTTTTGCGCCTGAACGACCCGGTGGTGGAGCCGCTGAGCAGCATGCACCTCTTCCCGGTGGCCCTGGCCGTCATCCTCCTCGTCCTCACCGCCTTCTACGCCAGTCTGCAGGTGCAGATGGGGGTTCTCGAGGAGAAGCCGGCGGAAAAGAAGAGGAAAAAGAAAAAGAGGCCCAAGCTGCCTCCGTTGGGGCTGGACACTGAACTGCAGCTGTACAACTTCATTGCCGAGTCGAAGAGCGCCTACTACGTCCGGCAGACGCTGGTGGCGGCCACTGTGCTGCACATTGCCTGGACGGGCGGGTACCTGGTCGAGCGGGTGCTCTACCTCCACCGAATCGCCGCCACCAATGAGACCATTGAGACGGATGCGGAGGTCGGTGATTCTAAGTTTATTTTGTTAAAACCTTTCTAACATCTCATCCTTTTTAGATTGACCTAGAGGTGACGATGCAGAACAGTGTCCTCAGCGACGCCTGCTACTCCCAGTCAGCCCTGGCCACCCTCATCGTCTCACCGGCGATCTGATCGGCCTGGTGGGCGTCTTTCGCCAGAAGTCCATTCAGCTGGTGGCCTGCGCGGGCACGCTAGTCTTCGGTGCGCTGTACCGCTTCATTGCCACTGAGGACAGTGAGCTCTTCTACTGGCTGAACATGTTCTTCTCCGTGGTGCTGCTCACCGTGAACACCACCTTCGCCGGACTGTTGCTCGTGTACGGGTTGGCCAGCACCATCACCCAGGAGTCAACACTGGCGGCCACCATCTCCGCCACCAGCACTCAGGCGGCCATGGATGCGGCGTTGGCGATGACACAGATGTCCACAACAGCAACAGCTGTGGGCAACAGAAAGGATGAAGGGGGTGGTGGCGGTCAGGTGAAGAAGAAAAAGAAGACAAAGGAGAAGAAGGCTAAAAAGGAGGAAGTGGTTGCGGCGGTGGCGGTCAAAGAGAAAGAGATGGTGAAGAGTATCACTCCATCAAGTGGTGAAAGTAGTAGCAGTAGTAGCAGTAGTAGTTCGGCTGGTCCTTCCGGCACTGCCACAACTGCTGCTGCTGCCACTGCTCCGTCCTCGGTTGCAGCCACAATCAAAAACAAAGCCTCTGGGAAAGAGGCGACAAATTGATTTCCAAATTGATTGCTACCAATGATTTGAATATCTATCTGTTTTGTTGTTGCTGTTCCTACTAGTTTTGTTTGTTTTGCCACTAATAAAATCTTCATATCCTGTTTTTGCCGAAAGACAACGAGAGGGCCTCGGTGTTTTGATTGGGTTTTTGTTTTTGGTTCACTCACACTAGGTCTCACTGCTGTTGAAATGATTTGTATTGTTAATCAACTGGTACGTTCTTGAAAGTGATCACGCTGTAAAACAAAATTGTCAATTTATCAAATTGTTGGTTTGACAACGTAGGGTGCAAAGAGTGCATTTTGTGATTGCTTGATTGTCTTGATTGTACAACAACAACGATAGTTTTTATTTTTAGCAAAAACAAGAAAATAAAATAAAAAACAAGAGAAGCTTACTATTGAAATGTGCTTATCCATTACTAGCTGATGGTAATTTGTTAGCATGCTAACCTTGAAAGAGTGAGTGCAAAAGATTGGCTGAAAGATAAAGTTTTGCTCGTCACTACGATTGAAGAGAGTATGTTACTTTTATTTAATCTTATTCTTCACAGTTTCCCTCTCCATATCATCACCGTTTCACGTGACAGGCCAACTTGTAAACAACCTCAAAAACTCGCCTAGAGTTCAACGTTTTTTCCTGATCAAGTAGTCAGCGTGCTGTGTTTGTTTACATTGCTATTTACGGTGAAGTTTTTCCTTGTGGTTTTCTAAGTGAAAAAATGGAGCCAATTTCAATTGCCTGGAGAAACTTGAACTTCTACAAAACGTCTTTCTTTGATTTGAAACATTTTGGTCGACGTCAAGCAATTCTGCGTGATCTTCATGGCAGTTTTCATGTGAACTCGCTCAACGGTGTGCTAGGCTGCAGTGGTTCGGTAAGTTGAGTTAGTTTGGTTTGGATTGATTAAAATGTTTTTAATGAATTAGGGCAAAACGACGCTTCTAAAAGCACTAAGCTGCTCAAATAGACTGTCTCCTCAAACTGAAATCTTCACCCGTCCCTCCCCTCAACCTCCAGTGTCGTACTTTATTGCGCAGCACATCCACGAGACTGTACACAGTGAGTTGACAGTTCGAGAAGTGTTCACCTATGCCTATCAATTCAAGAATGGCATCCAATGGACTGTGGGTGAAATGGAGTCTCACATTGACTCGGTCATTGATCAGCTTCTTCTCAAAAGAGAAGTGCTCGGGCAAAAGTTCGGTCAGCTCAGTGGTGGCGAGATGAGACGGGTGGTCATTGGACAGGAACTGATGGGACTGCAACCACCTGATTTTATGTTCTGCGATGAGCTGACTACAGGTAAAGACCACATTGTGTGATGTGATTCACTACTAGTAATTTTTCCAAAACAGGTCTGGACAGTTACGCTGCCCTCGAGGTCATCCGATGTCTGTCATCACTGGCCTCAGCCAACAGTCAGCTAACGGTGATTATCTCCATTCATGTCCCCAGCAATGAGCTGCTCGAGTACTTTAGTCACCTGTATGTGCTCGCTAAAGGCGGTAGAGCTGTTTACTCGGGTCCACCAAAAGAACTGCCAACTTTTCTGAAGCAAATATTGCCCAGTTATGAGGCAGAGCAGAGTGAAGCAGAACAGCCTATTGAAACCTTGATACGCTACTCTTCTTTTGAAGAAGGTCACAATCTGAATGGCACCTTCATTGATCGAACAGCATCTTTTGAATGCTCCAAAATTGAATCTCAACTTGCCCACCTCTCTAACAACGTTTTACCCTCCAACTACAAACCGTACTCTCTCACAGACCAGTACATTCTTTTACGCCGTCAACTGGCCTACACCTTCATCGCCCAGCTACCGGTATTTCTCACTCAACTGGGCATCTTCACCGCCGGTATGGTGCTGATATCATTTCTCTTCAGCGCAAAAATGACCATTCCCGATGGATGCCTGAAAGAGGCAAACAAAACTGACAGCATCTTTCACAACAATAATAACAACAAAACCTCTTCTTATCAACCAACCTTTGCCGAGACAATGCTGACATATGAAAACCTGAACTACATCTACTACTACCGCCTCTTCCAGGGCTTTGCCTTCACTATTCTGGGAGCGGCCAACTTCCACTTTCAGGTGGCAGTCTTCAGCTCTGAACACCGAAATCGCTGGTACAGCAGTACGGTTTTCTTTCTCAGCAATCTGCTCACGAACATGCTCAGTCTGGTCGTGTACACCGTTGTCTTCTCCAACGTTGTCTACTTCATAGTGGCTGAGCATGCAATCGACAACTACACCGTCAACTGGCGTCGTCTGCTCGCCTATCACCTGCTCACCTGGC
Organism: Tyrophagus putrescentiae; assembly: GCA_024499935.1. Classification (NCBI taxonomy): domain Eukaryota; kingdom Metazoa; phylum Arthropoda; class Arachnida; order Sarcoptiformes; family Acaridae; genus Tyrophagus; species Tyrophagus putrescentiae. The sequence goes on from JAMZRA010000008.1 coordinate 2,462,542, forward strand.
TGAAGATGCTCTACGGCTACTCACTAGGTGAGGCTGTAGGTGTGGTCGTCGTGGACTACCAAATGTCCATCCTCTTTGCCTCCTTCCTCTTTGCCAGTCATATGACGGTGGACAACTTCTTTGTACGAACTGACGAGCTGACTTCACCTATTGCTCGCCTCAGTGCTGATATCTTTAGCATGAAGTACTTTGTGAAATATTTGGTGTACGTTTTCTACGGGCTTGATCGCTGTGAAGAGGAGGGCGATGTCTCCTGGCTGCTGGTCGACTTTTACGTCGATCGAAGTCAGGTGAACTACTACGTGCTGCGAATAGTCTCTAGCATTATCGCATTGAAATTGTTTACCTACGCAATGATACTGTCTAAATACAGCATACACTGGTCAACATTTAAACTACCCTTTAGAAAAGGTTTGATTGTAGAGGATAAAACTGAGTTAAAGAAAGGCAGTTCAGTAGAAAACATTGTCAGTCAACTTGTTGTCATTGACCAGGACAGCTCTACAAAAGGCGTTGACTCTCAAAACCAAAATTCTGACATTTTGCTGGCGTTTGCAAACTTGACTTTATTTCCCAGAAAATCATTTTTTAGTTTTGGCAATAATTTTACTCAGCAAAGATTTCCCATATTATGTAATCTCAATGGTCACTTTACCGCCGGTTCTCTCTACGCGGTGATGGGCATGTCCGGTGCTGGGAAGACTTCACTGCTAAAAGTACTGAACGGTCAGAACGCCAGTCAACTGTCGCCAGAAACTACTTTTTACGTGAGCAATAGGACGCCACTTCGCAAGGTTTTTATCGCCCAACACGTCACTGACCATCTGTTCTCTGGACTTACTGCCAAACAGTCGCTGGTGTATGCATCACAGCTAAAGAATGCTAATGAAAGTGATAAAATTGACCATAATGAGATAGCCTTGAGCCTTCTCGCTGAAATGGCCATGCCTGAGGTGGCCAATCGAAGAGTGGAAAACTTGAGTGGTGGTGAGCAGAAACGTCTGGTCATTGCACTGGAGTTAACTTCGCTGAAAATGCCCAATTTGTTGTGCATTGACGAGCCGTCCAGTGGGCTAGATTCAAGTTCGGCGGAAAGGGTAACAACATTTAAGCTATCATTACAGCATTTTATTCATTCACAAAATTTTAATTTTTTCAGGTTATTGCCATTTTAAAATCATTTGCCCAAGTACACAACATTGCCATCATCACATCACTGCATCAACCAAACTCACGACTGCTCAACACCTTCCACGAGCTGTACATACTCTCCATTGGCGGAGTTTGCATATACTCGGGCAGCCCTTTAGGCATAAAAGAGCACCTCCAATCGGACAACATTGCCGTGGAAGGTATCCCATTGAGACTGCCATCAAGGTCTCATGTGCCGGTGCCGATGATCAAACCGTACAGAGACTTTCCAGCAAGAATCAACCACACTTTCTTAGTGAATCCACCTTTGCCAAGTGCACCTACCCAACAGAGAGCATATCACCAATCGAACCCGCTTTTCTCCTCTGTCCGCATGGATCCTCTTCTGTCGCTACTCACCTTCATCTACGCCTACCAGTGGATCGTTCTGGTGGCAGTGGCACTGATCATCATCTTCTACGGCCTTCACACCCGCTCGCTGACCGACGTGACACAGGTGGCCAGTCCCGGTTGCCTCAGCTTTGACGACGACCTGACGGAGGCGGCTCTGCTGTACAATCAGTTTCACCCGCTCCTCTCGACCATCAAGTACAGCGCCATGATCAGCGTCTTCTTCGTGCTCATCCTCTGCGTTCAGTGCGGCGTGGCACTGATCTCCGAACTGCCGCTCTTTGTCAGTGAACACCGAAACGGCTGGTACTCCACCGGTGCCTGGTTCCTGGTGAAGTCGGTGGTGGACGTACTGCCACTGCTGCCACCGCTGGCCATCTTCACCTACATCGTCGACATCTACGTCGACCGTCCCGGTCTCTACCCGCACCTCTTTCTCATTCTCCTGCTCAGTATCTCATCGCCCAGGCCACCTTTTACGTCTTTCTCCTGCTCTGTCGCTGTCGGATCATCGTCGCCTGCATCGTCCTGGACGTCTTCTACCTGGTGAACACGCTGCTCTGCAATGTCTTCATTCCGCTCCGGGGGCGGCCACTGCTGCTGCTGCTCTCCAATGTGACGCTCTTCAGGCACACGCTGGAGGCGCTGCTGCTTAGAGTGTACGGTTTTGGACGATGCGGTGAACGGCAGGTGCAGCCCATTCTCCAGTTTATGGACCTCAGTGACGATGACTACGGCGTAATAATGCTCAAGTTTGCGCTCAACATTATCTTCTGGAAGGGGCTGGCGCTGTACTTGCTGGCGAGAAAGGTCAACTGCGAGAAAAGAACAGCAAAGGTGAAAAGTGAGCAGTTGACAGTGGTTGATTATAAAACTTCCGCTGCTGCTTGTTAATTGCAAGTTTTAGCAGAAAGTGTAAAGTAGTGCTCACAAACTGCCAGTGATTTGAAGGAAGGAGTGATGAAAATGACAATTGCTAAAATGGTTACATAAAAAAATTATACAAAAGAGAGATTCAGTTTATTTTATAATTTTTTTAACCAAATCAACTCAAACAGATTTTTCTTTAAAAAATTTTTAAACATTTGTGAAGTTTAGTCCCATCAGGCCTAATAAGGTTAAAGTAATTAAACGACAAAACGCTGCATTGAAAAAGGCGTAAAATTGTGATTTTATCATTCACTGCCGTTGCGAGTGCATCTTTTTCACCAATGAATGCGAGTACATAAGCATCTTTACGTACAGCAGGAGACACTGTAAAGAAAAAAGGTTTTTTATTTAGTAAAACCACTCAAATCACTTTACTTTTTAATTCACTTTTGCAAAGGTACTTGCTGTAACCGGCGCACCAATGACCCCATATTCAAAGCCATACCGTTTGACCGTCAGCAGGCGCATCGTGTGCGCCCACACCGTCAACTGCTGTCGCAGTTTGGTGATGCAAAAACGGAAGCGGAAACCATTTCCGCAGTTTTGACCACTAATTCCTTTTACTTCCAGCTCCTGCCTAGCAGTAAACCCCACCAGCATGACTGCTGTACTGTGAGTCAGGTATCGACTAAACTTTGCCAAACAAACGTGCAGTAGAACAGTACCAATTAGTTGGTGGGCGGCAAAACCGCTCACCACAAAGAAGCTGAATGCGTCCATTGGTTTGCCAAAAAGAAGCCGCACCATAAAAACGGCATTTGCGGGAAAATTAAAAATTAAAAAGGCTAGAAAAGCGTTGCCAAAAAAGTCATTTCCAGCAAAAACCAGTCGGAAAATGGTCACATTTTGTCGCAACAAAGCGCACAGCAAAACTTTGCTTTTTCCGGTTTTTTCAAGTTTAATTGCATGCCTAATTTGAGCATTGTTTTCCTTGACTAATGAAAATCCTAAAGTGATGGTAACAAAACCGTAAGTGGCAGCTAAGCCAAGAATGTACACAAAAGCATAGAAGAAGGTAAAATAGACGGCAGTGTGAAAGAGGTATAAAGGAAGGAACAGAAAGAGGACCGTGCAGACGTCAGCAAAACTTTCAATAGAAAAATAAATGCTACAATTTGCAATGAAGTCAACATTGTGCTGTATAAAGCCCACAATGGTACCAATATCGGCAATGATTATAAAAGTTTCTAAAAGATTAGTGATTGAAATGGCAATGCTTTTGATTTTCTGCTCTACAGAGTTTTTTGTTTGAAAAACCTGGTTAGGGTTATGATCCCCAGGAAGAAGCGTCATTTTCAAGTACTCGTTAAAGTAGACATTTGGTTGAAAGTAGAAAAAGTAAAAGTAGTAGATCACCAGGAACAAGGCAAAGTGAACAGCAGGTAAAAGTGGCGTGGAAGTCCGTGAAAGTGAACACTGTCGTAGGTGAGCACGTGCAGCCAAAGATGATTGACAGCTGTAGTTTGGAAGGTGTAGTGGCCAATGTTTAGCAGAATAAAGTAGAAAAGAATGGCAATAAGAAACCGCAGCTGATTGACTAAACTTTGGTTCCGCTGCTGCTGTTGATTGCAAGTTTGAGCAGAAAATGCAAAGTAGTGCTTGTAAACTGCCAGTGATTTGAAAGGAGTGGCGACGAAAATGGCGACTGCTAAAATGGTTAAGCAAAACTTTTCTATCTTGTAAATCAACATTTTAAGTTGTTTTAAAGTAAAATAATGTTACATTTTAAAAAGTATTTTTAACAGCAAAATAATTTTGAAGTTTACATAAAACGTTTTCTTAAAAACTACAAATATTTGCAGTTATGTAAAAAAGTTTCTCAAACAAGCCTTAACAAAAAATATTTTATTTTTAACCAACTGTTTTTTACAACAAAAAACAACCAGCTTTACTGATGATATTTTACAAGTCGATAGGAGTACATTAGCATTTTTCCATACAAAAGAAGGCATTTGGTGAAAATTGGCATCGTTATTGGAGCACCAATGACACCGTAAGTAAAACCGAACCGATTGGTCGTCAGCAAGCGCATAGTGTGCGTCCAAATGGTCACCTGAGATCGGTTAAAAGGTGGAACACTGTTGGTTTTTTGCTCATTTTTGCTCTCTTTACCATATTTTTCTCTTGCGCTAAAGCTTACTAACAAGTTTGCTGCGCCATGAAGGTGTTGACTAAACCTGGCCAGACGAGCGTGAACAACCATTGTCCCGACTGCCTCCTGTACAACCAGGCCAATGATTACGTAGTAGTTGAAGGCATTCATGCCTCGAGAAAAAAGTGCCATCACCGTAAAGATGGCATTGGTGGGAAAGTTGAGCATAATAAAGGCGAGAAAGCGTTTCCGTAGCTGCTGTTTGCCGCAAAAAGCAACCGGAAAATGGTTATATTGTCGCGCAAAAGTCGGCACAGGTTAAACAATGCATTTAATCTATTTTTCCGTTTCCGTTTTTTAGTTGCACGTTTCAGGTGAATAATGTTTGCATCGACCAGTCGGCAAAGGTACAACACGGAAACAAAGGCAAAAGCAGAAGCAAGGTTGAGAATGCTGCAAAAAGCGTAAATGAAAGTAAGGCAACCAAAACGTGAGCAAGGTACACCGGAAGTAGAGTTAGAGCTTTAATTAGATTGCTTAGTGTGCGAGTGATTTCAAAATGGGTAAAATAGATGGTGGTGAACTGTATAAAAGCACAAAGGGTGCCAATATCGGTGATAAGCGTAAAAGTTTCCACTAAGTTGGCAATCACAGTTGCTTTTGATCTGACCGCTTTTTTATTTTTCAGGCTGAGAAACGAAGAGAAATGATTTTGTTTCTTTTCAAGATAATTTTCAAAACCTAAAACTGCTGCCAGGTAACCTTTAAAGTAGGCGTTTGGGCAAAAGTAGAAAATTACAATAAAGTAGACAACAAGAGCACATTGTAATGATATTAGAAAGTAAAAACTGGATGGCAAACCAAGGAAGTAAACTGCATCACAGACCAAAATGTGAAGGGAAGCTGGAGTTTGGAAATTAGTCAAATGAAGCAAGTTCAGAAGGGTAAAGTACAGTAAAGTGGCAAAAAGCAGTTTGAAAAGGAGTTGAAAAGAAATAATAGACTTTTTCTTTATATCATCTTTACCATTTTGATATTTATAATTGGCAATAATAGAGGTTATGAAAAAATAGTGTTCAAAAACTTTTAAAGATTTAAAAGGTCTGGTCACATAGATAGCTACTTTGAACCAAACAATAAAAAACGACTTTACTACTTTAAAAGAAATCATTATTTTTTTAAGGTAAATTTTCATAATTTAAACACATGATGATTTTACCAGTTAACAACAAAATTTTAGTAAATGTAGTTTTTTTGTTTTAAAATAAACATTATTCATTTTAATGATTTTTACTTTTTTGTTGTAAAATGATTAATTATGTTTGCCTTTAGGACGTGTCAAGGTAGTTTAAAATGTAAAAAGTTTAAGTTCAAACATTATTTAAATATCATAAACTACCAGTAAGCGGTTTAAAAAAATAAAAAAAATAAAATTAACAATAACAAGATTTGAAAGACCGTAACAATCTGGTAACGGGAAGGCGTGGCTAAAAGGATCTACTGTACTCCGTTCACACAGTGTAAGTTTCTGTCAACAGACAGACAGCTCAGCTGACTCTGCGAAGCAGTATTTTTGTTTTCTTTAGCTACCGTTTACCTGCTGTTGGAACAACAAAAATGAACATCCAAACGCCCACCTCCAGCGAAATGAACGCTGGCTACATGAACAGTCGCTTTTGGGACACTCTGGACGAGCCCATCTGGGACACCGTCTACCGGGACATCTCCAGCATCGGCCTCAAGTTGAAGCACATTCTCATTCCTTCTTCATCCGATCGTGATATTTACCTGAACGTCTGCAAGAACTGGGACCTGTGGGGACCGTTCATCTTCTGCACGTACATTTCCTTCTCCTTGAACAACTGCGGCGAAGAATGCGGCGATCGCTATGATCACCACCAGTCAAACTTTAGCTCCATCTTTGTCTTCCTCTGGCTGGGCAACCTTGCAATCTGCCTCAACTTTAAGCTGCTCTTGAAGAATAGCATCGAAAAGATGGGCACTGTTACTTCTACCAATTCCAGCGGACCAGTTCAACTTTCCTCCACCTATCCAATGTCCATATTTCAGATGCTCTGCTTATTTGGCTATTCACTTGCGGTACCATGCGTTGGTTTACTGGCACTTCAGCTGATGCGTCTCTTCTCTTCGAGCACCCTTTTCTACGAACGAGTTATCATCACCACGGTTTTCGGCTTTATCTACCCGGCTGCCTCGACGCTGAAAATGCTCTCGACTTATATCAGCAGCGGAAAGTACTTTCTCGTTGTCTTTCCCATTCTTATGTTCTATACCATTCTGAGCCTCTACATGTACACAATAGTTTAGGACTGAATATATCCTCAATGTAAACCATATTTGCTTTTACCATGCTCAAAAGTTGCAACGTAGCAAACATCACCCCGAGTAACGGAAATGTAAACACAAGATTGTGCGAGCACAATAAAATACATAGGCATTGCATTGCTGATAAGGTTGCCAGGGTGCGGCACCTGTTTGGTCGCATCACAAGATAACCAATTGATTGCTTAAATCAAGAGTTCCGCACCCAAGTGAAAACATGAAAGGTAATTGCTTCGGTTCGATTTTCAAGGCTCTAAATTATCTCACCATCTTTAAATTGCAGCCTCTCTTCAAAGGATGTTCTTCAAAGTCCCCTACCTGAGCATCATCTTTTACATGCTCTTCCTGGCCGGCATATCCCTCAACATCTTCTGTGTCATCAAAACGTCGCTTATTTTTCAAAAGTTCAGCTATGATATGTTCAAGCGGGATTACATTTGGTGAGTTAAGTGATCTTTTAGATCTGCGTTGATTGACTTTAACTTTTGTTTGTCTTTTAGGCTTCGGGATCTTAAGATATTTGTGGTCGCATACTACGCGTATACAATTCTTCTAATGACTTACAATCTTGTAATAGCTTTCCGATGTACTGGTATTGTTTCCGTTTCAATGAACTATCGCCGGGAACGAATCTACTGCCTTGATTCTGCCATTGTTCAGAAAATTCTCTATTTTGTAAACCACCTGACCTTGATGAGCACTTTCGCTGTAACACTATTCGTCACTTTACTCATATTCATCTTCACTACCTTAAAGGAGCTGTGCACAAGCGGCTCAAACGTTCCCAAGATGATGCCACTGGATCCCTATAAGATTGGCATCAGTCCTGGGGAACTTGGTCAAGCGCTTGATATGCGCGAATTTGTGCCACTGATTGGCTTGCGGAGCAACGAAACCATGTATCTGTACTTTCAGAATGATCGTCTGAAAACATTTTGTGATGATTACATCTCGATGCTTTTCCTGTTCAACCTCATTAACTTTATAGCTTCCATCATCACGCTCTACGCAATGTTCAACATTGTTCTCACTTTTGGCTTCAATCTTAGTCGAAATGTCACAAAAAATAAGCTTCAAGAACTCTATTACTTGCACAACAGCGAACTCAGTGAACTGCAGCCCAACAACAGTTATTGATAGTAACAATTGAAACATTTAATAACAATATGAATAACAAAATGAAACAATATTCCTAGAGATGTTTGCCAAAATAAATAAAGTTTGAAAAGGTGATAATGACTTTTAATTTTTGATCAACTCTTCGCTTGGTTTAGTCTCCACTTTTAACTTTGCTTTTGAGTGGACGATATTCTCAATGTCATCAATCTCGTATATAACTTTGACAACCAGTGAACAGCTGACGCAACTGGCCACAATTTCTCCGCCTAGTAGATCATCCTAAAAGAGGAGACAGTTACAAAATGTGTTTTCAAAACAGATTTAACTTACTTTGGAAATGGTAAATAAATCCCCACACGGGCATGGATAGGTGAAAGTTTCTGTGTCTGGGTCGTAGTCAAAGTCTTCAATCTCTACTTCATCGTGGTAGATGCCCTCTTCCATGGTGTGAATTGTTGAGATCAAAGTAGGTGATTAACCGGATGGCAAATAGACTAGATGCAAGCGATCCGAAATCGGTTTCTTCAAAACCTAAACATTAGATTTGCGGCTCCACGTGACTACAGGAGCGCTTCGCATGCTGCGTGCTGTGGGAGGAGCAAAAAAGCGTTGTCGAGAGTAGACACTACGTCACGTGCTGTTTACACTGCATTTCTTGTCGTTTTCACAAAACTAAACGCATTTTTAGGACAGCGCGAGATTTAAATATTTTTAACTTGAAAACTTTTTTTATTTACAAAAAAGTTTTTAGTATTTCACTTTTTATAAAAACAATTTTATCATTATCACACGATAAAAGTGGTGCAATTTTGCACATTAAAACCTCGATCGTCATTTTTACAAAGCGCCTGAATTTAGACAATCCTGAAAAGCAGTCTGGTTTAAATTGTATCAGGTCATTGACCGTTCTATTTGTTAGATGAAACAAGAGCGTGAGTGTTGCTTTGCGCCACGAATCATCGTTTCATTTTAGCGTTTATTTTGTTTATCAGGTTGTTAAGCATTGGCTGATGTCATTTGGTTGATCGGCATCGACCGACGGCTCGGGACACAGCTCGCAAGTTCGTTGTGCCCCGAGCCGTCGGTGCCGATCAACCAAATGACACCAGCCTTCAACATTTGGGGTTTACTTGGTTGGTTAGTTTGTAAAAAATTTTGTTCAGTGTCATTTGGAAAATCCATCATAAAAAATACTTTTAGTAGTCCAGTCAACTCAAATTTAACATCAATAAATAGGTGCTTATTAGCGTCGTTTTAAAACTAAACCGCGTCATAGAATCATGAAAGATGTAATTTATAGAACCATAAATGTAAACGCAAAAAATCATATAGAACTTAAATAGGGATTTGTACAAAAGTTAAAACTTAATTACTTCCGTAAATCAAATCAACCTAAATTTGAAACCAATAGATAGGTAGTAGTTAGCATTGTTTTCAAGTAAAACAGTGTTTAGATATCACAAAAAATGTAATTTATAGAATCATAAATGTAAATTGTGGTGGTATTGTTCTATTGACGTGTTTTAGAACATTACGAACCCTTACCCCCTGCATATAAGCAGAGGTCGACGTGGCTTTAGGTTACTCTCAGCTAGCCTGTTGTCAGTGTTGTATGCCTCTCGCTCATTAAACTTGTTACATGGTGGCAACTTACAACGATCTGAACTAACGCCAACAACCATGAGCAGCAGCTTAGTTGAAAATGAGTGTTACTTCATGGACAAGCTCATCGAGATAATCAAGAACAGGATGAGCAAGGGCAATGCCAGTTTGAAGATGATAGAAATGCTACGTCAAGAGCTCGGGAAGATTTCAGCAAGCAAAGAAGTCAAGACCGGGTACGAGACGGAGTATCTCTCGTTGCACCGACGTTCTGTTCAAATGCAGGCAACCGAGTCGGTCCAAGGACGACAGCTGTGGAGCAAGGGTCAGTTGGAGTCGAGCTCGATTGGTGGACGTCAAGAAACGGCGTCAGAAATCAAACTGAGCGATGACACGGTCAAGTCGTGCTCAGTGGTCCAGGAGCCCTCAGTGCTTAAGGAGGGCGTCAAGGTCGGTCTAGCTAGGCTGAACGATGACACTGTCAAATCATGTTCAGCAGTTCGAGAGTCCTCATGGTCTGAAGGGGACGTGAAAATCGGAGTGGTCGAGCCGAGTGATGCCAAGGCCAAGGCATGCTCAGTCGTCAAGGAGCCCTCACTTCCTTTGGAAGGTGTAGAAGTCAAGATGGTCAAGTCGAGCGATGCCGTGGTCAAGTCATGCTCAGCCGTCGAGGAACCTGCACTTCCTTTGGAAGGGGAGGAGGTCGGGGTGGTCGGGCCGTTGGTGGTTGGAGTTAAGGCCAGGAGGTGGAAGAAGTGTCGAGTCAAGGCAGGCTTGTCGAAAAACGGGCGTGGACGTGGACAACGGGGCGGAAGCGCCCGGTGGCTGTCGTCGTGTCAGCTGGGGCTCGTCGACGATCGGGACGTGGGACGAAGCGTCGGGCCAATGTCGTCGTGTCGGCCAAGCCTCGTGAACGCATCCGTCGTCAGGAGTCCCGTGGTCTGGCGTGTACTTCGGTCCAAGGTCGGGAGTCGTCCGGACAGCTTCTGGATGGTGGTCTCCGTGCAAGATCGGACGGCATGGACAACGGCAAGCTTACTGGACTGTGGAAAGTGCCGAGCTGGCCGCCAGTGAAGGAGACGCCGGACAAGCCTGAAGGACAGAACCAGGTCTGGGACCCGGGATGGGCTTCGGCTGGAAGGGGAGGTGTGGTGGTATTGTTCTATTGACGTGTTTTAGAACATTACGAACCCTTACCCCCTGCATATAAGCAGAGGTCGACGTGGCTTTAGGTTACTCTCAGCTAGCCTGTTGTCAGTGTTGTATGCCTCTCGCTCATTAAACTTGTTACAAAATGTAAAAAGACATATAGAATTAATATATGAAATTTTTAACTGGCCGTAATAATTACTCTCAAAAGTCAAATCCTGTTGAGTTTAACGCCAGTAAATAGGTATCCGTTAGCTTAGTATTCAGGCAAAAACCACAACTCGATAACTTTCACGGTGTATTTTTTAGAGTCAAAACAAATCGTATAGAACTTATTCGAAAAGTTCGAAATTACGATCTTAAAAATGCACCCGGTGTTCGAATCACTTCAAGTTTGGTACCATTTGAAAGATGCCATTTAGCTTGTTTATTGTGTGAAAACCGTTTTTTATATCTTGAACGACGTAATTTATAGAAGCACTTTAGATAGATAGATAATGCCAAAGAGTGTACTACAGTACTTGTTTTTTCCTTTTCAGTTGATATTTTTCAGCCAAATAATTACCAAAAAAACAGTTAACGAGAACGACCAAGTATTATTTCAAAATCAAGCCCAATTTTGGCATTCATGTTGCTCAACTGATCGTCTATTGCTGATATTTTTGCTGCTGTTTACGCATTTCTACAAATTGATAAAAAGTCATACAGAAAAAAACTTGAACAGACGTGTTTGAAGAAAACCGAGTAAACAGTGTTGCAATCACTTTCGACTGCAGTTGGAAGATCGTGTGAAGACGGAGTCGTCTCCAATGTCAGTCTCCAATCAGCACAGCAGCAGGATGCAATCACCAAGTTTTCAAAATGCATTCAACTATCATCTCAAGCAAACTGGGAAGATGCCGCTCACATGCTCTCCTTCTCATGCACTATCTTTTCCCTCTTCAAGATCAAGTTCAAAACTGCCAACTTCAGAGAGTGAGAATTGGAAAAAAACAAGAGAGAAAGGCAAATAACATCTTCTGGATTGCCTGATATTTGTTGTTGCTGCTGTTTTTGTTTTTGTTGTTTTTGTTTTCTGTGGCATTTCGAACAGCAGTTCACAAAAGTCCTTCTTGTCTTCTTTTCTAAATGCTTTTTTTCATTTCATCTGATGATGATGATGTCCTTATCAATGCCTTTTTGGCTGTACCAAAGCTACTTAAAATGGAGTTACTAGTGGCGGTGGTGGGGGTGATGGTGGAAGTGTGCTATCATTCAGTGTGTAGTTTAAGTTCAGTTTTTGCTTGATAGTGCCTAAAAGTACAAAGGAGGAGAAAGAAAAAGAGGGAATACGTGAAAAGATAAAAGGAGGCTTCCGCAATGCTGCTACCGAAAGAGATAAAAAGACGAAGTGCTGACCGAAATTCAAGTTTAGTCAGCAATATTCAAATTTCGATAAACTTTTACAAACTTCAAGAAAATCTTACATCTCTTCTTTTCCAAAAATGCACGTCCTTTTCTACTCAATGGACGGCATTGGCCATCTAAACGCCTGCATTGGCCTGGCGCAGTCATTCACTAAACGGCAACACCGAGTTTCCTTCCTTCTCACCGAGTCTTTTGCCGGAAGCCTGCAGCAGTACGGCTTTGAAGAGCTGCTGCTGGTAAATCCGAGCAAAAAACTTTTAAAACACGATTATGATTCTCAACAAAAAACTTTACCAGAAACTGAAGCTTCTGCCAAAACTGCAGCCATCAAAGCAAACGCCGAGAACCTGCGAGCTTCGGGTTTCTTTTCCGGGGGTAGTACTCTGGAGAAGATGCGTCGTCAATTGGAGGATTTAGAAGAGGACAAAGAAAATAAAAGTGGTGGTAGTGGCGGAAATCACTTTATTGAAGCCTTCTACGAGTCTCTTCTTGTGTTCAACTCTCAGATTGAGGGCTTCCTTGAGAAGAGACGCCCGGATCTGGTGATTGTGGACGCCTTTCTGGTTCCGCCAGCAATACAGGCCTCTTCCACCCCTTGGGCTTTTCTCTGCAGTTGTAATCCGCTGGCAGTGCTCAAGTCGCCGTTGCTTCCGCCGCACGCTTCTGGTAAAAAATGCTTTTTTGTTTAAAACTAATTTTTTTTAATTTTAATTTCTTTGTAGGCTACGCCATCGCCGACGACCCCTCATCTTGGACCGAGTACCGAAACCTGTTTCGAGTGTACAAGGAACGCCTTTTCAGTCGTTATCAGCGCATGCTGGACGCTGCCTTCAACTTCACTCCATCAGTTCCACTCATCGACAATGACATTCTCTTTGCGCAGAGCCCTCATCTGAACATCATTGCCATTCCTGAAGAACTCGCCTACACAGACGTCGCTCCACTGCCGCCAAACTTCCTCTCTGTGGACGTTTTCATGAGAGAAGAGAAAGAGGGGAAAGAGGAGGAGAAACTTTCAAAAACTCAAAAATTCACCCTTCCAGAGGGTTTCCAGAAGAGCACTGCCCACTCAAAGTTGGTCTACTTCAGCCTGGGCACCATGGGCGCCATTGATCTGGTGCTGATGCGCCGGATTCTGCGAGTTCTGGCGGGCACGCCACACCGGTACATTGTTTCCAAGGGACCGCTGGCTAGTGAGCTGAACCTTCCGCCAAACTGCTGGGGCGCCGCCCACCTTCCTCAGACGGCCATTCTGCCGCTGGTCGACCTGGTGATCACCCACGGAGGCCACAATACTGTGAGCGAAGCGATGGCCACCGGAATTCCTTTAGTAGTTCTCCCTTTGTTTGGCGATCAACCAGATAATGCGCAACGAGTCGCGGAGAAAGGCTTTGGAATTCGTCTGAATACTTGGGAGTTTACTGAGCAAGAGTTGGTGGAAGCAGTAGACCGATTGCTCTATGATGAAACTCTTAAAGAGAAGTTGAAGGGTGTGAAGAGGAGAATCGAGACGGCCAAATCAAAAGAGAAAGCTGTAGTGGAAATTGAAAAGTTAGTTGCAAAGTGGATTTCTGAAAAGAGAGTTAAAGGAGTGAAAGGAGGGTAAAGTTTGAATTTGGAATTTGCCAGAATATTCCAAAACGATTATTTTTTGTATTGAAGACAAGAGTGTTATACCACTAAAATAAAAAATTATTCGCTTGCATTTTTGCCGCTCTATCGTTAGCAAGTGCATTTACCTCTACCTCGAGTACAACTGTACAGCGTGAGCAAGCCGTACAGTTTTGCCCATGAGCAGAAGGAAAAAAAGTGAGGCAGTGAGTCATTTTCTGTGTGCATCCTTTCAGCCAACAACAACAACAACAACGACCTGTTGCTCATCGGTTGTTGTTGCTTTCTCTCTTTTGCATTTTTTATTGCCAAGCAGCAATCATCCAGCCTCGTCTAGCCGGCAGATTTTTCCTCTTCTCTCTGCTTGGCTGATGCTGTTGCTGAGCCCTGCTATTGCGTACTGGCCAAAACCAAACAGACGAGAAGAGTGCCGATTGCCGTTGCAGCTGTTTCTTTGGTAAAATTTGTTTCTTCTTTGGTGACGGCATTTGGCTCAGTGACAACTTGAGTCAGTGTTAGTTCTCAAACTATCATTTGAATTCTATTTTGAATTCTAAACAGTGCTTCTAACGCCTCTTCAACAAAAAGAATGGATCCAAGCAAGCACGCTTACTATCCGCCGAGTATGCCGTCCCATCAACCTCCGCATTACCCCCAGCCACCTCCTCCTCCGTACTATCCCCAGCATCCCAACGCAGTGATGCCACCGATGATGCCACAGCCGCATCCTCATCTACCCTCCGACGACTTCAAAGTGGTCGTCCGCGGACACGTCAACCGAGATGCTCGAGAGTAAAAACTAGAAGCTTTTTTCCTAGTTGATTCTGTCTAAACCAAAATTTGTTTTCTCTCTAGATTCGCCATTGACATCACTTCCAACGGACACATTCTTCTGCACATGAACCCCCGTTGGACGGAGGGCCACACGGTCTTCAACTCGCAGGGCGTCAACGGCTGGGGCGCAGAGGTGCGTCGTCACTTTCACAGTCTGGAGAAAGGCAGCGACTTTGTCATCACCATTCAGTCTGCGCGCGGGTACTTCCATGTAAGAAAACACTGTTTAGCTGATTTGTTTTAAAAAAGATTTTATCTTGGTTTTATCTTTTTTCTTCAGATCAACGTCAACGGCGAAAAGTTTGAGTTTCAACAGCGTATTCCTGCCGGTCCCGCTCGCGAGGTGCGCATCAGCAAGGTTCACCACCATGATGTGAACATTACCGGCGTAGAGGTAGCACCCTTTTAGACCGCAAGTTGAGTGTTTTGCAGGAATTCATTCATGCACTTTTGCCAATGTGATCAGTCACAATTACCTGCTTTTTTGTTTCAATTCCATGCAAAAAGCAATTTTTGTTTTTGTAAAAGTTTGTAGTATTTTATTCCAAAACAAAATAAAAATTTTAGTTATCTGAATTTTTTTAAAACAATTTTTTTATTTTTTGTTTGATTACACTGTGCGACAAATGATGTCAAACTTCTGATTACTGAAGTTTTCACTTTTGGACTTTACTAAATCGAGTACGTTGAATCCGAATCTGCAATTAGTTTTTTTCTGGGATTGCCTGAAGTACCCTAAATTTGACCCGGAAAGTGCCAAAAAGGCTGTTTTTAACACTTTTTGCTCATTTTTAAAAAAATACTTTTTGCGGTAACTCAGGTTAAGTAAAAAACAATATTGTCATAAATTTTGTCTAGTTTAAAATGATAAAACAATTTCTTTAGTAATCAATGTAATTTGATCAGGAGGCCGAATTTAGTAAGTCAAGATTTTGATTATAGAAATTACTGCGTCTATTTTAACATAAAGTGGCTGAAATTCCACAATCAAAATCTTGTTTTACTAAATTCGGCCTCCTGATCAAACTACATTGATTACTGATTTTTTAAAATTTTAAAACAAGGGCTCAGTAGCTCGAAGCGAAGCTTCGAAGCTTCGCTCACTACTAACTTTTCTCAATCGTTGTTGTGGTAATTTAAATAAAAAGTACGAAAAATACATACAATTACTGGCAAAATGGCAAAAACAGGAAAAACAGGGGAGAAGTCTAGCAGGCCAGGACTCTTGCGAGCCTGTTTTTATTGCACTGATAGGACTTTGGAGATTTCAGTTGTGCAACGCTAGGACTTTCAAATTACTTTGACGCAGATTTCTGGCGTAACTTGATCACTGTTAACCTCGGGCCTCGGGCCTTGCTCGTTTCGCTTGCAGACCCCTCGTTAACGAAAGTCAACAGTAGTTAAGTCACAACAAACCTCGCGGATTGTATCTATGCATTGATAGGAACTTGCAATTTCTTTAGTGTCAATTGATATTAACGGGCGCCGGTCAAAATCTCAAAACAATAATCTCTAAAGTCTTCTCGGGTTTTTCTCGCTTCGCTTGCATGTCCCTCGTTGACCGAAGTTAACAGTGGCTAAGTCACGTCAAACCTCGCAAAATGTAGGCGTGCACAGCTAACAAATGTTAATCACTCGTAGGTGTAGGCGAACTCTTTCGCGATCAGCTCAATGTTCTGCTCCTGCGGGCTGGTGACCGGCTAGATGAAGCGCGTCCAGTTTGAGTTGTTCTCGTTTTTCTGATTCAGCAGCACCGCCTCCAAAATGAAAATGCGCAGGTTCTTGGCGCTGTAGGCGATTTGCGACAAAAAGTACAGCTCATTTTTGAAAAAGGTAATGACGCCCTCAATTGGTCTAGTTTGCGTCTTTGATGGAATGGACTTGCGGAAAAAGACGGCCAGGCGGCGAGTGCCGCCACCGTCATCAGCAAGGCTCTCTTCCAGGGAGAGGTAATTGACGGGCAGCAAGGTCTGGGCGCGAGTAAACACCGGCACGTCGCTGATGACGTTGTTCATGGACAGCTGCAGTCGATTTTTCTGCAATACCTTTTATTGGACCACCAGCACAAATGAGCCCACAATGTGCTCGCTCTCTTCCTCCTGGATGCTGTTAAGATTGTTAAGGAAGCAGTTAGTGTACTTGAAGGTAAGCAGGCCGCCGCAGTAGCCACCTCCGCTGACGTCGTTGACGATAAAGTTTGCTTGATGAGAAGTTTGGTAGTAGTGATGCATTTGGTAGTGCTCTTAGAGCATTGGCGAAGCTTTCTTGCCAGTTGACGACTGCTCACTCGGACGACTGAGAACAGAGTTACTGCTTGGCTGTTGTTGACTATGATGCTGTTGCAGTTGCAACTGGTCATTGTTGCTGAAAACGAAGTACGCAAAAAACAGTGATATTTGCTGTTGACTTCAGGAGTTGGCTGGTATGTTTGGATTGAGCGAAAAAAGAGGAAAAGGTGGTAGTGGTGGTAGTCAGAGAGGTTGTTGTCAGCGGCGGTGGAAGTGGAGCATCATCACTGCCAGCGTTCTTCTGTTGAATAGTGGTCACCAGGTGTGAGTTATGAGCACTGCCGACGTTTTTGATAATACCGGCAATGATGGCATTGATGGCACTCTCGTTAAAGAGAGCCGCCGACGTTGTTGCTGCACCAGCAACACTTTCTAACTCTGGCGATCCTAGACCACCAGCGTCAGAAACCGCTTCTCCATTTGAAATGCTGGGTAACGCCACAAAGGAGGCCCCGAGGAAACCTACCTAAGGTCTTGAAGTGCCATCGCCGACCAACAAACCACGACTGTCAAAATGAAAAAAAACTGTTTTTCAGCAACGGCAAGAAAAAATAAAAGTTTAAAATCTGATAGTGCTAAAATTTCTGCTGCTACTGTTGTTGTTGAGCAGTCGGACTGGCTAGTGTCAGATGCTGCTGAGTAACTGCAAAGGTCGATGTTGTCGTTGTTTTTGGGGATGACTGAAAGTGTAAAGCAACAGAACAATTGTTGCTGCTGCTTCTGTTGTCATTGTTGACGGCAGAATCGATGTCAAAGGTCGATTTGGCGGCGTACTTTTGAGTGAGAAAGTGTTTGTAGGTCTAAAGATTAATGAAAGTGGTTTACAGGCTTGCTTCGTTTGCGAGGTCCAAAACAGCGGAAGTTTAACGTGGCTAAGAGGTGCCTAACTTCGCCGCCTTGTGCCGTGCCTTAACACATTAGCTGTAAACAAAAGGACACGTCTCCTGGTAACTCAACCGGCAATTCACCCGACTCCGTTTGGTCAAAACTCGCAGGTTTTAGCTGTGCACTGCTAGGATCCTGTAAACACTTAACCGTCAATTTCTAACGTGGCTTGACCACTGTCAACGCCCGTCTCCTCGGGCCCTGCTCGCTGCGCTCGCAGGACCCTCGTCGACGGACGTTGACAGTGGTCAAACCACGTTAGACCTCGCGGTATTTAGCCGTGCACTGCTAGTATACATCGATCATTTTACCGGCGGCTCACCCGACATCGCTTGCTCGCTCCGCTCGCAGGACCCGAGGCAGCGGAAGTTTACAGTGGCCAAATGGTGCCAGACCTCGCCGCCTTGTGCCGTGCACTGCTGAGGAATCCATGTGAAATAACTGTGCTGGGCAAACACATTAGCTGTAAACAAAATGACACATCTGATAACTCAACCGGCAATTCACCCGACTCCGTTTGGTCAAAACTCGCAGGTTTTAGCTGTGCACTGCTAGGATCCTGTAAACACTTAACCGTCAATTTCTAACGTGGCTTGACCACTGTCAACGCCCGTCTCCTCGGGCCCTGCTCGCTGCGCTCGCAGGACCCTCGTCGACGGACGTTGACAGTGGTCAAACCACGTTAGACCTCGCGGTATTTAGCCGTGCACTGCTAGTATACATCGATCATTTTACCGGCGGCTCACCCGACATCGCTTGCTCGCTCCGCTCGCAGGACCCGAGGCAGCGGAAGTTTACAGTGGCCAAGTGGTGCCAGACCTCGCCGCCTTGTGCCGTGCACTGCTGAGGAATCCATGTGAAATAACTGTGCTGGGCAAACACATTAGCTGTAAACAAAATGACACATCTGATAACTCAATCGAAAGTTCACCCTACGCCACTTGGCCCAAACTCGCTAGTTTTAGCCGTGCACTGCTAGCATACATCGATAACTTTACCGGCGGCTCACCCGACATCGCTTGGGCACATTAAACTTCCGCCGCCTTGGGTCTTGCTCGCTCCGCTCGCAAGACCCAAGGCAGCGGAAGTTTAATGTGCCCAAGTGGTGCCAGACCTCGCCGCCTTTAGCCGTGCACTGCTAAAATCTTGCAAATACTTAACCGTCAATCTCTAAAGTGGTTTGGCCACTGCCAACGCCCGTCTCCTCGGGCCCTGCTCGCTGCGCTCGCAGGACCCTCGTCGACGGACGTTGACAGTGGTCAAGCCACGTTAGACCTCGCGGTATTTAGCCGTGCACCGCTAGGGTCTAGCGATTAACTTACTGGAGTCTTGCTGTGAAAGAACACAGCTCAGAATCTGAGCTTCTGATGGTAAAACAAAAACACACTTTATGCGCATGCGTGATACAAAAATGCGAGCGTAAGAGCAGAACTTAGCGACTGCTGATATGATATCAGTGATATCGAGCCAGCACACGTAAGCACAGTCAAAAGCAAAAGCAGCGGCAGCTGCTTTGCCGCTGTGACAGTCGCACAGTCAAGGGCAAAACTGTGGCTGCGCTTGGCGCGCGCCGCTGCCAATGCAAAGTATAACGATCCAGATTTTTTGGACTTTCTGGTAAACCATAAAGTTTAGGAGCAAACCAACATAGACCTAGACTTATTGAGGGGCCAGGAACCTAATGGTGTAATCAGAAATGAGATTGAAGCTTGTTTTGTATTTAAAAAAGCTAATCTAAAAAGTCATGAAACTCCAATAAAGTACTTCCGAGTACTTTATCAAAATTCTGAGATAGCCACATTGTGGCGGCTATTTATCTGATCATTCCATCCAAAACCCCATTCCTCTAAACCTAGTTGTTCTATTTAAAAGTCATTTTCGAAAACTGCCGGAAACAGATAATCCGCCATTTTAAATACTTCCGGTTATCTGATCAATTTGAATTTAGTATCATTAGAAAGATGCCATTTATCTCGTTATACTGGTAAAAACCGCATCTCAATATCTTTAACGGTTTAATTTGTAGAGCAAATAGAGTCAGTGCAGAGGGAGAAACGGAGAAAATCATTTTTTTAGGGATAGGAGGATATTTGTTTTAAATTTTTTCGTACTGTGCACTTTTCGTAATGATGATTGCCAAACGAGAAAACTAAGGTTGTGGAATATCAAACGACATTTAAGTTGATTAAAAAAACCTTTTGACATTTAAGAATAAGTTAATTTAAATAATTAATAGTTTAATAGCCTAATTGATTTAAATGATTTTATGACAATAAAAAATAAAATAAAATTTTTAATTAAAAAATTTGAAAATGTTAATTGATAACCTAACATTTAAAAAATTTGTTATGCTATATAAACAGCAAATTTTTGCTAAGTTAATTAATTAAAAAATTTTATTTTTTATTTATTTTTTCTTTTTAAAAACAGTCATTATGAATTTTATAATTTTAGTTTCTTTTCCCTCCATTTTTGCTGTTCTGATGCTGGCTCAAGCAACAATGGCTACCAGCCGAGACAATAATTCTTCAAACAATGTTGAAAACAAATGTCCTTTGGGTAATCATTATGTGCGTAGCCCTCTTTCAAAAAACCACTGCGCTCTTAGCTGTCAAAACTATCGAGATTCATTCAAAGCGTGTGCTCGCAATCGTTCCCCGCCCGGCTGTGATCCGCTTCCAGGATTCGCTTTTCTTAACGGCCAGTCAGGAATTGCCATCCCAGTTGGGGATTGTCCGAAAGAAGGTAAAAGTTGAATTTAAAACCTAAAACAATTTTAATATTTTTTTCAAAAATAGCTTGCGGCGCCAACGCTCAGGTAGTAAAAAGTCCTCTTAGTGGTAACCGTTGTGCTCCAAGTTGTGACCAACGTAAAGCGCAGCAGAACAATGGTGACCTACGACCTTTAGCATGCACAATGATGCGGCCTTCACCCGGTTGTGATCCTCTGCCTGGATTCGCTTTCAAGAAGGGACAAAGTGGTGATGCAGTACGCATTGAAGACTGCTAAAATATTTTCTGTAAACTTTGATTATTAAAAATTAAACAAGGGCTCAGTCGAGCTCGCTTCGCTCACTCCTACTTTAACTGTGCACCGCTAACATTTCTTAAAAGTTTAGCCAGCGGCTCACCCTGACGACACTTGGGCACTGTGAACGCCCACCGACTCGGGCCCCACTCGCTCCGCTCGCGAGACCCGAGTCGGTGGACGTTCACAGTGCCCAAGTGTCGTCAGACCTCGCCGCTTTGGGCTGTGCACTGATACTTTTTTGCACAGTTGTGCTCTCACTTATTTTTTTCTAAATCTAAGATTTTGGTTAAATTGAATCAGTTAAGCAACGGCTCACCCTGGCGTCACTTGGCTCACCAAAAACGCCCGCCGACTCTGACCTCGCTCGCTCCGCTCGCGAGGCCCTCGTCGGCGGGCGTTTTTGGTGAGCCAAGTGACGCCAGACCTCGCCGTTTTTATCTGTTCACTGCTAACATACATTCATGTCTGGGCCGGCGGCTCACCCTGAGGTGACTTGGCCGCTGTCAACGCCCTCCTCCTCGGGCCTCGCTCGCTGCGCTCGCGAGACCCTCGTCGTCGGTCGTTGACAACGGCCAAGTCACGTCAGACCTCGCCGCCCTGGGCAGTGCACTGCTGCCCCCGCAACAACTGTGCTCCTCCGGCAGCCCAGGCCGGTAACAGCGAGAACGGCGAGAACGGCAGCGAGAACACACAGCCTGAGCCGCCAGCAGTGAAACTGCTGCGATAGCAACACGCGCCTGCGCACAGCAGCCAAAGCAGCGCAATATCTGCCCAAACAAAAGACAACGTTCCAAACTTTTTGGGTTTTCTGGTTAACCATAAGGTTCTGAGAAACACCCAAATAGAAGTAGAACAATTAAAAAGTTAGGAATCTAATGGTGTAATAAAAAATGAGATTAAAGTTTGTTTTGTTTTTAAAATTGTTCATCTAAATCGTGTTTCTGCGGCGAACGGCTGCAAAAGCCCCCAGCCCTGGGCTGTGCTCCCCCCTACAGCCTGTGCTTTCTGACTGCACTGCAGCCCAGGCCGAAAACGGTGGCAGCGAGCGGGCAAAGTCTGAATCAGCACAGCTGCCGCGATAGCGATACGCGCGCGCGTGGCAGCCAAAGCCAGCGGCGCATAGCAACAGAAAACGTTCCAAACTTTTTGGGTTTTCTGGTAAACCATAAGGTTTTGAGAAACACCAAATTAGACACAGACCAATTAAGGGGCGAGGAATCCAATGGTGTAATCAAAAATCTTATCGGAGTTCATTTAGGATTTAATATGGCTGTTTTAAAAAGTGACTATGATCAGATAAGGAACTTCCGGTTATCTGATCAATTTGAGTTTGGTATCATTAGAAAGATGCCATTTATCTCGTTCTACTGGTGAAAACCGCATCTCGATATCTCAAACGGTGTAATTTGTAGAGCAAAAAGAGTCAGTGCGGAGGGAGAAATGGAGAAAAATCATTTTTTTAGGGATAGGCTGATTTCAATAAATATTAAATTTTTAACCAGTTAAAAAATAAAGTTAACAATAATTAATTTACTTGTTACTACGAATTTTAATTTTTGGCCTTTACCAACAACCAAGGCCAACAAATGTGCATTATAATTGCCAATCCAAGGCTTAAGAAAATTGTATAAATAAAGCGCTTTAGCTTTTATTTTTAAATTATAACATTTTTGATAGTTTTTAAACTAAAACAGACAGCATCATGAACATTTGTTTTGCTGTATTTTGCTTTGCTTTTTTGGTAATTGCAGTCACTTGCAATCCAATCAACGATTGCTTGCCTTTCGATAATCAAACCGAAAAATGTGGGGCTAATGCTTGTGTAGTGAGAGTTCCCCGCAGCCAAAGAAGTTGTGCTCCTTCTTGTGATTATAAAGAGTTTGGGGGAATATTTCCAAGATGCACAAATGTGCCTGTTTTTCCAGGTTGTGATCCTCTTCCTGGATTCTTCTTTAAAAAAGGGCAAAGTGGTGATGCAGTACGCTTTGAAGATTGCTGAAATATCTTTTTCAAGTTTTGCTTGTTTAAAATTAAATTTTAATGATTTTTTCTAATTAAAAATAATTTGTTACAAAAAATTTTAATTTTTGGTTTTTAATAAAAACCAAGGCCAGCAAATGTGCATTTTAATTGCTAATCAAGGTTAAAAAATTGTATAAATAGAGCACCATAACCTTTATTGTTTCACTAAAACATTTTTAATAGTTTTTAAACAAAAACAGAAAAAATCATGAACATTCGTTTTGTTGTGTTTAGCGTCGTTTTTTTGGTAATTGCAGTTTCATGCAGCCCAATCAACAATTGTTTGCCTTCCGATAGTCAAACCAAAAAATGTGGTGCTAATGCTTGTATTGTGCAAACTCCCCGCAGCGGCAATCATTGTGCTGCTTCTTGTGATTTTAAAGGATTGAAGGGAAGACGACCATTAGCTTGCACAAAAATGGGAGTTTCACCAGGTTGTGACCCGTTGCCTGGATTTGCTTTCATGAAAGGGCAAAGTGGTGATGCAGTACGCATTGAACTGTGTGACAGTATTGCTCAAACTGATGTTTAAAGTTTTAAAGTTTTTGTAATAATTTTTGTTAGTAAAAATAAAATGTTTTTTAACATAAAAACGTGTATTTATAAAACTTATAAAAAGTTAACGACATAAAATTTAATATTTAAACAAAATATTTTAATTAGTTTTGAAAAAATGCTTAAAACACTTTTATTTTTTTCAAAATCTAGTTAACTTTTATATGCTTAAAACTTAATTAATAACTTTTTGTACTTAATTTGTTTAACAGTATGGATACTAAAAATACATTTTTCAGTCATATAAAACATTCAAGCAATT